>JAGFBZ010000912.1:0-458779 GCA_018398805.1 Hirundichthys speculiger
TTCACTATTTTCCTCACTATCAACATCAAATGATTTCAAGGGTCCATACTCAACATGGTTTAAAGGACATGTCTCCCACTTGTATGCTATGGATGTTTGATGTTTTTTGGCAAGTGACACTGTGATGTTCTTAAAGTTCTTAAGGGTGTCTTTGAACACCCTATGTTTAGCCTCACCTCTCATGCTCCAAACATGCAATAATGGCCCAATTTTTCTGATGCAAGTTGGGTAGTGCAACATAAAGTGGTGTTTGGGAATCATGTTCCTACCTGGATACAACAGTTTGAACAAGTCATGATGTTCCATTATCAAATGTTTTAGATGCACAGTCATGCCATGTGTAACAGATGGAGAGAATATGATGTTAATTATTTGCAACAATAGCAATAGCATAGTCCAGTTCTGATTTCCTTCTGGCACAATATCACCAAAAATTAAAGGAATGTTTCTAATCAGACAAAGAGTCTGAATGGAGTTAAGACCTATACTATTACCAGGACTGTCTAAGTTCACCCTTGTTGGACGATTTTTGCTCTCCAAGTAGCCATAGTCAAAAGCATAGATCCTTGATAAAAGAGCAGGTTCAGGAAGAAAATTGTCTGAGAGATATTCCAACAGTAACTTTATCTCATATTGTGCTACCCCTTCGAGAATATCATGCATAATGTCCAAGGAAAAGTTCTGGCAAACATGAAAGAATTGAAGAGTGTTCAGTGTAGAATTCCTTTTTAAGCCAAACACATGCAGCTTTCGAGGATCAGATTGCAACTCACTGCAGTGCATTTCAAAAAGTTCTTTCCCTCGTAAGATGATCTTTGGATCATCCTCAGTATACACACTCTGAGCATCCTCTTTAGCAATTAAACACAAACGACAACAGTAACGCCCACTGAAAGACTCAACAAAACCCAAAATTGAGTGCATCCCCAAGTTGTCCCCAGTTATCTGACATATAGTGCCATGGACCTTTTCAGATGAGAAGGGTAAATCAATGCCATGGCTCTCCAAAAACTTTATGTCATCAATCAGAGGCTGTAAAATAGGATCGAAGCCATATTTTTTCACATCTTCTGCATGAAACAATGCAACCAAATGAATGTTCATCAATGCAGAATTTAACTTTGGAGGCAGATTTCTGAGGACAAAATAGACTGCACCAACTTTGTGAACACCACGTTTGGAACCAAGTGGATTAGCAGTCTCAAAGTCATCGTAATAAAGCTGAATTTGCAAAGAAGTCTGTGGTTTTGAAAACAATGGATGAGACTTAAAGTAACTTCCATCACAAAAGTCTTCATATCTGTCTTCTTTTGATACACATGGTTTAGCAAGCAGCTCACAAATATAAGAATTGCGACATATAAATTTGATTGTTTCCAAAATTGGAATGTACACAAAAGTGTCTTTTACTGGTACCTGGTCATAAGTGCCTGATTTTTTATTTAACCTTGTATCATAACGTATACCTAAAGTCTTTTCCACTGGCTCCACAATTCCCCATTTTTCACGGAAATATGACTTTCTTTTAACTTCAGTGTCAAACTTCTCAACTGGATTGTCAAAAGTCTCAAGACATTTTTCCACTGGTGATCTAACAGGATTTTCTGTTGGCACAACGTTCAGTACTTTTTGTTTAAACTCACAGTGCAGTCCATCAGCAAAATCTTCCAAATCACAAACAAGTGATGACACAAAACTATTTGCCAAACCACTACCATTGAGTTTACCAATAATTTTAGTACAAATGGCTTCAGAATTTTTTTTCATTCTTTGACCTGACCCATTCTTTTCAGAACACCCAACCTCAATGTTCTGAATACCACTTGTTCCTGCAACTTCTATGTCTGTATCTTGTAATCTGTCAAAATCAGCTTGAAATGACTCTGGGGGTTCTGCATCACCACTTTGACAACAATCTTCATTATGAACACTATTTAAATGTTTTTTTAAACCAGAGTATGTAGTGAACTGACGGCTGCAACCATCTTGTGAACAAGCCAACTTAAATTTGGTGCTTGGATAAAAACTGTGACCTAGTCGCAAATGACTTATCAAAGCCTGACTGGTGCTATGCAGAGTTTGACAGATAAAACATTTAAACATGGTTCTAATTCAACATTTTGGCACGCAACTCACGGACACGTGGTGACTCATCTGTTGAGGTAGCATCAATGTTGAATATGGTGGTCTGCACAAAACTGTAGAGATGAACCAGTGACTCGTCGTAAGATAAGTTGAACACGTAGTGGGATTTGAAAAGTTCATCAAAAGCACTCAGTGAGCTGGTGGCTTGGCAGGGGATGAGCTGTTTGTCCACTGCGATGTAGAAGGTGTCAATGCTGTTCTGGGTTCGGCCAACAGCGAGGATGTATGGCTGTTTACCATCTCTTGCTTGCAAGTGTTCATCGATGCTGCAGCAGCATGACTAAAAACAAATATGATATTAAAATACAGGCCTAGCTTACACTTGCTGAGTATAAACTATTCATTCAGTTTGACATTATGTGCCTTGCTAACTTATTACAACATACTAAGACACATACTTCATGGAGAGGAAAACTAAAAAGTGCAAAAACTGAAAAAGTGTTTTGAAGGATTTTAAAAAGTGAGATAACATATTTACCTTGTGAAAGTGCACCATTTTGTCTGCTGCATCGGTTGGACTTATTTTGGTTCTCCTCTTTCGTCCAGCAGTGGGTGGCAAAAGTTGAAGCAGTAGCAGCAGAGAGGCCATGTCACTGTCCCAGTCTGTTAATGGTTGAATTTATAAAACAATTTCAAAATGACATGTAAAAATACATATTATTAGTATCAAACAAGCATGCTACGAAGCCTACCATTTGCATCACTCTCTGTAGGTTTCTCAGCAGCTTTTATCAGACGACACAGGTCAGTTGACTGAGTCAGCTGCTTGGCTTCTTTAATAACCTTTGGCTTGAATGACATGTCCCACTTCTCAAGCAACTTGGTGGATGTTTCAGCACCAAACAGCAGCAGGAAGTCTTGATTGACCTGTTCATCATACACACAGGACATTAAAACAGGGCTCAACATTGTTTACATTGCAATAAGTGATTTTGACCAATATGGGCCTGACTGGGATGACCAATGATCATGATGTTTTACTGTTGCCATTCACATCAACAAAAAAATAATAAAATAAAATAAAATAATACAACATTTGAAAATATGTTTGACTTACTAGTCCTTTGACATCCAAAAAGCGAGGAAATGTTTTGAAGACATCTGCAGTTTTTTGTGGATCATGCACCAGTTCCCGGCGATGTTGGAACGTCATTTTCATCTTCTGAAATACACTTGCTTCATCAGGAGAGTGAACAAGAAAAGAAATGGCCTCCTTGCAGGCATCTCCATCAAGTTGCTGAGGCAGTGTGGTTGCTGATCTTCGACGCTTAGGTCCTTGTTCTTGATGCTCTGAGACTTCCTTCACTGGCCGTTTGGTTGTAGACCTGGACATGGTTTTGAGGCGCCACGCTAAATATCCAGTGCCCTTCACTCCGTCATAGAAATGCTCCTGTCACATTTCAATAAAAATGAAAAATAAACATCAAATGTGATCTTACAGACTTTGCAGATTCATCAAAAAGAAACCAAAGGACTATTATCATGTAACAGGTTTTCTTTTTCAACTTAATGTGGAATACATGTTAAACAACATCCACAATTTCAATACAGTTTTATGACAGTAGTTATTACGAAAGAGGAATTGAGATTTTTCTTTTAAATAATTTAGCTGATGTAATTATTCCATGATGAAAACTTGAAACTAAATAATGTGCTGTTTTACAATCACTGCGTGACTTACATAGCCCTTTGGAGAATATGGATCCTTCAATGTAGGAAAGAGTGTAATTATTCCAAGGGCATATTTCTCCTTTTGCTTACGGGAGGGAATTCTGCTATAGAGGAAATACAATTGACAATGTTGAATCAGAAATAGGCTTTACTACAGTATACAGAACATTCCATATGGCCCTTCTTTACTTTTTTATTACTATTACTCTTACCCATGTCTCTCAGTCATATCACTTGCCAATATGTTAACAAGCTGCCGCCGGGTGCGATGGCTCAGTGAATTTTCGGCAATGTATTCTTCAAGAATTTCCTCTCCACCAGGTTTCCTAGTCAAGGCGTTTTTAACCATCTGCTCATATAAAAGGAAAAATGATAACAATAAAAACTTGTTTTTCAGTAAAGGTGAGAGTTTAGAGGAATGTCAACAAACCTGTGAAAGACATATCTGGCAAGAAGCACTAACTTCTACTCACATTTTTTCATAAAGGGCAAGTTGGGAACTACCATAATTTGAATTTCAATTTGTATAACAATCTACAGTATAAATGGTGTCAACTCAAAAATACAAATGACATTTTCTGTTCTCAATTACCTCTTTTGCATCCTTTGACACAGAAACATGTGGTGCAGAACTGTCTTTGCTGGATCTACTGCGGCCTGCAGGAATGCCCAGTTCCCTGAGGTCACTGTCACTTGATGAAAGTGATATAGTATCCGTGAGGGAAGATAATGTATCTGAGGCGGATGGTGTAGAATGAGCTAAAGGAGAAAAAACTTTAGGAGAGATGATTTGGTTAACTTTCTTTACTCCACAATTCCATTAATAACACAATTTTCATGTTCATGTTCAGACAACAACATTCTATACAAATATGAAATTTCAAGTTATGATAAATTTACCTTCATCTGAAATCTTTTCGCGTACTGTCAGGCATATGTCTGGTTGGGCCTCCAGTAACTCCAGAAAAATGTCGTCTTCGACAGCTGTGTCAGTTTCATCGAAAATATCAAGGTCAGCAGCATCCGGGAGTCCAAACTTGGTTTTGGCTTTATAAAAAGATAAGCATAATGTCACCTAAAAAGCCTGTACAATTTTTTTAAAAAAACGAATTTTAACTTTGTTATTTTGCTAATACTTATTAAGAGCAGTTCTACCTGTCTTTAAATGGCTAAATTAGACATCTGCAGCAACAATATGGCCTAGGCCTACTGCTGATGTCGTACATTAAAAAAAATTTGTTAACAGTTAATTAGTTTTTTAAATAGATGAGATGCAAACATGATGAACTGATACATGTGCAACAAATTTTGTTCTGCCAGGCTATCTTACCTTCACTGATGAATTCTAGATAAGTGAATCCTGCGTGCAATTTAATGTACTTCTTTACATTGAGGTATTTCACTTTCAGCAACATGTCTCACAGCTGCACCTGGTGGAGAAAGTAGGAGGAGGCAGAATGAAAGTGTATTAGGCCAACTATTAACTATAGCTCAAGTGCCAATAACTTAAAGAAAACAGGCTACACATTGCTGGGTGACAGACCACTTCGACTGATTCAATATAATTTGGCCTGTCCCTGCGCATGCAGTAAAACAGCTGAACTTGGTTACACAGTATTTGCACACAATGAATTATCCACCCAGCCACAATAAGACTACAACGGCGATCTTTTTGTCGTCACTTATGTAACCATGCCAGTCTTGGTACTGACAGGTCCAATCCTCTTTTCACGACCAATAACTCTGCGTTGTGTTTAATTGAATATTGAGACAGTGGTACGGTCTCGCCAGCGTCGGCCGTTTATTGTTTAAAACATGAGAATGCCGGTCAGGCTCAACAGGTTCGCGGTCAGGTCACACACACTCTGCGGGGAATAGGAGAGACTCAATACAGGAGCGAGTTAGCTCACTTAGCCTCCGTGCTTTTAACAGCAACCGGCCGCTTTAGGATGACAAATCCACTCTTAAACTGCTTCAGTAACTCCTTAAAAATATTATATCCACAATATGATTACCAAATAACTTCTATGAATTCAGAATTATTCCCACATACAGAGCGCTAAAGACCCGACTTACCTCGAACATCTCCGTCCCAATACTGGCGAGTATCAGCCGCCGCGGGTGACATAAGCACGCCAGCGTAAAGGAGGAGACGCTCAGAGACAGCGCCACACAGCGCACACACAGCGCAGCGTAGCTCAATATATTGACAATAATAATGGCAAGTGGAATAACACTATTTACCCCGTTACACTTACATTCACCAACATGTTGGTGTCAAATATGTCACTGCTTGTACTTGTGGAAAATCATCAGCTATCGTCAAGCTATGATTTCAGGATGATAATCCACATACAATGTCTCGACGAATCAACGCCCCGCCTCATCACGCTCACGCTCACTTTTAGGCTTAATGTAATACCCTTGTAAATTGATGTTCTTAGACTGGAATAATGAACATCTGCCTGTTCTTTGCAGCTTCACTGACCGTCCAAGTGTCTTTAGGGCTGATTTCTGAATGCTAGTTTGCTTTTAGGGCATTGTATGATAATTAAAAAAAAAAAAGAAATGCTGGATTTCCCTTTAAAATATTCGTGGAATTACTGATAAACCTATAAACTAAAACAAAGCAAATCTTACTTGGATTAATATATTCTTACCATTAGCAAGCACTCCACACAACCAGCACGCTTTGCTTGGTCAAGCAACAGAATTCAAAAACCAAACCCCCTGCCACTTCCACCACGATTGGTTTGCTACTTTCACTACTAGCATGGTTTGTGTGTAATTAGCGCATCTGCCCCATAGACCAGGCCCCACTTACCAAAACTTGACTTTCAACAACAACGTCTTCATATGATTTTTAGCTCACTTCTGAGGAGAATGTTTGCTTCCGAGAGCAGGGCTATGGGCTTATGCATCGCTGGCTGCTGCTTGCTGCTTCTATACCAAAAATTCAAATTCTAACGTCTGCATTTTTCAAACAGGACAACCCCTCGTTTCACCCCTCCCTCGTTTCATTTAATAGGCATTAAACACTGGGAAGCATTTATATCATTAGAACTAACTAGGACTAAGTATTACATTTAATACACACACATTTATTTTCGATATGCAATATTAACTTATGTGGAAGATCTGGAAGCGTTACCCCAAGCTAACGAATCCCGGCTTTTACCACAGATGAATAGGCTACAGTCCACATTGAGAAAATGTTGCATGCTTCAGATAAATAATGTAATTAAAATTCATACAGTATTCAATTATGACTACAATAACAGGTTTTAATTTGTTATGCATAGTTCTTACCTTCACAACCTCTGCGATCCTGACCAGTGTTGCCAGATTGGGCGGTTTTCCGCCCAATTGGGCTACTTTTGATTACAGCTCGCGGGGAAAAAATGCATTAGGCGGGTATACACAATTTGGGCTGCTTTTACCAACATCTGGCGGTTTTTTTAATATAGTGAAAACAGCACAACAAACTGTTATTCTGTGGTTTAAAAAACAGTACAAATACAAATTTCAGTATACTTCGCTCACTTGTATTGTGGGTCATCCAATTTGAAAAATATTTAATCGCAGTGACTTATTGAGTCGCTGTAAACAACGCGCTATCATGACGTCACCTCAACAAACCTAAAGCCGGGCATACACTGTGCGATATTTTAAATCGTTTGATTCAGCCCTATCTCAAAAAAGCTGCACGACTAGATCGCTGTCTGAGTTCAAAAGTTTCAGACCACGAGTAATGCTCTCACACTGTACGGCCCGATGCTCTGATGCGACCTGACTGCTACACTATACGTTCATAACGCACCTAAGGGTGCGTTCGAAATGAGCCAGGCCTGCGCAGAATCGATCACCCCGGCGGGGCGCGCACAATGCATGCCAGTTATTTTAGCTTCGATCAGCGATCGAGGACACTTTATTATCTAATAACAACGTGGTCTGCAAACTACAGGTAACATACAGGTGATCTAACAGGAAGTAGGTGTCTCCACCTGTATGTGCTGGAAACTGTCCGACTTGACTGCAGCTTTTTGTCTCCACCTCCTGCTGCGGCCGACGCCTGATCTCGTCTACTCGCCAGGCGAGCCGCAGTTCATCTCAAACGCACCCTGCTGCTTCTACTGTGAGATACCTTCACGAGAGCGACCAGGATTTCAAACACGTTTGATTTTCTTGCGAGCACACACGATTTGTTTGATCGGGAGCTCGTCGGGAGGTGTTGATCTCTCGTCGTTAACCCACGAATACGGCTGCACGAAGACTGCACGACCCACGATACTCCAAAAAGGATCGGATCAAAAAAGACTCGCACGACTGGAAAATCGGCTCAAAACGAGCCGACAGTCGCACAGTGTATGCCCGGCTTAAGTGCGCCGATGCAGACGTCTGAGGCAGAAGCGCTCGCTCTCTCTAAACTCAAAGTGGTCGGCTAATCTGTTGGCAAAATAAGTAGGTTATCATGCCGAAGTGGATAAAATATAAGAAATGGTGTTTACGTGGTTGATGTTACTGCTGCTGTGTTAACTTGGGCCTGGCACTGGGATATATGTGCATTTTTGAACATTTTCTGTGACATGCACTATGATAAGATACAACTACTTTAATTTAGGCTTAACTGTTTAATACTGTAAATGCATTTAAATCCGTTTATTCAATATGAAATGTTTTGTTTTCGTATGAAAACACGTATATTGGGCGGTTTTTTTTTTTTTCCTGAAGTCGGCGGGTTTTGGAACGCGATTGGGCGGAAATGGCTCAGCCAATCTGGCAACACTGATCCTGACAGCAAACATGGCGGACTCTTCATTCATGCCCATGAGCGCGAAATAACCCGGATGTAGAAATCAACTCCGAATGAGTGTTATTGTATTGACTCTCTGAAATAACTCCAGTTGCAGAGCTTTTTCAGCACTGCCAGTGTTACAGTAACTCTCTAAGATTTTTCAACTCAAAATTTTTAACACCAGAAAAAATTTTAACACAAATCAACACTTCCGATTTTGCTGTGTAGACGGAGCGGAGCTGGCAGAGTCCAGACTAGTGAGGTGGTTTGGACCGCGGCAGAGAGGGGGTTGAGACCCTCTCTGGCGCAGGAGCCACGGATGAGGAGACCGGCAGACCCCTCCCGGACTCCCCATCTGACTTCCCCGCACCCCTCCGCTCCAACCCCCCGCCTCTGCAGCAGAGACGGAGATGGAGAGATGGAGAGAGCCGGACTTAAGTAAAGTTATAAAGACATTCACAGATTCGGCTTTCCGGGATCAATAAGTCTGAAGCCACACATCGTCAAAACACAAAATGATGCCTCTATCACATCTTTATAGCATAGACTATATAGACTACAGCTACAGGACAAAATCCCCGATTTATACAAAAATAAGCAGTTCTGCGAGCTCGATGTAAAATATTGACGAAAATGCGCAGTCCGCAGCCGTGCCAGTGCCCAGGGACCCGTCTGCAAATTGCAACAAAAGAAAAACACGCTGGACACAAAAATCAATAACTCCACTGTTGTACAGTATACAGACGCCAAAACTTACTCCATCCATCAGAGTTCCCCTCATGGTCATACTACAACAAATATTATGTAACAAAAAGATTTGGCATAATTTTGGTGATTTTTTTAAATTATCATTAATCATTAATAACTTATATGATGATCAATAACTTCACTGTTTTACACTGCAGACACTCAAAACCCACTACAAAATTCAGCAGTCTCCTTATGGTCATACTACAACAGCTGTTTTGAAAAAAAAAAGTTTGGTATAATTTTGGTGATTTTCTAAATTATTATTCATCATTAATACCTTATATAATGATCAATAACTTCATTGTTTTACACTGAAGCGACTCCAAACTCACTACACACATCAAGAGTCTCCTTAAGGTCATTGATCCCGGAAAGCCGAATCTGTGAATGTCTTTATAACTTTACTTAAGTCCTGCAGCCGTACGCGACCCCAGCGGCCTCTCTCCCTCCTTCTCGCCTCCGGCTCTCTGCATCTCCCCATCTCCGTCTCTGCTGCAGAAGCCAGATCAAACTCGAGATCTCGAGTTTGAAAGTCGAGATCTCGAGTTTGAAAGTCGAGATCTCGACTTTGAAAGTCGAGATCTCGACTTTGAAAGTGGATCATTAACGGATGAGACGGTTCAGGTCCACCCTCCCGCGGGGGCGCCTG
Source organism: Hirundichthys speculiger (assembly GCA_018398805.1). Classification (NCBI taxonomy): domain Eukaryota; kingdom Metazoa; phylum Chordata; class Actinopteri; order Beloniformes; family Exocoetidae; genus Hirundichthys; species Hirundichthys speculiger. Next base: position 10,011 of record JAGFBZ010000912.1, read on the forward strand.
CAGCCGTACGCTACCCCAGCGGCCTCTCTCCTCCTCCCTCTCTCCTTCTCGCCTCCGGCTCTCTCCATCTCTCCATCTCCGTCTCTGCTGCAGAGGCGGGGGTTGGAGCGGAGGGGTGCGGGGAAGTCAGATGGGGAGTCCGGGAGGCGTCTGCCGGTCCTCATCCGTGGCTCCTGCGCCAGAGAGGGTCTCAACCCCCTCTCTGCCGCGGTCCAAACCACCTCACTAGTCTGGACTCTGCCAGCTCCGTCTACGCAGCCCCCCGGGGCGGTGGACTCTCCTTCTCTCTCGGCAGCCGTTCCTCCGAGCAGCCGAGCGCACGCATTTCACAACTCAGCTGCATTGCAAATCAAACTCGAGATCTCGAGTTTGAAACTCGAGAAAAAAAAAAATTTCCTACATTTTCTCAAAAAAAATTTTTTTTTCCTATTTTTTTTTTTCCTTTATGTCCCCTCCAGGGCTCCGTAGATAATGGCAGGTTAAAAAAAAAAAAAAAAAAAAAAAAAAACTTTAAGCCAAACAGTGGCAAGGAAAAATTCCATTTTAAGAGGAAGAAACCTTGAGCAGGACCTGGATCATATGGGGAGACCTTCCTGCTGAAGGCCAGGAAGGTCCCCCAGCATGGATGGATGGATGGATGGATGGAAGGAATCAAGCAGTGTCAGTGGCAGGATCCAGGACAGAAGTGCAGTTCCTGGAGTGGCCAGTTGAGGTTGTGTGAACCCCGAGTTTAAATCTACAATACTGTAGAAGAAAAATGAGAGGACTATTCAACCCAAGGTCTATCACTAGGTCGTTGGAGACCAAACTGATGTGAATCGGTGCAGTTTTGAGTTCTAACTCACTATGTGTTTGCAGAAAAATTAGCAAGTGAACAACTGAATCATAGGCAACTGGACTTAGATTTGTCTAAGTCTAAATCTAAGTCTAGTTGCCTATGATTCAATTGTTACAAGAATGGAATTGACCTGGATAAATGAGAATATCCACAGACCAAGTAGAGCAAGTAGAGTTGAAAGAATAAAAAGCTATTTTACTCGTCATTCCGCTTAAGTAAAGGATTGGATTGGATCTCTGCAGATGGGGCGAGGTTGTTTTAACTTTGAATAGGTACAAGAAGTGTATAAACTGCTTGTGCTGGAATGCCCTTCTGTTCTCAATCTTAAGTGTGTAATAATTGACTATTGAACAACAGAGATACTTCTGTCAATAAACTCTAAATGAGGAGCTGAGTTCATGGCCACTACTTTCCTAGAAGTGTCATTCTGATCCAGCTCAATGGAAGCAGTGGCCATGAACCTTTTCCTCATTTTGCAACTATTGATAGTAATGTGTCTGACAATGACCCCGGTTTGTCTGCAGAGACCCCTGACCACACTGTCACTTAAGTAGAATGACCTTCCTGTGCCTTGATAGAGGCTTAAAATAACAATTTATTATGACATCACTGCTTGCCCAAATGACAGTTATGCTTCAAACACAGACTGCTCTCACTCAAAAGTACATTGAATTACCTTGTTCTGGTCCCTAACAACACTTTACACTCATTACAATGTAGCAACTAAACGAGGGCTGATTGAACTCTGGAATGCTCCTTTAATTTCTGTTGATTGGTGTGAAGTTAAAATGGCAGAGACCTGAAATCAATGCTGGCTAGGAATTAAATATTCCTTTTTGGTACACTTTTTGTGCACTCAAAGTTAAAATTGCCTTGGTTCCTCTGTAGGGACCCCATCCACAGTATCACATCAGTGAAATTATACTTTTGAGTCCTATCAGAGGATTAAAATTGGAATTTATTCTATATTTCTACTTGCCCTCTGGGCTAACATTAAATCTATATTGCTGCAAACATATATTCCATTCTGACTCCTATGACAGTTTACATTCATAGCTATTTAGCAATAGACTTTGGGTTGATTAAATTCTGGAATATTCCTTTAAGATGCCATTTGCACCATCGCTAGCTTAGCTGAGATTTAAAGTTGAAGGTGGTTTTAAACCTATGTGTAGCATGAGAAAGTCACATGATCCCGTTGGACTGTCTTTAATGCTTGTGGTGTAATCTGGAGCTCAATGTTAGCTTCATCTGAGCTACCGTGTCTTTGAAGTTTCACATCAACCACAAGAGGTCTGTTTTTATGGAAGATGGGTAAATGTTTTCAAGGGCCGAAGTAATTTTCTTAAAACAAGGAGACATCTCACCTCACACTGGTTTTGATAATGTGTCCACTTATTTACTGTACACCCACGCAGGAGGCTGCATTCAAATTAAAGACGAACAGAAAAAACAGGTCGTACTTGTAGTGCATCAGTTATTCATCAGCATCTGTCACAGGCAGCCACTGAGCAGCTGGATGCAAGTAAGGATGACATAGGCAGGAGTATAATCTGGATAGATTTTTCTCTTATTCTAACAAAAACATTGTAAGATAAAGTGCACGTGCATGAGAACCAAGTGGCCATGTATCTGACCTCTAACAGCAACAACCCGCTAAATACCCACAGCCAGCCTTTTATCATTGCTGCCGTTACCAGGCCGAAACCATTAATTCCCCATGAGGGATGTTCCTTTTTTTGGTAACATCTTTAGAACCAAATCAAGACTTTTACATAGTGTTTAACATTTACAAATACAAAAAACAAATTACCAAAAATTATATTTACAACATTGATTAAAAACACAACCCCATGACCAAACACACCTCCAACCACACCTGATTCCCCCCACCCTTCTCATCCCTTGGTCTCTCCCGGAACCTTCAAATGCTGCTCAGGCCCCCAGGGAACACCCGAACACCCTGGAGAAACCAAGAGAAGGACATGTCCGTGAATCACAACCAACACTCAATGCACTCATAGTTAACTGCAGACATTTACAAATTCACCAGTAGTCTCACTTCCATGAGATCACTTTGGTCTTTGCAGGCAGCTGCCAGTGAACACCTGATCAACTCTGCCACTTCTGTAGGACAGAACCACCTGCAAACAACTACAAACACTCAGTAAATACTAAATCATTAAGATCTCTGCAATTGTTTCTTCTGTCTGTGCATGTCTAAGTAGACTTCAAAGTGCAGAGTGACTAAAGTGCAAAAAGTGCTTAAGGTGCCCAAAGTTCCTCACCTTCACAAACATTTTTAACCTTACTAATAAAGAGCTCATTTGTTACGGGATAATTTCACAGTGTGGAAACATGCAGTTAAATTCATGTTGTTTCTGCTGATAACTATTGGTTTCTTTGTTAAATTAGCAGCTCATCAAGGATATTGGGGTGCAGTTTCATGTCTTGTCTGTGTAACTTAAAATGCCCCTTAAAGTGTCAGTGGATGTCAGTAATTATTACTCAAGATCAATACAGACTACGGTGAGATACGATCATCATCGCAGCTCCCTTTCAAACCCACTAATGATGACAGGATTCAATACATGTCCTTTACTTATTACAGTGAATAACATTATTTTTAGTGGATGTTAAATCAAGTTTACACTTTATTGCCAAAAATATTCTCTCACCTGCCTTGACTCACATATGAGCTTTAGTTCATCCCATTCCTGGTCAATATGAAGTGGCTCCATCCTTTGCAGCTAGAGCAGCTTCAACTCTTCTGGGAAGGCTGTCCACAAGGTTTAGGAAGGTGGTTTATGGAGGATTTTTGATCCATTCTTCCAGAAGAACATTTGTAAGGTCAAACACTGATGTTGGACCAGAAGGCCTGGCTTCTCAGTCTCTGCTCTAATTCATCCCAAAGATCTTCTATCAGGTTGAGGTCAGGACTGTGCAGGCCAGTCAAGTTCATCCACACCAGACTCTTCCATCCATGTCTTTATGGATCTTGCTTTGTGCACTGGTGCACAGTCATGTTGGAAGAGGAAGGGGCCAGCTCCAAACTGGTCCCACAAAGTTGGGAGCATGGAATTGTCCAAAATGTCTTGGTCTGCTGAAGCATTCAGAGTTCCTTTAACTGGAACTAAGGGGCCAAGCCCAGCTCCTGAAAAACAACCCCACACCATCATCCCCCCTCCACCAAACTTTAAGGATCAATGCAGTCAGACCAGTACCGTTCTCCTAGAAACCACCAAACCCAGACTCTTCAATCAGATTACCCGTTTCTGGTCCTCCTAAAACCCACCATCATCTCCTTGATCTTGTCAATGTTTAAGTTGAGATGGTCGTTCCAACACCATGCTACAAAGTGCTCCACCAGTTCTCTGTACTCAGTCTCTTCTACACCACTGATTCACTCCACAACTGCAGGGTCATCTAAATATTTCTGCAGATGGCACGACTCTGATTTGTATGATTGTATTTGTATGTTTCATGAAGAATCACATAAAAAATTGTTTTAATTTCACTTTCATTATTATGCCATTTATACCTACAGACTGTTCATGTTCTCCTCCATCAAGTCCGTTAAATTGCACTGCTGTATTTTTACAGTAACCCAGATCAAACGAACCAAACTACGGCCCTAGAGATGGTCTTTTACAATGTTTGTTTAAATGAGCTACTCGAAGCTACGTGTAAAAACAGCTTTGATTTCCAGTATTGTGCTGTCTAGCTGCAGCACTGTAGCTGAGGGATTTTCCTCAATTCTCAAAACTGACGGTGGCAACGCAGTTAGTAATGTTGCTTCACATCAAAGCCTTCCTGTGTTGAGTTTGTGCATTCACTCTATGCCTACATGAGTTTTTTTTTCGCCGCACTTGGGCTTCCTCCCACTGTGCCCCCATTACACTGAATAGAACAAAGCAGGTATAGAAAATGGATGGATAAAACTGACATGAAAAACAAACCTCTCATGTGCTTCCTGAACCATGTGTGACATGACGTGAACCTGGAATAAGCATCTGCATATCTGTATTAAAGCATCAAACATGTTGACTGAGTAGCTAATGAAGCTGCTTGCATGTGCACTGATACTTCATGCAGCCAGCTAACCAGCTGCACCCTCTTAGAAACAAATGGCACAGATCTTGGAGACAGCGAGCTTTACATCTCAGCGCTCATGCAAACTGCATCCCGAATGAGCCGAGCTCACATTTGCCTTCCATCCATCCATCCGTGTCGTGATCTTTCAGCTGTGTGTATCTCACCTTTCCGAGCAGAGCACACAACGCACTGAGCGAGCTAGCCATGCCAATGCCGTGTGTTAGTGCCTAAGGTTCTGATCCAAGGTCACTGCCACGGTGCACACACCATGACACATCTGTTACAGCATGTCACTGTGAACACATTACACATGCTGCAGTGTTGCTTATTTTTCAGAGCAGTCCATATCTAAACATATTTACACTCCATGACATGTGCAAGTGTTTTACTGCCTCAGAGAGGGTGCATCCACATGAGGCACAACAGACCATCTCATGTATGTTGAAAGGATGGATGGTTGAGTTGCTGAGCGGTCAGGCTGAAATCCCAGAGCATGTCAGATGCTGAAACAGACATTTTACCATTTCATGGAAAATATTAGCTTATTTTTACCTTTATGGCAGCAACACATCTCAAAAAAAGTTGGAACAGGGGTAACAAAGGAGTGGAAAAGTAATTGGTGTAACTCTAAAAAACACATGGAGGAGAATCTGGCAACAGGTCGGTGACATGACTGGATATAAAAGGATGCAGAGCCTCTTGGATGTAATGATAAGCAGAGGTTCACCAATCTGCAACAAACTATATTGAAATTGTGGAGCAATTTCAGAAAAATGTTCCTCAACATAAAATTTCAGAGACTTTGAGGAATCCCACCATCTACAGTACATAATATCATCTAAAGATTCAGAGAATCAGGAGGAGTCCCTGTGAGCATGGGGCCAGCGGCGAAGGTCAGAACTGGATGTGTGTGAAAGATATGATTATCTATACTCGACATCACTGCATGGACACTTCCAGAAATCACTGTGAACACAGTTCTCTGTGAAATCCACAAATGCAGGTTAAAGCTCTGTCATGCAAAGATGAAGCCACATGTGAACACGATCCAGAAACACCGCTGTCTTCTCTGGACCAAAGCTAAAATGGTTTGAGGTAAAAATGGAAAACTGTTCTGTGTTCAGATTTCTGTAGTCAGAGAAATCAAAATTTGAAATTCTTTTTGGAAACCAAAGAGGAGAGGAACCATTCAGTTTATTATCAGCAGACAGTTTAAGAGTCTGCATCTCTAATGGTATCTAGTTGTATTAGTGTCTATGGTTTGGGCAGCTGACACATCTGGAAAGGCTCCATCAATGCTGAAGAGAACATAGAGGTTTTAGAGCAACATCTGTTCCCATCCAGACAACAACTCTTTCAGGGAAGGTCTTGTAGATTTCAGCAAGACAATACAAAATTAGATAATGTATCCATCACAACAGCATGACTTCACAGGAGAAGAGTCCAGGTGCTGAACTGGTCTGTCTGCAGTTCAGAGCCTTTCACCAACAGAAAGCATTTAATGCATCATAAAAGAAAGAATAAAAAAAAGAGAGGTAGGATCCTCCATCAGACAAGAATAGGAACAACATTCCTCTCCTGAAACTCCAGCAGCTGGTCTCCTCACTTCCCAGATGTTTACAGACAGCTGTTAGAAGAAGCGTTTACACAATAGGTAAACATCACTCTGTTCCAACTTTTTTTGAAGATGTGTTGTTGCCATTAAAGTCAAAACGAGCTCATACTTTTTATGAAATATTAAAATGTTTCAGTTTCAGTATTTGATATGTTTTTTTCTATTTGATTGGAAATAAAATATGGGTTTATAAGATTTGTTAATCATTGCATTCTGTTTTTATTCATGTTTTAGACAGTGTCCCAACTTTTTTTAATCCATATTCTATATTAGTATATTAACTGGCTTTACCTTCATATAAGAGACAGAAAAAAACAACACAGCAAGACATAGATGTTTGCACTTCCATAAAATCTTTTATACTCTTGTTAATTTGACAGAAACTGGGAATAAATATGTGTCAAGCTCCCATGAGTGGTTCAGATCAATAGCGTTCTGTCTATTTCAGTGCAGTAATGATGCCGAGATCACTGGAAATCATCAATAACGTCAAACACTTCACAGGATGATAAATATTCTGCTGGCAAACGTGTGTGTGTGTGTGTGTAGGCATGTGTGTGTCTGTGTGTGTAGGTGTAGTCATATGTGGGTTACATGTGCGTCACACCAATGAATGTTTGGGAACAAATCCCTTAAGGAGCGTGAATCTGTGTGTATGCATGTGTGTGTGTGTGTTTTGTTTCTAAAATAAAAATGGCCCAAAATAATGAGTGCAGGCAGTGACTCAGACAGTGACATATGGTATTTTCTGTGACATCATCCACTGCAACATTGCTGCCTCGGCACTGACATCCTGCCAGCAACTGGTTCACGAAGCTTCAAGCGTGTTGGCTGTGAACGTCTGTTTTTCATTTCCAGCTTCTTTTTGTTCATTTTAAAGACGCCCATGCGTTCAGTCTGTATATACATTTTCCGGGAAGATATTTATAAGATATTTAAAGTGGGTTGTTGAAATGGGATACAAGTAAGATCTCTTACGTTGTAGTTCCCAATTTAGGCAAGGAAATCAAAATTATTATAAAACTGGTATATGTGATTATTTTATTTGTAAACTTGAGCTGCTGATGACCAGTTCACCCCAACCTGAGGCCCCATTACATACTGGCCGCATTCATGTCGCTCAGTTCACTCTTCTTCTTGGCTGCTTTGCTGTATTGGTGAGCATTGTAGCAGGAAGTCCACAACAACACTGACTCAGTTGTGTTTTTTATTCACTTCCAACTTTCTGTAAACATCCATCACGCTCTGTGCACTTTCATTATGTTAAAAAAAAGAATGAATTATTGCATAACTGTGATTAAAATCGTACCTTTTATCGGACTAACACACGCAGATAATACGGCTGAAGTCGAGCTCATCATTGCATGTAAATGTCCTACATGCTCCACACATGCTCCACACATGCTCCACAGTTCCCACCCCAGGCTTTGACCCAGAAGTGCAGGACGATTATGAAATGTGCAAGGCTGTAAATTTGTCCAGTTTGCCATTTGCTGTTATTCCAGTTTGATGCCCAAAGATTTAGCTGCTGTTTTGGTGTTTGGCATAATAGGTTAACTGAGTAGCATGATGCTAACAAGTTGACAGTGGCCATTACTGCGACCTCTCATGGCGAGGGTTGACATACTGTGGTCAGTAAATCTATTCCCTTCATGCACATGTATATTGTAACAAAGAAGTTAGTTAAATTAAACAGCCTGGGCTGAGCCGCTGCTACCTTGACTAAACTGTGCATGTGTCTTCAAGAGTTAATCTAAACCAGGGGTGTCAAACGTATGGCCCGCGGGCCAGATCAGGCCCGCAAACGAGTTTAATCCGGCCCACGAGAAGATTATGTACAATATAAAAATGAGCTGCAATTTTTCAATAAAGTGCTGTTTCAATTGCGTCCACTGGATGGCGCAAAAGCAATTGTGTTAGGCATGCAGACTGTTCATACCGGGGCAGAACAAGTAGGTCAAGCAAGTGCAGCCAATCCGGATGAGCTACTTTGTGTTTTGCCCGCGCAATTTATTACGGCTTCTGCTGTTAGCATTATATGCTTTATCACCCTTATTATCCCAATATGTCGCTGTTAAAAAAGAGAAAAGTGGACGCAGAGTGCAGAGTGTTCCAAGAAAAATGGTCATCCTCCTATTTTTTCACGGAGGAGAATGGGAAAGCAGCATGTTTGCTGTGTTCACAGCATGTTGCAGTGCTGAAAGAATATAACCTTCATCGCCACTGTGTGAGTGTTCATGCCGGACAAGTATGACAACTTTCAAGGACAGCGGAGAGAAAGAGAGAAGGTGGATGAACTGTTTTTTTTATTATATTATATATTTCTGAAAAATCCGTGAAAAACTAAAACTGGGAAACTTAAAGCGCGAATTGGCGAGTAATCACTGTAGTTCAAATGGAACCGAAATGAAAATGCTGCTTTTTTTCTGCTGCTCTGAACAAGTTCACAGGCCTTAAAAGTAGTGAACACTGTATGTGTGGAGGCAAAATAATGATGAGAGAATCAAGTTTTAATCTTAGAAATGATCCTGTGAGCTGTGAGCTAACCGTATTTCAGAAAAAGCCACAGATTTCACAAATAGTCTGATGGTGACAAATTCGTAGGTCATTTTCAAAAGGAAAGACGAAGGTTTCAGACCGCAGCCACGGCTAACAGATCAGAGTCAAAGAAATAACACACTGTAAATCAGGCAGGAAACAGGGGAAGGAATCAGTCATGGAGCCCAGGAAACATTTTTTTCACATTTCTGGTGCGTCAAAGGGGGTTTCATTACCGCTCAAATCCTGGTTTTTGAATCTCAGTTGTTGTTGACCCACTTAGTCCATCTGTTGAGCAGAGAAGTGTTACGACGCTTTACTGCTCAATTCCTTTCCACTTTGTTAGCAAAAGTTCCTAGTTGAGTACCCGGTATTTTATGTAGTTTACTGCTTAAACAAATATGTTTTTCCTACAGAACATTTGATTAATGAAGTAAAACATTGTTAACAATTATACGTCCATCCAGTGTGAGGTTATATACATGAACACTCATGTGAGTGGATGAGAAACTACTGCATGCATGAACACAAACAGGCCCTGGCATGGTGAGCACTCAGCGATGCCAAGGGACATTATTTGGCAGCTGTCAGCTCTAATAGGAGGATAGCAGGGTGGGAGACAGTTCCAGGGTCTGGAACCAAGCCTGCATGGGTGCACTATCTGGCAGCTACAGCAAATCAGCGTCTCTGTTGTGGATGTAAGTATGTGCGCACGCACGTGCAAGAAGGGCTTTGGTATTAGACCTCCCCTGAAATGATACATGCTACTTCTGTGCCATCATAATATCCGATTATCTCGCATCTATGCAAGAGATCTGGTCCTGTGTGTGTGTGTGTGTGTGTGTGTTTGAGGGTTTGTAGGATAAAGTGCAATGGATTACTGATGAAACGACTTCAAGTATTGACTTCTGACATTTCATAAAAGTGCAGGATAAAGGAAAGGATGAGGAGATGTAGCAGCAGACAGACTTATATAGGACACCCTCACACATACACACATACACACACACACACATACATGCAGCACAGAAGAAGCTTTCCCTTCTTAGTTTCAAAGGCTTCATTTTTGCATTCTTGTTTAAAGCGCCATTTCAAAGGCAGCGGTTTTGGAACAACTATGAACTTCAATTTAATTTACATAACAATCAGCTGTTGAAAGAGAAATTGTTCACTGAAGCCAACATGGGGGGGCTGGGGGGAGGGGGGGTCCCCACAGCCTGGAATCATACTGGAAGTGAAGCAATTTTCCAAGGATGAAAACAAATCACACACAGGCTCATTGTTGAAGAGGAAAGTGGAGGAAGAGATAATTTAGTCAGAAGGAAATATCTTCATTTTGTTTTGGTTGTCATTTTAGGCCTCAAATTCAAAGAAAGAAAGGAATGAATTATGGGACAAAGAGAAAACGGCTCGTAGACAGTCAGGTCCAGAAGTATTTGGACAGTGGCCGAGTTTTTTATGATTTTGCATCATGAAAACGAACAACATGTGATCGATGTGTAGACTTTCAGCTTTAATTTAAAAAGTTTTGCAAAAATAAGATGGAAAATAAGGTCCCACTTAGGAATTACAAACATTTTAAAGGTCTCATTCCATCTTATTTTCATTAATTTTGCAGTGATCTCTAGTCTGAAATGATTCCCTGAGAGTTGGTGTCAATGTAAAATATGCTACGGTTGTCTTGTTTGTGGGGTGGGGGGCATGTCCCCCATGCCTCTATGCCCCCCCCCCCCCCCCCCCCCCCCCCCCCCCCCCCCCCCCCCCCCCCCCCCCCCCCCCCCCCCCCCCCCCCCCAAAAAAAAAAAAAAAAAAAAAAAACGACACGCATGTTTAGCTCCTCTTTGTTTGCTCGTTAGCGATCTACAGCCTACAGCCCGGAATGTTTTTCTGGGGACGGGGTTACTGTTTAATAGGTAGGTTGCTACGGCTTTTCTGCTCTGCTTGTGTGTTTCCGGCTGTTTTTTTTTTTTTTTTAATCACAGCCTGCTGATACAGACTACTGGGGTAAAAGAGCATTTTGAATTGATTGAGTATGCAAGTGCAACTTAAACTGACCTATGGTAATTAAAAAAAAACAAGAATTAAATGTTTTTTTGTGGAAGGAGACCTTTAAGGAAATGACCTCCATAATCAGTCGATTTGAACAATTGACTGAAAAAAAGATAATTGGCCTCATTACTTCAAGACAAATGAAGCAGATAAAAGGTCTGGAGTTCAAATCAGGTATTGAGTTGGCATTTGGCAGCTGTCTGAATGGAGCTACCAATATGAAGTGTGAGTACTTCTCAGTGCAAGTGAAGGCAGCCGTCGTCAGGGTGAAAAAAAAAAACCCACATAAATCTATAAGAGAGCAAAAACATGACGTGTGGCCAAATCAACACTTTGGAATATTGTCAAAAAGGAACTGGTGAACTTAACAACAATAAAAGGCCTGGAAGACCACAGAAGACAACTGAAGTTGATGACTGCAGTATCCTTACCTTGATGGAAAAAAAAACAGATTCATGGACAGATGAAAACAAGATAAACTTGTATCAGAACGATGGGGAGAGATGGATGGAATGAAGAAGAAGGAAAGGAAACAACTCATGATCCAAAAGAATATTACATTGTGTCAAACATGGCAGAGGCAGCGTTATGGTATGGACATGTATGATTAAGCTCACTGGTGTTTATTGATGATGTGACTGCTGACAAAAGGAACAAGATGACATCTGAGGTGTCTCGGACGATGCTGTACTTCACAGTACAGATGAACAGATGGACAGATGGACAGATGGACAGATGGATGGAAAGCAACTCAAGCCTTTTCAAATGCAAAGAAATGGAATATTGATCTCAACCCAGTAGAGCATCCTTTTCTCTTACTGGTGGCAAAACACAAACAAGCAGCAACTGAAGTTGGCTGCAATGAAGGTCTGCCAAAGCATCTCCATGGATGGAAATGATTTTCATTCAAGTATTAAAATTTTGATTTTCTTTACACTTTTATCACTTTGTCCAAATACTTGTGAACTCCTGAAATTGGCAGTTTTTTTTTTTTTTTGGTTTGTAGTTCCTAAATGGTCTATGGCATATTTTTATTTATTTATTATTTTTTTCCCCGTGGCCCTCCCAAACCTTTAATTACAACTGTGGTCAACATACAGGACTGTAAGCTATCTTCTGATATTATGTAAGTGGTCTATAAATAAGGTGACACTTGTTATATTAAGTTAAGATTTCGGTAAAATAACACTTAACTGGCTCATTTTAATACTGCTTAATGTTTTTTAAATCATGTCATGAATATTTTACAGTAGTTAAAAACCTATTTTAAAAAGATTGAAAATTTAAAACGTATTTGTTTAAATTTAATGACCTCTCACGGCCCACCTGCAGTACCACAACAGCCCACCAGGGGGGCGCGCCCCACACTTTGGGAATCACTGCTCTAAAATGAAATCCGAGAGTGCTGGAGGTTTTTTTTTTTTTTCCCTTTTTTTTGTGGGAAACCATTGACAACCATCTACAAATGCCAATTCCCCCGCACTGCCTCTGTAAATTACCACCCATGAGATTTAAGGGGTGACTCACTGCTTGTGGCATCAATTAACTCCCTCTAGCTTCGATAACTGTGCACTTGTGTGTGTGCACGTGCACACGTGTGAGCGTGATGTGCTTTTGTGTTTTGTAAAGGTTGGATTGGTGGCACGACTGGAGGTGGCGAGCAGCATCACACACAATTATGCAGCATGAGTGTTGTGAAACAGCAGGGTTTCATCTCCATGTGAGGGTACGGGCCCCTGGAAGGGTCTATGGGGGGGGCTTGTAATGTAAACTAACCTGCTGTGACAGTGAAGAGTGATTCAGCCACAAGATGCTGCGTTACAGACCCAGGGGACTAAATGAGTTTGCGTGCGTGTGTGTCTGTAGAACGTCTTTTTACATGACCATGGGGTATTTTTCTCGCTTTATTTTTACCATCAAACACACTCTCTGACAATTGAAAATTATGGAGCAAATTTAGTCACAAAACTGAGCAACTGCGGGGTTGCGAAACACAACACACGGTGATTTGGTTTCGCTGTGTTTTGCTCCATAGCTCCGTTTGATATACAATTGGACCGTGAAATAATAATTTTTCTTCATTCCCTATGAAGAAAAGCAATCTGTCATCCTTAAAGCCAGAGTTATGTGAGTTACATGGCTCTGCTCAAACAGCGCTGTGTTTTTCCTTAATAGGCTGCTTACAAATTGAATCCTGTCAAATGGACACTTACATGCAGCTGACTGAGTGAGCAAACAAGTGAGTTACACCTAAAGAATAATTGTCGTGTCCCAGCCAGAAGACAATAAATGCTCATGTGAGACCAGACAGTGTTTAACTTCATCCTAATGAGGTCTATTTTTGAGATTCCTTCTCAAAAATGATGTACCTAATGCTATCGTGATAGTGGGATTAGCAAGCAGGACCTCATTTCCTTGACTTTTACTCATCTTATAATTGTAATATGCTGCTGTAATCAACAAATAAAATTTGAACACGTCGCCATTTTTCTCAGTAAATATATTTCTGAAGATGCTATCGACATGAAACTTCCAACTTGGGTTGGTCACAAACCCATGCAATCAACACATGCAAAGAAATTAAAACCATAGATGTCCATAAATCAAGCTATGTGTCAAGCTCAAAGCCTTGCAACCTTATTGTTGCAAAACATACTGATGGCACTGGTTAGGAGGGATTTCTAAACTTCTGAATGTTCCAGTGAGCACTGTTGGGGCTTTAATCCAGAAGTGGAAGCACATAATTTCACCAGCTATGAACAAGTGTTCCTTGCAATATTTCTGGGGAAAAAAAACACCAAAAACATGTTGAACTTCATTTAAAGTTTGCTTCACAAAATTAGGATGAGTCTCTGAAATACTGGGAGAATATAGTCATCCAGATGACTCTGGATGCGAAAATACACACCATGTTTGGAGGACAAATGGCACTGCACATCACCCCAAATTCACCACAGCAGCAGTAAAGTTTGGAGGAGGAAACATCATGGTGTGGGGCTGTTTTTCAGCATACGGTACTGAAGGAAGGATGAGTGGAAACATGTATCGAGACATTCTTGATAAAAACCTGCTGCCATCTACCAGGATGATGTAGATGAAACGAAGGTGGACATTTCAGCCAGACGATGATCTCAAACACACAGCCAGGGAAACTCTCAACTGGTTTCAGAGAAAGACCATAAAGCTGCTAGAACGGTCCAGCTAATCACCTTGAATCCAACTGAAAACCTCTGGAAAGAACTAAAGATCCGAGCTCATAGAAGAACCCACAGAACCTTCATAGATCTGAAGTCTGTTAGTGGAAGAATGGGCCAAAATCACAACAGGAATGCATGTGACTAGTTTCTCTATTCAGGAGGCGTCTGGAAGCTGTCATCACCAACAAAAGCTTTTTGTGCAAAGCATTAAATAGTTTGTTTCTGTGTGTCATCTAAAATTATTACATATAATTTATGGACAAATATGATTTGATTTCTTTGCATGTGTGGATTCCATTGGTTGTTATCAACATCTGGGGAAAGTTTAATGTCAATAGCAACTTTAGAAGAACATTTCCTGAGAAAAACGGTGACGTGTTCAGTATTTATTTTACCAGCTTGTTTTTCCAATATTTTACACAACCACTACACACTCACGACTTTGAAATGCTTTGGCTCCGTTGTTAGATGTGAGAAAACTGTGGCCCTCTGAGAACTTTAGTCATACACAGCATCTCACTTAATTTACTTTCCAGTCTTGTGCAAATAACATGATAAATGTGCGTTAGAGAATACATTCTATCAGATAACAGCCAGCTTGTTTGTTTTTTTTTTTTTGTTTGTTTTTTTACATAGACTTAACCTAATGTTTTACTTTAAGTTTTACTCCAAAGTGTACCATAGTTCACCAAATAAACATTATGCACTGTTTAACAGAGGAGATCTGATATAGAGTCCATGTTAACTTTCATACGTATATCTTTTATCCAGACTGTGCATAGTCAGTCATGTTTCTGTAATAGCTCTCTAAAAAGGATAAAATAAGCAGACTGCATGTTGTTCGCTCCATTACCTCGTAGCTGCTACAGAGTTGCTGTGTTTCCCACACACACACACGCACACACACACACACCACACACACCACACACACACACACACGTCTGTGAAGGCAGGAGGTCTAATCACAATTACGATCAAAATAACTCGCTCAATTCTGAGCTGTTAGCTAATATCAGTGCTGCGATGGCATCATCTTGTCTCTCAGGCTGAGTCCGATGTTGAAGGAAGTTTGGTTGCAGTTCCTTGTCTGACCACTAGGGGTCAGTTACAAACTTGAGTCCTTACACTCCCATGTCAAAAGTAGAAATAAATATATTTACAGCCTGGTTGAAAAAAAAAAAAAAACAACTTCACGTCTATGACAAATGTACGGAAAAGTGTTTTAAAGAAACAAAAACAAATAAAGTACAGTTACATAAAGCAAAATATGCATGTATAATTAGAGACATGGTCTTTTGATTGATGGCAGGCGGAGCCAGTGTCTAGATGTTACCACTTTAACTACTTTCACTCTGCTGTCTGGGCTTGGAGGCATAGCTGAGCTGTGGATCACGGCCTAAATAGATAGCTAATGAATGGAATAAGGTGGGCATGCTCCAGCCAGCTTCCAGACTGCAAATTTACCAATTATACGAAGGCCACACCAAGACCTGCCACACTCTGTCTCTGATTGGCTGGCATATGATCTCCACTTTGCAGAAATAGTTGTGCTCAGTTCCTTGAATTTCTGCTAGTGTGAAGGATTTTGCACCTGTTGTTTTTTTTTTTCTTTTTTGCATATTAAGGTGGGAGAGTAAGATCTGATCACAAGTTGCTATACGACACACATGTGGAGACGCATGTTAACATGAGGTGTGAGCAGACATGTTCAGAGCTGTCCACTTGTGATTAATTACTCAGGTTGGTTGTTAATGGCAGGTCTAAACAGAGCTTTAGCTCTTTTCTACAGTTCTCCAGAGCAGTGCACAGTCTGACCTTGGGAGCTCACTTCCTGAGAAACGTGACAGCTATCTTGAATGTTTTCCAGTTTTGAATAATATTTTTCAGTGTTGGATTGTGGACTTCAAACTGTTTGGAAATGGCCTCATAACCCTTCTATGACTGATGAGTAGAAACAGTTGTTTCTCTAGGATCGTCTTACCCCTTTAGCGTTGGGTTACCACACATCAAACCCGCAAACTGCCAAAACATCTGTTTCTTATAAAAGCGGTTACGCCTGTTGATGATCAATGAATCAAGGGCGTTTGATAGGTAGCGGCCAGCTGTTAATTACCTCATTAATTCCTTCAGAGTGAGGAAAGGTGAACACATTTAATAAAAGAAGACATAAAAATGTCACTGCATGTCCAGTTGTTTTGCAAAAAAATGGCTATAATCAGCAACGTGACTAGTCAGGTATATCGTATGTACTCGGTGCTTTGTCGTGCCGAGGTCGACGCTAAATTGCTTTCGCTCATATCAGAGCAACACGCTGGAGTCGTTTGAAGTGCTCCAGTGTCAACACTTCCAGTTTCACCTACTTATCTTAAAAGAGCCAGATTTCTCTCAGCATATAGACGGGCAGATGTTATTCTTATCTGGGCTTTACACAGTACTTGATAAATCCCCCCCCCATGCTTTGTACATTTTGCGTGATTTCTTTGCAAATGCAGGCGCTGAACTGTGCCTTACCTCATGCACACATGTGTGCACGTAAGACAATAGGCAGAAAAAGTTCCTGAGCTCTTTGAACCACAAGGTCAATTTTCCAGCATTAATTCAAAGATCACTTTGCTGTTTAAGCCCTTTGGGTGCTGCTCTCATAACACTATGTATCATTTCAAGAGAGCTAACATTGCAAGTTGGAATAGTTTATGTGACAGGAAGAGAAATTCTGGAGGAAAGGCTGAGAATACTAAAGGGAGAGAAAGAAAGAAAGGAAGGAAGGAAGAAAGAAAGAAAGGAGAGGAAGCAAAAGTGGGCCAAAGGGTAAATGATGTGAGAGTGCAAGAGATGCCAAATCAGAGGGCTAAGAGGAGAAGAAAGACAAAAACAAAGTCTTGAGGAAGCGATACAGAGAGAGATCAGAGTCTTGTAGGAATGAAACATGAAATAAATAATGTGAGAGGTAACAGGAGGAGGAAAGATGAGGAGATAAAGATCAAAGAAAGAAGCAAAAGAATGAGACGATTTTTCCTTGGAGATGGAAACCAGAGAGAAGAATAAATGCTGAGCAATGTAGAGCTCTTTATTTTTCTGCAGAGGGAGAAGAGAGAGAGAGTGACAGACAAAGTGCCTGAGCTTGCTTTATGATCATTACAAATGAGAAAGGAGGGGGCGAGTGGAAGACAAATGAATTAATGGATTGGAAGTGGACAGATATTAATGAGATGAGAGGGAGAAAACGGTTTGGCAAGCATACTGAAAACGCAAAGGGCAATTGAGATGCATGTGAGGGTATTGTGTGGTCTTGCATCACACATTATTACAGCCTCTGGTTATATTTCATGGTTATTTATTGTGCTTGTGTGTATTCTGTCAATGTCGTCATTCTTCAGGAAAAAAAAACATTTCTCAGTTTTGTCAGACATCAAACCTCACACTGTAACACTTCTGAAATGATTCCTTTACAGAACTTGTATAATTTCTTCTTGTCTGAAACCTTTTTAGAGCAATTTTTAAAACTAAAATAAAAACTAAATAGTCCTGTTAAATTTCCACATGTGCCTTCAGATCCCTGAGCAGCTCCCTGCTCTGCCAGGTTGGTAACTCACCCTCGCTTGACGTCTTCCCAGGGCTGTAATTTTAAGTTAATGTTTTCCTAATGTTCATTTATCCAGGAGAAAATTTGAGTTGTGTTTTCAGAAACACTCTACTTCTTATTTATATGGCACAGAGGGCGACCACCGGCTGCTCTGCAGCTCCAGTGGAGCAGCTTAATGGCACCTGAGCTGTGTGAAGAATGTTGAGGAAGGGGAAAGAATTACCTATAAATTCAAAATTTCCAACTTAATATTATCGGTCTGGGCTTATAAATTTAACAGCTAAGCCTGATATTATATTAGGGGATTACTGCAACTTTGAAAAGTACTTATAGAAAAGTACATATATTAAAGTATAATAGTGAAGTGCATGTTTTCAAGCAAAGGATAATCTCAAAAATGAGTGAATCGATTGTAATCAGGATATATTCAAGTAACATATAACATGGTGTTGTTATTTTTAATAATAACAGCAGAATTTCATTATTAGGTTTAGATCCAACTGTTAACCAGAAATAGAGACTGTAATTACCTCCGCCAAGGAGGTAATGTTTTTGCTGGCGTTTATGTGTCTGTCTGTGTTCAGGACAACTCAAAAAGTTATTTCATTTTGATGAAGTTTTCAGGAGTTGTCAGAAATGTGAAAAAAGGAAGAACTGATTTCATTTTGGCTGTGATCCGGAAGAAATCCTGGATTCTGGATCACTTTCAAATTTCGATAACATTGCGGTCAATGGGGCCGAAAATGAATTTTGTTTCTCAATATCTCCATTAATTATTGCCCAAAACTCATGAAATTTGACTCAGGGATTGACAATGGAAACCTCTATCAAATTTCAAAGGCTGATCCGGATCTGATCTAGAACGCGGATTTTATCGCAATCTGTAAATCGCTATTTGGGGGAACAGTTGCACTTGTTAGAGGTCTGCGCTCTCCGAGTGCTTTTCTAGTTTCTAAATATTTTCAGAATATTAGATCCACAGTGTCAGAATGTGACATGAATGTGGATTCTGGGGTAATTCTACAGGACCTCGGACAGGAACTGTCCGAGGTCCTGTAGAAGTGTGGTGTCTGGGGTAATTCTACAGGACCTCGGACAGGAACTGTCCGAGGTCCTGTAGAAATGTGGGGTCTAGATAATTCTACAGGACCTCAGACAGGAACTGTCTGAGGTCCTGTAGAAATGTGGGGTCTGGGTAATTCTGCAGGACCTCAGACAGGAACTGTCCAAGGTCCTGTAGAAATGTGGGGTCTGGGGTAATTCTACAGGACCTCGTACAGGAACTGTCCAAGGTCCTGTAGAAATGTGGGTCTGGGTAATTCTACAGGACCTCGTACAGGAACTGTCCAAGGTCCTGTAGAAATGTAGAGCCTGGGGTAATTCTACAGGACCTCGTACAGGAACTGTCCAAGGTACTGTAGAAATGTGGAGCCTGGGTAATTCTACAGGACCTCGGACAGGAACTGGCCCACAACAAGACATTTTGGGAACTTCTCTGGAACCGAGACAAGTCCCTGTATTGGTTTAAGGTACCTCTGCGTCGCCCCCAACAACTTCTTGGTGAAGTGTTGACTGTATGCTGTTTCGAACAAAAACCCCTTTGACTTTAAGTTTTGACTTCTCATTTATCGCCACCATCAGCGTGTACGGTAACATCCGCAAGCAGAAATATAGAAGCCATCTCAGCTCACTTCATGTGTATCTCATCATTGGCCACTTGTTTTTACTCTTCTTTTTCCTCCTTTTTTGTGAAGTCGTCCCCTCCTTTTATTTTATTGCTTGTTGGAAAACAACAAAAGAGTTGTAAATGGTATGGAGTGTTGATTTGTTGAGTCGCTGTAGTCACTACTGGAGCCTACACAGTAATGGAGACACAGGTGGGGAAAAGGACCAATGAGGTGGTCGACCCTGTTACAGTTCTCTTCCACACACATGCCAGCTAATATACCGACTCCATTCCTCAAAATCGCTTTTCACACCTGCACACAGTGAGCTAAAATTGAACAAAAATGAATCTAGAGGCCAATTCAACAGCAAGTGTACATGTTAAAATCAGGTGTGGAATATACCAATGAGATGCTTTGAGAGTGGTCCAAGTGTACCAGTTCTGAGAGGAGCAGTCACATTCAATCACAGGCAGGAGATAAATCTTTTGATCCACCTCACCAGGATATACAGCAGTGAACTCAAATGTCATTCAGAGTAGATAAATGAGCTTGAATAAATGAGCTTGAAAAGAAAATCCCCCCTCACAATGACGCACTTAAGAGAGGTGAGTGGGAAGGAACCATCAACACATATGCCCTTGAGGAGGAGGGATTCACCCCAAGTCCAGCAGCTTGAGGCTGTCCACTTAGCAGAAGGAGGGGGACCAGTGATGAAGACCACCATCCAGAAGGAAACACACTTGGAAGATGGCCCCCAAGAGATGAACTCATAAGTGTCTTTACCAACAGAAACCCAACGAGGAAGTGAAGAAAGAAGAAGGAGAAGCTCTTGCATGGTGAAGAAGTGGTTGAGTTTTGTACCAGTGAGTAGAAAACAGCTTGTTGAAAAGACAACAGTGAGGCACAAGAGGGGGCCCTGACCTCTACCACACCAGACCCCAGGTGCACAAAACTGCTTCTGAGACAATGCAGCACATAACAGCTGGAAGCAAGAGTTTGGCAGTGGAGCACAGAAACATCTGCAGTGGATGTGGGCTGGAAGTCCCAGGGTCAAGAGAGGAGACACCTCCGAGGCTGGCAGGCAATGAAAGAGCAGAACAGTCGTGGGCAGAAGCAAGCAGTGGCGGTAAACGTGGCGATACCAGGAAACAGCAACATCAGGTCAACATCTACAAAAGTGTTGAAAAACCACTTTTGTAGAGCAAGCTTTGCAAAAAAAAACAGAAACTTGCAGAAAAGATTTGGAAAGTGAAG
Source organism: Hirundichthys speculiger (assembly GCA_018398805.1). NCBI lineage: Eukaryota > Metazoa > Chordata > Actinopteri > Beloniformes > Exocoetidae > Hirundichthys > Hirundichthys speculiger. The sequence goes on from JAGFBZ010000912.1 coordinate 30,847, forward strand.
CCAACAGCATTCAGAGCTGTGATCCTTGAACTGAGACGAAGTGGCTCCGACTGAATCCAGGATCAGCGTCAGAGATCTCTATCCAGAAGTCAGTAATCCTAAAAGCTGAGATACTAGCTTTAGGTAACCCTCAGTCTCCCAGGACTCTGGTAGAGGACCTGAGCTTGAAGACGGAAACCCTGAAGAGTATTCTTCTTCATCATGTGTTTTTCCATTTCCGTCTAATCCACGTATATACCTATAGTCTTATGTAAAAGTCTTTTCTTCCTTTGTGCAGTTTTCTCTATTTATTACATTAACATTTTTTTTTTTTTTCAGTTTTGTTTTTCCCTTTTCTTTTTCAATTCTTTGCTTCCTGCTATGGGGTCCTGCTAAAACGGCTTTGGATCAAACTATGATGGGATTTAAATGCATGAAAGATTTTGCTGCAGGTTGTGAAAGAATTCTGGGTTCACTTCTACATGAAATAAAAATATTTAAAAACCCATCTCTGTAACATATATTACACCTTCTATTAGGCCGTGCAGATATAGATACTTGCTGCCTCTTGCACATCCTGTGTGTGGTATTACATTACACTGTGCTGATGTTTTTATGTGTGTGGCTCTCATGAGGCCACACAACCATTTCGTAGCAGACTAATCAAAAGACAATTTCTCAGATGCACTTGAGCTGCGTGAAGGTTTCACCAGGGGAATTAACTGGTAGAAAGTATTCAAGGGTCTCTGGGGATCATCTCTGAAGTTACAGCTGGTGCCTTCAGAATATTTCCATAATTTATTTTGTGTACAACAACACCTTAACTGTGAGCTTTCTCGTCCTTGTTAATGTCTATAAACACTGGATGGTTTATTAGAATAAAATAAAAATTAAGAAGTCAGTAGTGGAAACAGAATAAGCTCAATGGTTTGGCAGCGTAGCTGAATCTGTGCTTGTTTAAACTGCAGTCACATGTTTGACGATGCAACTTTGAAACCACACTTATGGAAAACTATTCCTTGTTCTGTTTACAGTTTTTAACGCATCACACAAGAGATGTGGGAAGACTTTTTTCAGCACAAGAAAGTGTTAATGGTTGAGAGAATGATTTATCACTGCATGAAAGAGCGTTAAAGTTCGGTGTTGCATCCTCGTTCTGTCCTCCTTCACGCTCCTTTCTTCTGTATCTTGGCTGGTTTTGCTCAGATGAGCAGCATCATGACTCTGGAATCATAAATGTTTTTCCTCCCTCCTTTTCCTCCCTGAAGGACTCTGACGGAGCTTCTGAAGCAGCCGGGGGAGGCAGGAGTGGTGGACGGAGCTGGAGTTCATCATCCCATCGGGACGAATGGCATTGCTGCCAGGACACTGCGCTCCAACAATGGTAGGCCTCCTCTGTGTGTGTGTGTGTGTGTGCATGTGTCTGTTGAGTCAGCTGAGCTGATGGAGCCAAACTGCCAAGAGAAATATGTTCAGTTTATTAACTGTTGATGAACATCCATTTATCTATAACTTATAGTCTTTTAATATAATGTTTGCTCCTTATTTTAACATATTCTCATTTCTTTAAAGGTGCACTATGTAATCATAACACTCCAGACCAAATACAGGGCAGGATATAATGAGAAAAGGTCATGACATGCATGATACAAGTTGCTGTATGATTCATCTTTAGTCATAAACTGTTTGACCTCACAACCAGGTGAATCTTTCTACGTGTGTCAGCCATTATCAATCTGAGAACAAAAAGAACCAAGAATATTCGTAGACTGCAGTTGTTGTTGTTTTCTAAGTGGAAATCAAATAAATTTCCTTTATAGGCGTCTGTGTTTTGAAGTTAACCATGTCAAAGATATGGGATTATCGCTGCAAAATACATTTTGTGAACTCTGTTGGTATTTTTAAAATGAGGTGTCCCCTTGGGTGTTTGTTCAGGCAGGCAGCCGCTGTTAAAATCCAGTTTGATAGATTGAGGGTTGAATGAGGTTCAGCACCCCCACTATCACTGCTGAAGGCCTAATAACTAATAACTGATTAATTTTGGAGCCTTTACGCCAAAACTCGAAGTGTTTTATCATTTAAAAGAAACAACTGAATGACTGAAATATGACCTGAATCATCATAGGATTTTCATATCAGATCTAAAAGTAGACAAACACTTCAGCACACAAGGAAAAAACAATTTAATCATTCATTTATTGGGAAAAAAAAAGATCCTAAATATACATGTTTGTGAGTGTAATTATGTAAATGAGGCTCCGGGATCGGGAGTGAATTTGAAGGTTAAATTTGAGTTATTAGAGTTGATCTTTATCTAAAGGGACGTTGTCCTGTTTTCATCTTAAGAACACGTATTTATCAGTGACTCACGGGTATAAGGCTGCTGAATAAAAGAGACTTCCTAGGGTCTCAGTGAAACAGGTGTTGAAGTCTTAATGCAGGAGGTTACAAGGACACCAGAGTAAGTTCTGAGCAGCTCAGTCCAGCAGGTCTTCATGATCTTCATCTGCAGAACACTGAACAATGATGGTGCTCAGCACACCACTATAACAGGGGAAACCCGAGCGTCGAAAAAATGGTATCTGCTGGGTGACAGCACCAAACCGGTCGCGACCACTCACTGCTCCATTAGTAAGCTTTCCTGTTCTGAAGCGAACTGTGTGAACTCTCACTAAGGTTCGGGTTCGGACAAAACAGGGAACAAGTCCAGTTCAATAATCCCCACATGCACGTATACAACCCAAGGATCTATGTCATAATTCAAAGTTTTAGTGAAATTGACTCTTAATTGTTGAACAAAACATTAGAACATCAAAAAACACAGACTTTGCTTCTCCCATCCAAATATGCTAAATGACGACACACAGATGTCAGGGTGTAATCTTTTAATTACAATAGGTCCCCACATAATACAAGTCCCGTGCAAATACAGTAGAACCTTAAAAGAGTAATAATAAACAAGCACACGTCATCTGTGGATGAGGAGGAGCGGGGGGACAGGCGGGTCTTATTTAATTAAGATGTAATTAGCTGCTCCAGCTCCAAACTCACAGGGGGACGACTGTGTGACCCATCTGTCAGTGTCTTTCACTGGATGCTTTGACCACACACACACACACACACACATGCGCGCTCAATGCTCAATATAACCCAGCGTTTCTTCCGAGAACCGAGACCTAAATTAGTGGTCACACTTCCTGAGGGCTCATTTGTGACAAGACTGATGAACATCTTTAAAAGACAAAGATCCTGCTGCTTCAGCTTTGTGCTCATCATTTTGCACCACAGTCGTCCAGCTGCATTTAGAATAAAAGTCTTTTTACTGCTATTTGACAGACGACTGTCTTTCCCGTTAGTTCAGGTTTCTCACTAACGGAGGCCACAAACCCGTTTGATATCACTAAGAATAACAGCTGCTATCTGGTTAAATGTAAGAGCACATATACAGTCCTGACAACAACGTGCTCTGCTCCGGTTCCTACGTTAATTATTGACGTTGTCTTTTTATCCTGTCATCAGCACATGTGAAAGAAAGACTTTTCCCTTCACATTAATCCTCCCACTGCTGATAGAAACAAGATTTTGGCCTCGTTTTCACCCCTTCCTCTGCTTATTAGCGCTCTGCTTTACCGTGTCCTGCCTTCTCTTGATCCTTCTGTTTCCTTTCGACTCCTTTTTCTTAAATCCTCTCCTTTAACCTGATTTTCTTTCTCATTTTACTTTGTCTCAGATAAGTTTTATCTTTAATGTCGTTAAAGTCGTTTAATGTCGCTTCTTAGCAACAAACACACAGTGACCCCTGGAAGACCAATCTACTGCAGCTAAAGAAGATTCAAGCATATTACAACCGTCTCAACACTGGAGACCTCCGGAATTGATGTATTTGATGGATGTAAACAAACGTTAGGTTGTTTAGATAGAGACCTAAAACCAATTTTTGGGCATATCTGATCAGAATATGAATCTTCCTGACTGACCGCTTGTACCTCAAGTGGACAGATCCGATATGTTCGTCCGTGCTGATGTTCCCTAATCAACATGGCTGCTGTGGTAGCACACAGGCACAGAGAAGGATGAAAACACACCAAAATAAAGAAACAACATTTACATAACTGCACCAGAAATGCCAGGAGGATTCTACTGTCCATCGTTTTATTCCAGCATCCATCTGTGGGCTCTGAACCATCACTTCCATCATTCTGGTGGGCACGATCGTTGTTTGTGTCGCGGTTTTAAATTATGCAAAAGTCTGAAATTCTGTGCGAGCGACCAGATCGTCCTGATGGAGACACATCTGTGAAAATCCAATTGGAATCACATTAACATAATATATCTCATAACCAGATTTGAAGAAATCATTTTTCATTGTGCTTTTCAGGTGATCAGGCTGTCAACAAAACTATTTAAATGTGATCTGTATAGAAGATCTGGGATGGCAGGCTGAACATTACTGGAGACACTAAAGGACGTTAGTGTTGTGTTTGATATTAAGATCACAGCAGCTGAACCATCCTACCAGGTATTACCGGTGCCTGAAGCAGCACTTGGATATTTTTAAACGTTTGAGTCTACACATACCTCTCCTGACCTTTATACTGACATCTTTTATGCACGTTTCTGAAGATGTGTAACATGGATGCTCCAAACAAACGTCGAAGAAAAAACAAACAAACACTGGAACAGGTCACAAAAAGCAAAAAGCTGGACTGGTGGTTTGGAATTATAAGGCTGCAAAAAGGGATGATTGCATTTTGAGGCAGTTTGTTAAACATTGATGAACATTGTCAGATCTTGTGCTACTGAGACAAAGACAGGTCACAAACAAAGATGAATTTCTCCTGAAAAACATCACTTTAGAATCTTAAAGTTTTTGAAAGATGAGGTTTAAGAAAAAAAAAAACGGGTCTCATATCACTTTTGAAAGATTCTGACAGCGCTCGTGTTCATGCGGTGTTGCTGCAGCTCTCTTTGACTGACAGCTGCATTACAGTCTGTCTGGTTAGCGGCTAGCTGTCATCACTTTAGCAACTTAGCGCTTAGCATTTTTGGTGAAGTTGATATCTGAGCTCTGAATTTAGAGTACACTCAGGCCTTATTTTCAAGATGATATAACCAGACTGCTTCAACCCACTCTGGCTTGGCCTCGAAGGCCGTGAGCTGAGATGGCAGGAGAATCTGTCGGGGGCCACGGCCATCTGACTGGGCTCAGGAAGCCAAGCCACCTTTGCCCTCAACACCACTTAGACCCAGTGGTTCTCAATTATTTGCTTCTGCACTTAGTTGCAGTCCAACCACTCCTGTCGTTGGCTTTTTCTGCCTAAACCATGTAACTGAGCCCAGGCCATGGCTAGCAGCCAGGTTAGCAGCAGCAGCCCTTTCCGGATTCTTGACCTCCTCGTTTGGCTTTGACAGTCCCCATTTCACATGTTGCCATCCAAATGACATCTGAGATGAGGACAGGTTGAATCAAAATGAATGTAAGGTATTTACCCATTTTTAGATTAACATGGGGTCAGTTCCTGCCAACATAGGATTTAAAAAATTGACTTCAAAGGTTCTTTTCAGAAGCCTATAGGTGCCGTCAGAGTGGATTTGTTGGGTTTGCCTTATACCTTCTCTTTATGATGAACACTGGTCGACTGGCCCTGCCCTCTTCTTCTCTGCTTTAAAAAAAAAAATCCATAATGCTTACTGACCTCCAGGGATGCTTCATAAAGTAATGTCTCAAAAAAATCTGGACTGGAGCTGCTGTTTTACCATTAACTTCAAGGTTCCAGGGTTCTTTATTGTCAGAGTGAATAAAAGTTGGAAGTGAGGTTTTGAAATGATCTAATCTTAATGAAAATCTGCTTACAATAAATTATGAATGAAAACCTGATTGTTAAAATGTAAATCAATGAATTGGTAATTGGATAAAAATGTAACAGCAGCATCATAAAAATGAATGAGGGCAATAGTTTGAAGACATATAAGTGTATCTAGAGGCCTGGTACTGTGGAGCAGTTCAGGAAGTCTCACAGCATCTGGGAAAAAGGTTTTTTTTTTTTTTTTTCAGTCTTGTGGTCCGAGTGTGGACGCTGCACAACTTTCTTTCTGGGGTGAGGGGGTGGTGGTGTTAAGGTTAGGGTTAGGGTTAGCCTTCTTGAAGATGCTTTGTATGTTGTCTTGCCAAGAGTGGACGTTGAAGAGGTGAACACCTCGGTATCTGATGCCTTAAGGAGTCTCCACAGCTGCGCCATCAGTATATAAAGGGGTGAAGGGATGGTGCCTGACCCCCAGAAGGCCACAATCATCTCCGTGGTTGTCTGATTTTAAGGAAGAAGTCACCACAGTCCCAGTCCATCCACCTCTTGCATGTACGCCAACTCATCCCTGGTATTGATGGACCCTGCCACTGCCATTAAGACCTGCAGTGTGAATGCAGTTGAAGTGAATGGGGAGACTTAACTGTTTAATAGAATATTACATTTTCTGATATTTAGAAATTCTGAACATTTTTAGCGCACACCTCACATGTTATGATCTTTTATTTTTTTCAGAAGGATGCACATATGTGCTTCACAATTAAAATCGGATTAAGAAAATAATAGAGTATGCGGAAGTAATCAAAGGGAGGGTGTGAACAAGTTGGACATATGGGAGTGAAGTGTTTGTGTGTGTGTGTGTGTGTCAGGCATATATATAGTTACCATCAGTGTGTGTTGTTTGTGTGTATATTGTAGTGATGGTGGAGGGGGTGGAGGGGTGGGGCAGGACGATGAGAGTCACAGGGAGAGGATGAAGTCATCTTGATCCTGCTGTGTCAGCCGTCATAAATAATCACCTCTTAATTAAACACATTTAATCCTCCAGGCCACTTAGAGAGAGAGAGAAAGAGAGAGAGAGGGGAAAACAACGAGAAGGGGGAGGATGAAAGAGAAAAATGAGAAAACTTGATGGACAGATGGTGATGGATATGTTAAAGCAAGAGCGGAAGTACTTTTCTGCAGTAGTTGATGGAAAAAGAAAAATACCCTCATCCTTGACTTCACGTCAGCAGTGATAAATACGGCACAAAGGTGGCAGAGGGATGTAAACATCTTTGACTGAAATCAAACTGGACTGAATTGTTGGACCAACACACCCAGTTAGAGCGGTTGAAGCAGAGCGAATCCCTGCATGTGAACGTTCAAGCGGACTGGAACTGGCCCGTATGCTCAATGCTTGTCCCTGAGTTACCATCCTGGCCTTTGACCTGCTTTGACCTGGAACTACTGGTAGAAGTCGATACAGAGACCAAAAAAGGAACAGCAACAAGAGTGAGCTTTAATTCTAGTTCATTGGTCAGCAAACTCCCCGCTCTCTGAGCTTTTATCCAGCACTCTCACCCTTTACAAAAAAAATAAATAAAAGAACCAACATTGTAGCGCTTACTTCACTGGGTTATTTCTTGCCAGATAATGATGAAGTTGGAAGCTGTCCCCATCATCTCCTCAACGGTTCTTTTACAGATGGAACATATTTTAACCACTACATGAAAAATTAGTAAAGGTAAAGCAGACAATCAGAGACATTTTTCACTTTCACTTTTAGTGCCTTTGGTTTGTTCCTAAACATGAAGCACATATGACATGAACTGATGGCACGTGGGAACAACTGGCATGAAATTAATACTGAATTTAATGTAGATATTATCCCAAACCATTATGGCATATTACATGAAATAAAACAATCAGAGGACACGTCTCTGATTTACAAGTCTGAGTCCAAGTCCAAGTCAAGTTACAAGTTCCTAAAATTTGGACTTGAGTCCTGGACTATAAATCTGAAAAACAGGACTCATGAAACCCACAGAGCTGTAAGTCTGTCTGCCATCAGCTAAATCAAACATCTGCTGTTTTGATATGTGGTGAAATACACTGATGTGTGCTGGTCGGTAAATCAATTCCCCTCACATGCTCGTATACTGGGACACAGAAAGAAGTCCAGTTGAACGTCCTCGTTGAGCTCTAGCTGCAACTTGTCTAAAATGTGCAAGTAAATGGACTGACTGTCGCCTAAACCCTGATAAAATCTGATTAAACGCCGGCCCACACTGAAAACTTTATTCAAAAACACCAGCCTGCAGCGAAAACTTTATTCAAGGATTACACGTGAAAAATATGCAAAGTATAATCTATCCAAAATCCAGAGTGCGCTCGGTGCACACGTAATATTTAGCATATTACTGCTGCAGATTCAAACAAAAAGAGATGTGACTGAAGATGAAAGCATGTGCGAAGAACGAGTGAATTAAATAAGTTAGATGTCAAGAGTAGAGATTTAATTCAGCACCTTTCTGATAATGTTTTTACATTCCCTGAATATCTCTGGAAGGCACTGACAAAGACAAATGTCTTCACACTTTCAGACTTTCCTCTGTGCAGACAGTTAGCTATGAACTGCAGTAAATGATCATTTTTTGATATGAAGATCTGTTATCTGTGTGGTGTGTAGGTGATAACAAAGATCCAAAAGCGGAGAGCGGAGCTAGTTGGAGGTGATATTTATTGCAACAGTGAGTGGAAAAACAACAAGGGGAATCCAGGGAGGGGGGAGTGCTAGGCTGGTGGTGGTGAGAGGGCTCGGGTGAGGAGGCACTGGAAAAGAACAAAAGATACCAGGCGTTAGTCAAAAAAATCACAAAAGTCACCAGAAGTTAATCCACAAGAGTTTTCTCAAGAAAAAGGAGCCACGAGGTGTTACCAGGTGAAGGTTAGACAACTCTTTGGCGCTGAGGAGAGTCTGAGCAGCACTCTTCAAGGAATCTTGATTGGAGCAGTGGAGACAGGTGTGAACAATCAGCCTCAGCGCCATGGGGGAAGGGAAGCCTCAGGGGAAAACAGTGAAGTTAACCAAAACACACGCAGGACGGAAGTGTAAAACACCAGAATAAACCCCAAACACACCACAATCTGTCATGTTTGAGTAGTTGTAATTATGTTTATGGGGCTGAGCTCAGGTGATTGCATTCTTCTTTAACTTTCATTTATTCATTGGGTTAAATCTCCTCCTCCGAGTTTCCACTTCTTTTTTTTTTTTTACCTGCCCATTCTGATGTCCAATTCCATTCAAACTATTGTCACATTGCAAACATAATTTCCCAAATTTTTTTTGTGCTCCTTTTTCTTCTTTGACTGAACATGAATATGATGTTCAAAAACCCTCATCTGTTTTCTGTAGCCCCTCGGTCCTGTTCAGGGTCATGGGAGGACTGGAGTCTGTCCAAGCTGTCATTGCTGGTCCACCACAGAGCCACACAGAGGCACGTTCACCATTCACATTCATTCATCAATGTAGAACCACCGATCAAAAATGTTTAGTGACATGGGACAAGACACACATGAAAAGCACACAGAAAATACCAGCAACACCAGACACTTTCACACTCAGACTGTGCCAGAAGAGGTGCACCGGGGATCCCCTATTTATTCTGCCTCCACTCTCAAGCCGTGCATTCACAAAGATCCCACAAAGGTGGAATATTGCCTCCCCAGTCTGTGTCTGACAAAGCGTTTCAAAGCACTGAAGACGGCCCCTTCCCTTATCTTTGTGACTGCTTTATTCACTGCAAACTAAATAAAGTACAGTGTTGAATAAACGCTAACATAAATTAAAGTTTCTAGCTGGCTGCTACAGTGAGACACACACAGAAGTGCAGGCATCAGTTTCGTGGCTGCCGCTGGTGTTTGGGGTGTTTCCACTGCTGCAGGAGACGCTGGGTTGACCTCAGCACCTGGTGACTCGTCCAGGTTGCTAAGCAAGGTCCACTCGGTTCCCAGAGTGATAAATTTAATAATATAGCCAGTCCAGGTCAGCCACTGCTTCTCTGACCACAGTGGTCACAAATATAGCTTGCTCGTCACTTGCTTTCTTTCCCTTCTTTTGTACCTAACATTCTTTAAGGTTTTTTTCTGATTGTATCCTCTCTCCTTGTCACATCATGCCTCTGTAATGCCTCTATGGATTGTCCTTTCACACAGCACTCATTCAACCACATCTCATGTTAGCAAAAGGGCATAACAGGCAGAGCAAAATGTCGTTCCTTTCTGCCTTTGTGCACTTCACACAGGCAGGTGGAATAAAGACTCTATGGAGGTGGAACAAACTGGCTGTGTGAATGGGGCTAAACAAATGAGTCTGAACCAGGAACCTTCCAGCTGTGAAAGGACACTGCTGACCATCGTACCGCTGTGCTGCCTCTCATCAGGAACCAGAAACTTCAAATTGTCATACTGATAGTTTTGCAACTGAAAATCGGTACACCAGATAATAAAATCTGAGAAATCAGACTTTACATGGAACGTAGTGTGAGATGTAAAAATGCAAGTTACAAAAGTGATTGCTTGGCATTAAACAAAATCAGAAACTACTGGCAACATGTTGGAGAACTACCTCTGGCTTGGTGTTGCATATTCGGGGCTCATGTTAAGGATCAAATGTCTTAAACCTCTATCCTTTGGTCCATAACAAACATAACAAAGAACAAAAAGAGCAAATGTGCTATTAAGCTAAAGGTTAAAGTGTGGCCGAAATAACAATCAAATCTGTCAGGCATAAATATGCAAAATATGACACCAAACAGTTGTAGTTAAAGTTAACAAAAGTCCATTCAACAAAAATTGAATTTTCCACAACAAATCTACAAGTTGAGACGTTGAAAAGAACTTCAGAACCTACTGACGGTGTTATAAAATACTAAAAAAATACAACTGCTGTGACCCTTTATGGTCCGTAAGTCTCCTAGTACAGAGCAGGCAAAGCAAGAGTGCAGCTGATTAGGAAGAAACACAAACAAGTCCTGAGCCTTTCTCTGATAAATCCACCTGCCAAAGGAGAAATAAGATCTTCTCATCTGTTGTGCCCTTTTCCCTTCTCACTTGTGCTCATTTTTAAGGTACATACATTTTTAATAGAATACAAGAGATGAAGCCAAGAAACAAAAGTGGATTCTGAAATCTGAAGTTGACAGGAAGGAGGACGAGAGGGAGCAGTCAAGGATTAAATTGGGAAAATGAGAAGTTTTGTGTGTGTGTGTGTGTGTGTGACATATTGTTTTAGAGAGGAAATAACAAAAGGAAAAGATGAAGGGCAGACAGACTGAAGTCAATGAGCATCTCTATAAAGAAAAAACTATCAATTTCCATTTGAATGAGCAAGAAAATGCTGTAAATCCTTGCAAATGTCAGTTTTCTGCATTCATCCGCCAACTTTCCTACTACTTGGGTTAAATTAAGATATCTAAATAATCTCAAAAATATTTTATATTAGCATTACTATTTCATAATGTATATACTGTACATATAATAAGAATTATAATTTTATATTAGTAGAAGATTAGCAATCATTGTTGAAATACCTTCAAGCCATCAGTCAGATATGCTTTGCAAGGTGTATGCTTGGATTACACCATTTTAATGTCAACGGCAGTTTTAAGTCATTTTTAAAAGGTTACTGGCCTTTTGAACTGAATTAGGAACAAGAAAGACTGATTATAAGTGACGGAAAAGGCTGCAGTCCAGTTTTATCACGATACAGTCACCTGCTATTAATCTTCCTTCTTTTTTGGTTCTGAAAAAGTATCAAAATACTCTAAATTTAGCAAGGAGCAGGTGTGTGGTCTTCGTATTTGGCTCTACTTTTACTCTTATTAAAAAGCCACAGGGAGTGGAAAGAGACAGTAGGGAGGAGATAAGAATAAAATGAGGTTAAAAGAGACTCAACTATGACAAAGAAAGGGATAAACAAGAAAAAAGGGGGGCAATGGATGTGGAAAAAAGAGGCTGGATGAGACAATAAGAGATGTGACACTTTCAAACAAAGTCCAGGAATGGAAAAACTCATGGAGAGAGAGGAAAAAAACAAAGACATCAATAAAGTAGACAGTATAATAAATGAGAGCTGAAGCCCAAAGTAGGTAAGTTCGGTATTAAAGAGAAAGTGAGGAAGGAAGGATAGAAACAGAGATAGATGGAAGAGACAACATGCAGATAGCTGGGAGGGGGACAGCTGGTCAGCTGCTTCTGTTCTGGTGTGGAGTGCTGCCCTGAGGACAGTCATCCTCTCTGCTCTCACACATGCACCTCATTCCCCCTATACACAGAGATAAAGCTGGTCATGCGTGGACATACACATTGTTGTAGGAACGGCATGGTAACATGTAGAGAAAGGCCTAGGCCTGTGTCACACAAGCATGCAAATCTTCTTTGTTTACAATAGGGATGGATAGCAGCTCAATAAAATCAATGGGAGACATCCAGATGGGAACTATTCCTGCCTTTTCATTAAGTTTTATTTCGCTGCAAACTTGATACAAAGTAGAGGAATAGATATCAGGCAACGTGAAATGAAGACATATGGTTTGTGTAAGTGAGACAGTGAGCGACAACATAAAAGCAAGAATAGGAACGGTGAGGGAATCACGTGGTGGGATGCAATTAAGAAAGTGTGGCAGAGGAGGAGTGAGAGAGAAAAGCAGATGGCAGGGAGGAAGAGTGGGAAAGAAGATGGAAAGCTGAGAATGTAAGAACATTCCCACACGACTTATGTTATGTTCCACACTACCTGCAGCATTGTCCACCTCCGATGCAATACTGATTTGTTAAAGATCTTATGTTTTTTGGCAATAAAAAATGACGGCGGTGATTTTTCAGTAAAAAGCCACATCAATTTTGTTTTTTTATTTCTCATTCATGTTGCATGGCCACATCTTTGCTCTAAGGCCATATACCAAAATTCTACTATTTGGATCTGATAATTGGAATTGAGGATTGAGTTTTTACATCCACACAGCCCAGGGGAAAAAAATCAGATGTTGGTCACATCAGAAGAAAAAGAATCAAACATATGTCACTTCAGACAGATTGTGTAAAGATAGGATGAAATTACACCAGAAGTGCAACAGCTGGCCTATTGTTGTGCAGCGCAGACTGAGTTTCAGCACCATGGACAGCACCACATTTCCTTTAGCGCAGGGTCCCCACCACGGACCGGTTTAATGTCAGGAAATATTTTCACGGACCGGTCTGTAAAATGTGCTGCAGATAAATACAACAAAATAAAATTATAGGACCGGCATAAAAACTGTGATATTTTCTATATATTATAATAAACGTAAATCCACTGTGTATCCACGTGCAACTTTATTATCCTGTAGTTTTACAGGACCTTGACTGTTACCTCCTTTACCAGGAACCACTCTGCCATAAGAACTTTTGGGGGCTTATACAAGGCTGAGATAAATCTCCTGTCTTGAATTAGAAACTTCAGTGCAACATCTGGATGCTGGATACAAATCTGTGCCCAGCTTGTTACCCTTTACATTTAAAAGATTGGATTAGTATCTTTTGAACTGTCTTACTAATGTACCCCTGTAATTCTTCATTCAGCAGTTCCCACGGGCAACCTTGACTCAAGCCATGGCTCTGTGTAGGAAAAGGAGAAGAAATGAGCGGGGAATATCTGAGCTCATAGGACTCTTCTTTACTGGAGGTCTTTTCTGAGATAGGGAAGGATTTGCATTTGTGGGTCATGATTTGCATGTTGCTGTACCCTGTGAGAGGGGAAAAAGAGAATGAAAAATAAAAGCAAACATCAGAGCGAGGTGGGAGGAGGGGGGGCGAGATAGGGAAGGGGAAATAGAAGAAGAAGAAAGACAAAGAGAGGGGGAAAGAGGAGGAGTGTTGAGAGAATGGAGAGGTGAGATGGGATCAGTGTGACATTGAAATCAGGGAAGAAATGAGTATCGTGGGAGCCTGGAGACGGATGTTAAGTGAAAAAGCGTACTATAGGCATCGGGTTTGTGTGTGTGTGTGTGTTGGCATCTCTGCCACAGCCAGTATTTGTTTACATCTGTGTGCCCTTGATTCCTGTGGATTGTCATTATAGTGCCACATGGGGCCAGTGCCAATTATATTCACACTGAGATCGTCAGCGACACACCACCAGAGATGCAAAGGGAGTTAAACAGAGCAAAACTGGTTTGAGAATGCATTAACATGAGCGTATATGCTCACACAAGCGTGAAAACAGTCGCTCATGCATGAGGTTGCTGTACAGTTTCCACATCAGGTGGCCAACTCGTTTTCTAATCCAAGTACTCTGATTATAACATAAAACTGGATGAATGACTGCGACTCAGTTTGCTGCTGTATATCAGTTTATATTTAAAAAAAAAAAAAAAAGCAGTCTGTGAGTGAATGTGAATGTGACTCATCCTGACCTCATTGGCCCTGCCAGGGCATTTAACCAACCTTCAGCCTTTAGTTGTTTCAAGTTTAAGCTTAAAAACTTAAAGCTGAAGAGTCACACATATTATGAGATCACAGGAATGTGTTCACTCACATTTGGCAGCTGTAGTGCGTAAACACACATGAGAGAATGTGATGAAGCTCTGTAAGCTTTGATGTGAAAAGCCAACATGGTTGAATGTCAAAGTCACCGCAAAGAGATTAATTACTGTACAATTAGCTAGTAACTTTTTTTTCCCTTTCCTTGTTTTTCTTATACCCAAGTTTTGTCAGGACAAAACCATTAAAGTAACTTCAACCCCAATTCTTAAAAAAAAAAAAAAAAAAAAAAAAAAATCATGGGAAAGATGCATACACATTTTACCACTAAACTAAAAAAATATGAGCTCTTTTTGAATTTGATCGCTACAAAGTGTCTCACAAAAAAGCTGGGCAAGAAAAGTTTGAAGAAGTAAGTGATACTAAAAAGAAAAACCTAGAGGAACATGTCACAACTAATTATGTTTATTGGTAACCGGTCAGCAACATGATCAGGTTTTAAAAGTGCATCTTAGAGATGGAGAGTCTCTCAGAAGTAATGATGGACAGTCAGTACTGGAGGACTGTGATCTTTAGGCCCTCAGGTGGCACTGCTTTAAAAACACTCATTATTCTTTAATGGAAAACACTGTATGGGCTCAAGAACACCTCTAGAAATCACTAAGAGCACAGTGCAGGTTAAAGCTCTATCGTCTAAACAAGCAGCCATATGTGAGCATGATCCTGTAACATTGCTCTCTTCTGGGTCAAAGCTTGTTTAAAGAGAACAGAGGCAGAACTGAAAATTGTCCTGTGGCACAACAAATCAAAATTCTTCTTGGAAAGTATGCATGACTAAAAGAATTTTCTATCGCTCATGAGTTTGTTATATACTTATGATTTTATTATGCACTCATAAATCCTGCTCCAAATATTTTGGATGGAACATCAGTTCACTTTTGTCCTGCACAGCTCCAAGGCTGTGCTCCTTGTGGCACATATATTTTGTCTAATGTGCTCGTTCCTGCTCTGTTAAAATGTACTAAAAATCATGTCATTGCCAAGTCTTTGTTTTTTAAGTCTTTATTCTCAGTCTTGTTTAGATGCAATTGTCATATGGTGGTTTAAATAAATATAGAAGCATATTTGTGGACACCACTTCTTCCAGATTACAGAATAGAGACTATATGGAGGTGTATTAATGCCTGTAAAATGGGCACTTTGCACATCTGGAAAGGAAACTTCATTTGTACTCTACATGTCATGTTTTACAGAAACGTACACTCCCATTCAGACTGTGTCTTGTATTTTTCACAAAGACAAATCTAAACCACACACTATATCCAGTACAAAAGCATGGATTTCCAGTAGAGGAGCCCAGGTGCTGAACTGTCCTGCCGGCAGTCCAGACCTTTCAAACACTTTGTGCATCACGAACTGAAAAACACAACAAAGAAAACCAAGGACCTGTAGCTCAAAAGCTCAGAAGCCATTAAATCAAGAGTGATTTGACGTTCCTCTCCCACAACTCCAGCAGCTGCTCTCCTCAGTCCCCAGATAAACATGGACTGTAGTTAGAAGAAGAGGGGATGCCACATAGAAAAATTCAAAATTACTTTATTATTTGTTCATTAAGATTACGGTTTTCCTCACTTTTAACATTTGACATGATAACTATTGTTCTACAGTGAGTAAAATCCTTTTCACTTGGATGTTTGGATGTGTTTTTGTTTGTTTCACTTTCCATGTCAGCTTTTCCAGATTTTTCTTAGCCCTCCATTTTACATTTGTGATCTACTGTCTCCTGCAGCACCAACATGAGTTCTTCTGACCAAACACCTGAAACGCTGCAGTACTGGTACTTTGATCAGCTCCAGTATGACCAGCTCAGTGTTCAAAAGAACTCATCATACAGCAAGCTGAGAAAAGATTTGAGCCAAAAGGACAGCTTTAAAAATCCATATTTGGAAAAGAGACAAGCGAGTCCTGGTCTGGTCTGTTCATTTTTGGAGCTGCTGCAGAAACACTTCCTTTCTTATTTATGCTCTCTGAAGTGCATGTGCCATAAAGTTTGTTGTCTGTTTTAAGTTGGCTAAGATGTTTTTTTATAATCCGCAGTCCCCTCTTTGCATCTGTTTTCCTGCGTTGGAATGCAATAAACTCTGTCAGGCAGCTCATAAAACTCTGTAAATGTTCCAAGCATCAGCGTATAATAATAATTTAATTAGGATGTTGATTTTGCAATTAGTTCTAAGGACATCCTCGAAGAGTCCCCAGCATGACTTAAGAGTTTTACTATTTACAATAAATTTATATAGCGGGGTGGGGGGCAATAGAGCACTGACAGTCAGTTGTTGCTACATATAGAGGCATTAGGAGCAGAGATTTCTGACCGGAGGTATCACTTCAGTCTGGTGCCTCTCAGTTTAATGACAATAAAATGCTCAGGTCAAGAGGAAGCTCACTGATTTAAATTAGCAGTTCTCAAATAACAAGAGGATTTTACCTTCCTATAGGTTTTTACTGACATTGCCAGAAATGTTTCTCCCCAGTATTTGTGGATTCTCTCTTGTTCTAGTACTAAAGAAGAGCTGTGGTCAGTGCCTCTGCTTCATCCAACGCCTGTCTCATTAGTTAAGGGGAAGAAAAATTCATTCATAATCCAATCCAAAACTCATCCTTTCCAACTATCAGTTTGTGGAAAAGATACATTAATGATTTCTTGGATACATGGACATATTTTGTCTGACTATATGAAAATATATCCAACTATCACTCTGACATGAGCTCTATGCTCCTTCTGATTGCATCTAAACTTTCTTGCAAACTGAGAGACAGATTTTTCATCCTGATTCTAGCCTGTCCTGAAGCCAGTCCTGTCCATGACTGACAGGCTCTTTCCACTGTGCTTACTGTGAACAATATTCCCAGCCATCAGGAGCAGCCCTGATGTAGCTCAGCGGTACTGCAGGTCATCCCCCACTGCATGTTCAAGTGTCAGACGCTGAACCTTCGACTGTCCCCCAATGTTTTCATCAGGGTACGACTGCACAAATACAGTGCTAGAAACTGTAAATAAACTGCCCATACAGGACAAGAAAAATATGTGAACCCTTTAGAATTAATGGTTTTCTGCATTAATTTCATCCAGTCTTCACCTAAGTCGAAGCAAACACAGCTGACAACACAAATGGGTTTACTGCAGTGCGTACGGTGTCCTGCTCCAGCTCGTAGGATATTTGGAAAATTCGGGGATTCACTTTCACCTTAATGATAGCAAGTGGCCCAGACCCGGAGACAGCAAAGCCCAAATCATGATGCTCACTCCACCATACTTCACTGCTAGGATGGTGTTTTAATGCTGGAAAGCTGTTCTCTTTTTGTGCCATGCTGAGTATCCAACTTCTGCTTCATCAGTCCACACAATGTTCCTGGTAGTGATTCAGATTGCCAAGGTGCTCTTGAGAAAACCTCACTTTTGTACGGTGGACTCATGAACCCAGATAGATGCCAGTCCCAGTGATGCCTTCTTTACCTCACTGAGGATTCTGCATCGTGCCTTTAGAGTCATCGTGGCAGGGCGCCATTTTAATAAACTTTTGAAGGATATGAATATTTTTCTCCATTTTAAAGCTGCCATCGGTCATATTTGAGTGTCTTCGTCATGTTTGCTTGGCTTCAGTAAATTTTGTGTATTTTTCCACTCTCAGCAGAATCCTCTTTAGTTCCCATTTATCAGTAGATACAGCTGGATTTTAAACACTTACGCTTATTCAAATCTGAAAAGGAGAAAAAATGGAAAGGTCAGCCTCAAAGACTGCAGAAAAGGAGCAGTGCAAACCCTCGGCAAACCTGCGTATTTCTGGCTTGCTATATTATTAACGTCAACTTATTTCATCTGTATTTTCCTCTTTTAATACCTTAATATCCTCCCAATCTCGACTTGCCTCGTTCTTGCAGCTCACCCTTCGTTGATTGCTGCAGTTCTTTCCTGCTTCCTCTCAGCGTTTGTGGGACTTTTGACCTTCATTTGAATCAATTCAATGGCACTTTTTTTAATCCCCAAAGAGAAATGACTTTTTCAAAGTATAAAGGATGGTGGTGGGGGGAGATGGAATAATAATAAATAGAAGAAATAGCCATATCATAAAGAGACATTCCGACTGTCGGTGAAGAAGTGACCTCATACCAGCTCCTTTTTTCAGCCAACCTGAAGAATTATTTTACTGAATACATATGAGATTTTTA
This sequence comes from Hirundichthys speculiger, assembly GCA_018398805.1. Classification (NCBI taxonomy): domain Eukaryota; kingdom Metazoa; phylum Chordata; class Actinopteri; order Beloniformes; family Exocoetidae; genus Hirundichthys; species Hirundichthys speculiger. The sequence goes on from JAGFBZ010000912.1 coordinate 49,359, forward strand.
ATCTACTGTTTTGGACTTTGAAAGTAGGCTGCATAGTAGGGTGCATAATAAAATTCATTTTTGCACATATCTGCTAGAATGGTGGATTTTTCATGAACACGCTCTTGGCTTCCTCCAAAGGAGACGATTGTGGATTCACTGCTTTCAGTCTCTGACTCAACCCGGGTGGTAAAACCTGAAACTGTGAAGTCCCTCCAACTGCCAGAGATACGGTAGGATTAAGATACCCCCACTGATTGTTGAGGGAAGTGTAAATCCGGTGTAAATCAGGCTAATAATTCAATCGTGCATCAGTAGCTTCACTGTCCCGCTGCAGTATCTCTAATCCTCATCTCAGTCTTTCCCTTTTTAGTCAGAGCTCATTAGCTGCCAATCTTCTCTGATCTTCTTCCTTCTTTCTCTCTCTCTCCCTTCCCCCAAGGTCTCTTTTTCTTGTTTTGCATTTTCTGGCCCCTTTGCCTTCATATCCCGCTCTCCGCCTCTCATGTCTCTCGTTTCTTCGCTCTCCCCACTGCTGTGTTTATCCCCCATTTCGTGCCTGAACTCTGATGCGACCCTAAAATGATGGCAGAGCTACAATAAACAGAACCAGCGTCTCCTGTTGGTGTTCAAAAGGGGAACACTCCTAAAACCCAGACGAAAACAGAGGCAAAAGCACAAAAAATGTGAATAATATACAGAAGAAGGAAAGAGTATATTTGCATATCTGCAGTTTAAAATAAATATATATCTATATAATTCAGTGAACCAGTGTGCCTGGACATCAGTGGTCTGTTCTGTACTTCCTAATTCTATGATGATCCTTCTGCCAAAGCTGCTGAAAGTCAACCAACTCTCAGAGGGAGAACATCCAGAATAAGCTCATTAATAAGGCAGCGCAGCGGCAGATTACAGCTGCAATGAACTACCAAAGCAAACACATGAGACTGCAGACTGAAACATGCTCTGGCTGTGGCACTTTGATTAGAAACATCCTCAACACTTTGATTGAGGAGAAAAGAGGAAAACAGGTCTTGACCACATGATCCCACCGGGTTCAGGCTTATTATGTCCTTCAGTGATGTGTGTGTTTTCTTTCTTTTTAACCATCCTTCACAAGGCTTCTTACTGCAGGATCATTTCAGAGCATTTATTTTTACATTCTACAAGTCCCACTTTGGGCAGTTTTACATATTTGTGTTAACTACATATAAAGTACTAACTAACACTTTTTTAACTTTCATGAAATTGAATGTCGAGCTTTATCCTTCCTGCTGTTGCAACGTCACACATGTTTTCCAGCTCTTCTTTCATGGTAAAAGTCGTCTGATTCTGGCCCGAAGCCACGAGCAACGATAACGTGATATCATGCAATAAACGTCTATCAGCTCTGTCTGTGCCGTGGCTGTGCTTCTGTCAGTTTCATCTTCTGTGTGCTGAGAGTTTCTGTTTCTGAGTGAAGCTGCGTACTTTGATCTGTTGAGCTGATGTGTTTCTGATGGGATTGTCATTTAGTGGGATTGTCTTTATTAACTGCTGCTACCTCCTGCAGCCATGGTGATGCAGCTTAGACAAGACAAATTTAAGACAAAAAGGAGTTTGGAGTAAACTTCTTATGTAGTGAAAGAACTTTTGCAGATACTGGACCTCATTCATGAACCCTGAGCAGAAGCAGATTTGTGTACAAACTGTGAGCAGAGAAAAATGTACAAATGTTTTCGTGTTCATAACGATGTTTGCACTTCAGAACGTTTCTCAGCTAAGAGGAAAATCCAGTCTGCCTCCGACCATGTGGAGCGCTTCTGTAAATGAGGAGTGACATAAATATTTCTGTCATTCTCAGACTTTACAGTGTCAATAACCGTACGAACAGTGGTCCCCAACCCCCGGGCCGCAGACCAGTACCGGGCCATGGATCAATTGGTACTAGTCCGCGCAAGAAAAAAATTGTTTTTTAAGTTTTATTTTTTATACAAGTCTGAACGAGCTTTTATTTTGAAAAATCTTTTATTTTGAAAAATGACCAGATTCTCTCGGTTACATCTCAGTGACTTGAGTGCCAAAATTTAACCCAGCTAGCAAAAGGAGTAATAAACAGACATCTTTAGAAAGTTTTTTTGTGAAGGAGAAAACGCATAGTAAAGAGAAAGAAGAACAGCCGACGACTTCCAAGAAAAAGAAAGCTTTTAATAGACAATACCAGGAGTCCTACTGAAATATGGATTTATCACCACAGGTGCCGTATTAAATCCCCCCACCACGGTCCGCAGTAAAATTGTCAAGCGTTGACCGGTCCGCAGTTACACAAAGGTTGGGGACCACTGCCGTAAGAGGACTGTTATGTTCACAATATAGAGATAGGTCTTGCTTTAAAAATGAGAATCAAATTAGAAATATGTTTATCTTAATCACTGGACCCTTCACATATTTAAGCTTTAGATTGTGTTTCTTAAAAGTCTGTCAGGATGTCTCGTCGATTTAATCAACTCACTGACACCCAGGCGCCGCCATAAAGGTGTGGTGGTTGTGTTTTGAAGGAAGCAGCAGCACCTTCCTCTACAAACCTAAGAGGGTTTGCAGCATAATATTGGTTTTCTGTTCTGTACAACATGACCATGAGAACAAGACCTTCCAGGGTCGGGGGTCCCTATTGCACTTAAAGCTACTGGTAATTGGTTAGGTTATAAACATAACCTACTATAGTTGATCTTTGAAGAGGCTTAAATAACAACAGTTACTGCAACAATTTAATTTCCCTTTGGGGATCCATCCATCCATCCATCCATCCATTATCTATGCTCGCTTAATCCTCTGCAGGGTCACGGGGATCTGCTGGAGTCTATCCCAGCTCTCTTCAGGCGAAAGGCAGAGGTCCACCCTGGACAGGTCGCCAGTCCTTTGGGGATCAATAAAGTATTTTGTAATTTGAATTAATCCAACCAGCATTGGTAGGCTACTTAAACCATTGTAATTCGGTGTGTCTTGTTGTCATGGGGGTTCAAGTACTCCTGAAAACATGAACAGAAGCCACCTACTCGGTGGCTTGTGAAGCTCTTCAACCAGCCAGCAGGCAGTTCTTGCTGAAGTACCATGTACTGGCAGCTTCATGGTGGCACGAACGAAAAAATCAGCAGGATACAAACTGCCATGGATTTTTCAACAAAATGTTATGATAATGGAAGGCATGAAGATCTCTGCGTTCTCTGCTCTGCGTTGAGTAAAGTGAATGTACTTGAACCCCTGCAGAGGACATGTATGAAACACATAAGGGGGCACAAAGTATCTTCAGGCACATCTATATCTGCAGAAGAGTGAAAAGGGTGAAGATGGTCGCATTTGTGTGCGTTTATGTGTGTGCATTGATCCAGTACGCTGCTTCTGGTGTCATTTCAAGGACACCAGAACCCCCTCTGCAGCTTCACACGACAAGCAGTCATGACATCCATCGCTGCCACACAAACACGCGCACATGGCGACGGTAAGCACTGCAGCACTGCGAATAGATGATTCATAAACTGCGGCTCGATGGGGAAAAATGAGGGCACACATTGGCAAGACGCTGTCAATCTGTTCTGCTTCTCATGCAGTTTACTGTGCACATAAGTGTGTTTGCCGTGTGTGAGAAGTGTCAAGAAAAGCTTTGAGTCTTTGTTGTGTCTGCGTCGTCCTGCCTGCAACCATTTCAAGTGCAAGGGGGTTATATCAGATTTTCTAAACTATCACCAGTGTAGAAGTGCCACAATGTGCCGTTCCTAAAATGACCACCAGGGGTTTGCTATAAAAAGTGCCTCATTGACCCCCCCCGGGTTAAAATCTTTACAGCAGAAATAAGCATATTTACAGACTGGTACAAAAACAATTTCAGTCCATAGTGAGATTTCATATCATACATGACCAGAGCAAAAAGGTAAATTTCAGTCGCCATCACTTTGGCACTTCTGAACTGTGAATAAAGACCAAATTGAAAAAATTAACTCATTTTAAAAGGTAGACAAACTGCCGTGTCCATCTGTGGGTTGGCCAGGAGCAGCAGGCAGGCAGCTACCTTCACATCCAGCTGAAGGGAGCAGCCCGAGGACAGCCAGCTGATGGCTGTTAGCTCCACGAACAGCCACCTGTTGGGTTTTTTAGCTGTTTGCTAGAAGTCTCTGAACTTCCTCGAATCTGGCCCATCCCTTCATTTTATCTGGCCAGCAAAAGTGCTGTCATATTCATAATTTTACATCAACGAGTGATTAAAGGACAAAATTAGCAATGTTGATAGCACTGCCGTTGTGCTTTGACACCAAACAAGAAGCTAAGTAGGCTAACCTTAGACACTAAGACAAACCATCTCCACGTGTCTTTCAGATGGTACATGTTTTAATCAGGACTTTCTGGATGAATATGAGCAGGTTTGTCCAGAAAGAGGCTTTTGAAATCAAGAAACACTATCGTAGACCGGGTCCAGGAACTGGCAGGAAATCTGACAGCACAGCTGCTTGAGAATAGAAAGAATAACCGTCCCTTTGATGGTAACCACGATGCTGATGTGGCCCAAACTGAAACAGAGTTTGACACCTCTGGTCTGAGACAAAGAGTAAGCTACCAATGGACTGACACATTTTTACTCAGATGACCCAACATTTGGTTGTGTGATGTGGACGAGCTGCATGTAGCAGTGCACGCCGAAACGTTGTTCTTGCATCTGCTTCCATATCAAAATGACATAAGGCCGCCGTGCTTTTCCATGTATAAGTGACATAAAACAATCATCAGTACCTTGTTGCTGCATGGATATTAGATGTCAGGTTGAAGAAATTTCAAACCTTGAGGTTGAAGAAACTGTTTGAATCTTTTTCAGTGTCTGGAAGACATGTTTTCTGTGCATACATGGAAAGGCACTTAGCACTCCTTCAGAAGCAAGAAGATGGTGTTTTTTTATGAGTAAGGAGCAATGAGGCGGATCAGAGGGAGAATGTCTGTGCTTGTGAAGAGGGTATGAATGTGTGAGTGTGTATCTGCTGGACGGTGATATGAGCCGCTGCCAGGCCTCTAACTGAGGTGCGGTGTGTTGGCTATACATTAAATGGCGAGGATTAGCCATGACTGGTGCAGGCTCACCGGCTGCATTCACTGCCATGGAGCGAATGAGAAGGATTCGGCTCATTTTAGCTCTGTTATTCTGACATAATGAGCCATAACCTTTCTCACAGAGGACTCAATAGTTTTCTGATTATTGCATTAGGCCAAAGGTAGCACTGGTGTTGAGCACCAAGAAAGGAAATGACCAAGCCAGGAAACGTGCCAACAAGACTGGAGGTTTACAGGAATCTGACATACAGCAGAACGTTATCTTTATGTCTAGGTGCACCTATATTAAGTGTTTTTAAAGCATCACAAAGAAGCTTTTTCAGTTTCAGATTTATGTGAAGGGGCATTTAATTTTTCATAAGAAGCATTGGTTATTTGTAGTGAACCCTCTGAGCTAAAAAACAAAAGAAATGCAAAGTTCCTTAGATTGTTCAGTTGACAGCTTGATTCCAGTTAAGCCTTCAACATAAACATTTAAAAAACTATTGTCTGTTTTGTATTTTGGGTTTGTTTTTAAAGGGTTTAGAGAAAGGATTTTACCTCCAGAACATTTATATCCAGGACATTTTCATTTGAAGGAATATTTTCTCACTTTTACAAAGCATCATCTAACTGCAGCAATCTTCTGTCCTTCCTGTCGGCCAAAAACAATAACTTTGGACTCCTGTTCTGGTGCAACAAATTCATATTGGTTTATAGCACCACAGTGCAAAGAACCTGCAAAAGTTCATCTGTGCTGCTTTTAGAAAATGAAACAAAGAAATGTGGAGAAATAACACTCTGACTTGTGCAGACCTTTGTTCACCGCATGTTGTTTAGAAATGTGCTTGAATTATTTTCACTAGACTAATCCCAGAAAGACAATCTAATAAATATTTCCAATGATCTACAAATGCATGGAACAGAAGAAAGCAGCAATCCAAAATTGGATGGATGGATAGATAGACAAATAGATGAATGGATTTATAATTTACAGTTATAAGATTTACAATATGTGCATGTAATCCATATATTGTGTTTTTGCAGACATTTTGGGTGATTTGAAGGAATATCAAACTATTTTATAATTGCACACGGACTGGGTGAAGTGTATTTCATGGCCTCACAGGACATCCATGCATGTGAAGGATTCATCTACTTTAAAATTATGGATGGTCTTCCTACAACTGGATCCTCAAATCAGAGAAAAAAAAAGTTGTGATGGTGTTAAAAAAGCAATAATTCACAAAATTAGTTTAATATATTAACAGACAGTAGGAACCCAAAATATTTCCTATTTTCTTTCATCAACCTTACTTCATTTGTCAATGTACATCCATTCATGGCTGTATCTCTACATCCATGTGCTTTCATCCTTTCACCCTCCAAAGTATCTGACCACCTGCACATTTAGGCACCAACAACATGCACAACATCATGCTGATGCACGCATTATGCAGTTGGAACAATGCAAGTACTTCAGTAATTATTTACGACTATTAAGCAGAAACAAGATTGATCAGCACCTAATTGTTATTTACAACCTGTAGCGTCTTGGTCCACAGCTCAGTTAGATGAGGCATCACACATCAAGTCACATTAAGTCAACTGTCAGGACATTTTTATCTTAGTTAGCAAACTGCACACTAAAGACAAACACATTTTTCCTTTCAAGATATTTTTCTTCTGCTGCAGACTTTCGTATTTTAGCTCTGATGTTTAATCATTACTGTGTGACCGTTTCCCATAACTTAAGCACATCTGTCACTCCTGCGTTGCACTGCCAAAGAGAAACTAACACAGAAAAAAAAATCATTTGTTGGAGCAGATGAGTGGTGGTTGGTCAGTGTAGGCCTGTTGTGATAAAGTCAGTATGAATGCTTTTTCAAAGAGAAACTGGAATAAGTTAGTTCCCAGCATGGGCTCAGCTGGCTGCAGTGCCGCAACGCTTTTGCACAACGCATAGAGATGACCAGGTTACCAGAGCTGAGCAGCAGCCACTGCATCCTAAAGGAACTGTCCTTTTACAAGCAGGTGATAAAGAGATAATGTGCTGTTAAAGATGGTACAACGCTACCAGATGTGCCTTTTGTGGCTGGCCTTTAAATGTAGGTTTTAAGGATAGGCAGCTGCTCATCTCTCTTCCTTCCAGGCCATCCTGGCCTGCTTTAAAACCCATTTAAAGAACCTAAAAACTTCAGGGAAAACAAGGGAAAGAAATAAAAGCAACCATAACACAGACTCCGCCTCTTCTACATGTCTTGTCAATCACTCCCACTGCCCGTTCCTGTCAAAACAATGGACTGAGTTTGTATTTAATAAGAGCAGTGGCTGTCTTTTATTTGAACAGGAGCCAGCACCAAATCGCCATCATCATCAGCAATATTGCACTTTAAGATGCTTGACACTAAATGACAATATTAATTCTTTATATCCAGAAACATTGATGACAGTTTAGCATAAAGTTACTTCAGAAGGAAAAGCCACTGAGGATGTTTTAATCAAGTTGATTCAACTTCGGAAAATTCAGTTGAATCTCAGGTTTCTTCTAAAAATATTTTGTTTGTGACTTCAAAATCTTAGTTTTACATGTTTTGTGCATACTTTGGGCCTGATTTACTAAGATCCTAAATAAAGAGTACTAAATTGCGTGTGCACTGAAAAAGTTTGCGCGTGCTGTTGTTGTGTGTTTTGCGGGTGATCAACTAAGAACGCTCGCGCAATTGATAACGGGTGCAAACCGCAGTATTTAAATGAGGTGTTGCGTGTCTTACGGTTTGCGCCATGGAGAGTCTGGATGGAAAGCAGGATAAACGCAAGCGCAAAATGAAATTTGACGAGTTGGAGTTAGAGATATTAGTGGAAGAGGCAAATAAACACATTCATGAACTACAGCAAAGAAATTTAAACATTACCAAAAGAAACGCAATATGGGAGAAAATCTGCGATAGAATAAATGCAGTTGGTAAGACAAAAAGAACGGCAGATGAGGTTAAAAGAAGGTGGCAAGATATAAGGCGAAGAACTAAAGAAAAAGTGGCCTTTAATAAAACTCCGGCAAACAAGACAGGTGGAGGGCCTGCGGAGGAGATGCCTGCGGAAGAGATGCCTCTAACCAGCATTGAGCAGCAGGTGCAGCTCACCTTCTGTGAGGAGCAGATAACAGGGATACTGGGGTCTGACACGCTAGAGCCAACTGCAGAACAAGGTAGGCGCACAATAAGAAACACTTTTTTCTCCATGAAAACACGTGATTTATTTATTATCACAAATAAAAAAATTAATGTGCCTCCTGTGGCAACCTTTTGCTGAATAATATTCGATTTAACATTCAAATAAAATATTTCTCCTTTTGCATGTGCTTGTGACCGGCTCCAAATCAGCCCTTAAGTTTCAACTATCTGGTTTTCATTCATTCCAAACAAATTTACACGAGTCCGAAAGACTCTCTCTCTGCGTATTCTTTGATTTTGGCGATGTCGCCTCCTTGCCACAATAGCAGCCATCGGTGCGTAATGCTGGACAGATTAGCACCTTCCTTTCGAACGTATTAAATACAGACGCAATCACAATCCCCGCAATTACTTTCAGGGTTGGTAAATCTCATTGCGCGTGGTAAATGGACCTATTTGCATTTTCCCCTCCCAGTATTTAGCGCTTTCTGGCGGGTACGCCCCATATTGATTATTCATCAGGGCAAAAGTACTAAATGAACAGCGTGTGCTATTTTGCTCATTTGAGAGGCGCAGTCCTCTTTGCACGCTGTTAGTAGATCAGCTTGCACATTGGTTTGCGGGTGGTGTCAAGTTTGTACACGTTTTTACGCACGCAAACCTTTAGTAAATCAGGCCCTTTGTGTAGACACACATTTGTGAGAAGCCAAAGTCGGGCACCAGTCACATTACCCCTTTTGCACATCTTGTTTTTCCTTTGCAGATCATGCGGAACTCACTTGTGGCCATTTCATGCTAATTTCCCTCCAAATAAGGGAACAGAAATACACAGTGTTATTTGGAGGATCAGGATCGCAGGCAAACTCACTGGCCATCGTCCACTGTAGCGTGAAGAGAGAAGCAGAGTTGTTGTCAGAGCCAATCCTGGCACTAAAGACTACCAGGAGTCCATTTGTAAAGCGAGCCAAAGCTACCACAGCTGTAGTAAAACCCAGCTGGAGTCGGCTGTAAATATCTCAAACTTTGACTGGAGCGCAGTTGTTAAAGCATTTGTTTGCATTTGTTTGATGCTCCTGTACATTTACATCAAAGTTATGAAGATTCCAGGAATAATTAGAAAAATGCAAAGAAAAAAAAAGAAGTTTATTATTCTATAAAGGAAAAGATTAATGAAGACAGTTGCCGAGCATCCTGAAGCGTGGACGTCACAGCAAGTTCACCCCAAAATCATACAGTTTTTCACCACAACGACAGTGTAGAAAAACATTGCCCAGGCTTCATTTAGCACGTTGCTGACTGACTCCTCTACATACTGACGTTCAGTAAGAAAGAAAGACAAGTAAGAAAAAGACAGGATGAGCACAGCTTGTTTGGAAAGAACGGCCAGGACAAAGTCTTCCTTTTAAAAAGAACATGGCCAGGAAAACATTTGTACAGTCTCCTTGGTGCTGTCCAAGGTGGAGATCTTTGATTGATGAAAACATTTTGTTGATGTTGTGAAATTATTACTAATTAATGTATATTACTTTACCAATAATTAGTGAGTTTTAGTGAGGCAGTTGTACAACACTTAATAGGGCACTTGACTTGACAATCGGACAGGACGGCTGCAAGTGGATTTAATTTCCATCAGTATACAAGCAGAGATGGTCAGGTAACTCACATACAATGTACAAGACAGACGTTGTCAACACAAGACCATGATTCAAAGGAAATGTAGTCATTTTAACCACTTGTTATCAGTACATTAGAACCTTGAGCTAAATTCCTCTCAGTCACCCTCAGAGAACAATATCCCTCATGGATTAGATATTCTACATTAGATACTGAGAAACAGCTCATAGTGACAACAGTTGAATAAATACCTTCATAGTGTAAATGTTTTAATGTCCTGATACATTAAAAAAGTAGAATTGCAAGAAGTGTCTCTTTCACGCGGATTTATAACTAAATTATAAATCATAAATGGATTTATAATTTATCAACACTCTGAAAATGCATCACTTTTTGTTGACAACCAGTGAGTAAATCAACAGAGAAGTAATCACTCTGTACTCTTCAAATCAGAGTACAGGAAACATAAATCATAGGGCCACGATCGGTGAGTGATGGTACATCTGTACAGAGGATACGCCTTTAAAAAAATGACTGAAGTTGGAACAGATTAGAGACGGAAACAAATCAAGATGAATGAAATTCAATTAACTACATAGCAATCAAGTGTGATTCAAGTGTTTATTGCTTGACAACCCCAATTATTTGTTAAGTGAGAGAAGATTGTGACAGTAGGGGGGTGACATTATTATTATTATTATTTTAATTGGTTAAATTAACACAACTCTAATGTAATAATCAAACCATCTATAGTGGTTGTTTTGCGTCTCAGTTTTTTTGTTCCTTTTTCCAAAAAACAGTGTGTTCACTTAAACACACATTACAGTTTACACATTAGTTCCTTTCACGTGACTTAAATGCATCAAAAGTGAGGCATTGCCTGATTTCAGAAGAGGTCAAAGCCATGGAGGCGGGGCCTGGAGGGCAGTCAGTCTGCTGGACACACCCCCTAAAACCAGCTGCTGTCAACTGACATGTAAAGACATGCTTATAAAGGGTGCATCTGAACAGTATCGCTGTGGTATTTTGACCAATATGTCACGTTCATTAACACTTTAATTAAGTCGGGATGGTGAAGCATCTCTGTTGTCTCAGACTCAGATCCGAAAGGCTGATCTGTCTGTGTCCCATCATGGCGGTTCATTTCCTTGCTCCACGTAGAGCCTGTGCATGTGCTCTGACATGTTAACCGCCTCCCAAACAAGCCAGCAATCTCGAACAAGCTCGCTCTTCTGATTACAAGCTCAAAGATGGTATCAGACGGATGAAAACATCAGGCGTCGATGGGAGTGACGTGAGTGAGTTGAAGCTTTTTGCAGCTGTAAAACTTGTTGTTCGAAACACAAACCGTTCTGGTGAAATTCTCCAAAGATGTGACAGATTTGTATAAGAAAACAAACGTGTAAACGGAACCAATAATGAGTAACAGATGAGGAAGCCTTTGTTAGAAATGTCTCTCAGTCTGTGAAGGTTGCTCCTGCTGAGAGTTTAAATTGATGTGGTTATCACTAAAGAAACAGCGGCTGAGCTAGCTCTGCATGACACAGCGACTGTGTGAGTCCAAACTAAGCTAGATGATCCTGAAACATATCTGATTGAGGATAATAAGAAGTCCAGTGAGGGGTTTCTTGACACTTACAAAGCTGTTCCAGCCAGTACCTCACAGAGAAGCAGTCGGGCCACGAATTATTGTGACCAACCAGAACATTATGGCCAACATGGGTAAGAGGTCAGCAGGGAGCTAGAAGAGAAGAAACTACCAGAGAATGGACACCACAGTCCAAGCAGGCGTTGTCAGGGAGACTGTACCTTGCTCTCTGGTCCAGGAGCAAAATTAATTTGATGGTGCGAACAAGATGGCTAAATCATGTTGACTACTGTATTTGAAATTTAAAAAATAAAACATTACTTTCCTCTAGTCTTCTTACGTGATAAGAGTACAATGAAAAAAAAAATGCCTCGAACAAGGAACTGAACTGGAAGCAGCAATGGTGTTTGAACGTTGTCTGATGCATAAAGCAGCGTTCACAATGGCTGTTTAAACTGGCTTTAAAAGGAGTTTTTGCATCTTCATTAGCAAATATCACCTGCTGGTATATACAGATCTAATTCAGAATTACAGTTGTAGATTCTGTTTGTTTTGCTCATAAATGGGGTCACCAAAGGAAGGTCCAAAACCACATTAGAAGAAACATGAGGCCGTCGTGATGTGGGCTCTGAGTATTTCCATCCGTCCATCCATCATCTATACCCACTTAATCCTCTGCAGGGTCACGGGCAGGGGTGAAAATCCCATTTCATTTTGGGGGGAGACAATGAACAGAAAAATTTCAGAGAGTAATTCCTGGGGGGGACATGAAAAAAAATGCTCTCTCCCTCTCTCTCTCCTGCTCCTTTGGAACTTGCCTTGCAGGGTTGAGCCCACAGCCTGTTGAATGTTAGAAAAAGTAATAATAATAGTTGTAGCATTGTTTTGTATCAGTGCATATTCTACCCGTATACAGGTTTTCAATGTTCAAACTGAAAAATCAACAATGGTATTCGGTGGTATTATTATATTGTAGTGTTGTATTTTTTGACAAACAAAATACAACAACATATTACAACTACGCCATTAAATATGGCAACTTAAAAATACAAAAATAAAATACAATTAAAAATCCCTTCTACATTTAAATGACACACTCGCTGACACACAGAGCTGCCGGTAGCCCCGCCCGTTAGAAACAGCATGTGGACTAAACCACTTTGAGAAATAGGGGGGTCGCAATGTTTCAACAATTAAAAAAAAGTTTTTAGGTTTGTAATTTTCAGCGCTTGTGCTGTACTTTTATTGAACATGACTATATTATTATTCAATTGTTTTTGTGTGCTTACAATGATTTTTTTGGGGGGACAACTTTACGGGATTTCCGCCTATGGTCACGGGGATCTGCTGGAGTCTATCCCAGCTCTCTTCAGGTGAAAGGCAGGGGTCCACCCTGGACGGGTCAGGCTCTGAGTATATGAAAAAGTAAAATGTTCCAAACTGAGCGAACCCTGAGCTGGCTCCATGACCATCCCAGCACCAGCACCTGGTTCAAAACGTTGGTAGATGAGGAACAAGCAGCACACACGCCTCAAGAGCTGGAAAATACAAGTGTATAGGCTTCTAGTACGGTGTTTCGTTCTCAGTATGCCACCATAATTGCAATTTATTTTGACTTAACAGAGAGCCAGTCATGATGGTCAAGTGGCTTCCAGAAAATATTTAGTTGAATAATCATCATCAGTCCATCATCGGGGTCTGAACTAGTTTATCAAAGGCCCATTAATGTGATCCAGGTGTACTGGAGCAGGGAGGGATCTAAGACGAGCAGCAGAGTGGCCCTGGAGGACCTGCATACAGAAACACTGGTGTTGGGCTTTTAATTTTTTTTTTTTTTTTTTTTTTTTTTTTTTCCTAGTGCTTGGTTGCTTTTCTTGTTTTCCTAAGTTTTATTTTTAATTTATTTGTAAGACAGCCTTCAGTATGTCCTTCATACTGGTGCAGCCACCGTTGTTACTGCATACTACGCCTCTGTGAAAGCAAGCACGCTGTGACACAACTGGAAGCCAGCCACGTGACCGCTATGACCGACTTCTGCTCTAGTGGAACATTGTATCATGTGGTACAGGATGAAAGGTGGAACGGCCGGTTGTGTTCTGGAGATTTTTCCTAAAGTAGCCAAGTATTCTTTGCATATTTCATACTACGTTTTGGCAAAACCAGTTCATTCTCTTTTTTTTTAGCAGGTGATCGCAGCACATTTTAATTGACAACACCACATAAATGACAGACACTCTTTCCTTCTCTGTCCAGCACTTACACACACACACACACACACACACTCACTCACGATGCCACATCACATCAAGTCATATTTTGAGTGCATGTTTAACCTAATCACACTCGGCCATGCGTGATCCTCAGAGGGGGGGAGTCAGGTCTGTTGTGACAGCCAGTGTTCTGTGTGACGGCCACAGGGTTTAAGAGCACACCGACCAGCACCCTGCTGCTTTTAGTGCACTCGCAGACACACTGTCACCTCACGTACACATGACAAAGACCTGTGCAGGATGACAGCCGAGGCGGATGTGGGGGCCGTCGCAGAAGGAAGGCTGCCGGGGCGACGGCTAATTGCACGGGTCACTTCGACATCACTTACCTGTGAGGAGACACACGTCAGGGCGCCGGCACCTATGTCCCATCAGATTTGTCCCATGAAAACTCACAAGGACACGCTCTGTTGACCGTCTCAGTGGTGCCTGTGACTCAGTGTCTACCCTTGGTGAGTTAATATATGACGGGTGGGAGTCATATTTACCTCGCTCAGAAAAAGTACAATCTCCGTTGATACTTTAAAAACAGACAGCAGCATAAATCTTTCCACAAATATGACATTTATATCCTTGAGAAGCAAAGAGACAGCAGGGCAGCAACACAGGGAGCAGATAAAGCCAAGACCAATGAGATGAAAAGACGATAGAGAACAGAATCCATCCATCCATCCATCCATTTACTTCCATTTACATGAGACATTCCTCTCCCCTGACACCTCCTCCAGCTCTTCTGGGGAACAGTGAGTTTATTAGCCAGAGAGGTGTAATCCCTCCAGCATGTCCTGGATCTGCCCCAGTGCCTCCAAAACACCTCTTTCAGAAGCATCTAGTGTGCACTGGATGTCCAAACCACCTCAACTGGTTACTCTCGATGTGGAGGAGCAGGGACTCTACTCTGAGTCCCTCCTGGATCTCTAATGGAGAGTCCAGTTACCCTTCAAAAGGGTCCCTGGGCGAGGGACACTGTGATCTCAGATTTTAAAATTCTTAGTTTGGCTTGTCCTCCAGGACCAATGTGCTATGGGAGACCCGACCAGAGACATATCTCAGGCACACAAACCCCTCCACCATACTAAGGTAGGAGATTAAATCCTCCAGAAATTCACACGACACTGAACCGTGTGTCATTTCTGTCGTGGTACTTTGCATGGAAGGGCTATTTATGGGTTTAATACAGAAAGAAGCTGAAAACAAAGATTAATCAGAACAGAGCATCTGTGGCCAGAAAGCATAAAGCCTGTAATTGCAAAACATATTAATCAATACTATTTCTGCAGCCCTCTGCTGATTAACAAAACAGCATTCAAAGCTTAAAAGCAGGTTTCTACTCCTCATGTTTATGTAACTGTTTAACTGAGAGGCATCTAGCTTCAAGCCCAGTTTGCTCCAGTTTTTACAGTTTCTGCTATGAATGGTCTGGTCAAACGTCTCTGTTCAGAGCTGTTGACTAGTTGATGCTACAACCAACATCAATCTTTGCATGTCTGTGTAGGTCACACAAGGTGAGACTATCATACACCAAAGGGAAGCCATAAAGCACTGCCAGCACACTGGGGGGTATGTGACAAATAATATATATCTACCAGCAACAGAAGGAGAGATATTCACTCTCCCACACTCTCTATCACTGCGTCAAGCTGCAATTTAACTATTTATTTGCAGAATTGGACTCAAAGCCACGTTGGATGTCATTCAAAGGTAAACGCTCCCATTGTCACTTCCACCAGATACCAGAACACACACCTGCAGTTTACACATCTGCACTACAAAGACAATTATCTGCATCGTACCAAACAATGGACTGTTTTCCGCATCTTCATGTTTTCATTTTAAGCTGTTTGAATGCAGTTCCGTTCACACCTGAAATTTTTACATGCATGTAACATGACGACCACACGAAAAAGTGGCAGGTTCTTAATATGAACCAACACATTAGGAGTGAGATCATTACTTCATTATTATGCCTGTTAGTGATCAGTCATCTGCTCCAAAACATCGTTTTAGCCTTTTCTTCTTTTCCCTGCCTGACTGTCATCAACGTCCTGTTATCAGCAAAGCCGGGCTGCACATTAAAGTGATCGGGAGCTTTCCCGGCCCAAACCATCGATGTGGACCACGGGGATAACTAGTTTTAACTTTTTTTTTTTGTCACTTCTTTTGTCTTATTCTTGCATTAATATCAATTAAGTTGCAACCGCCCGTTGCATCATAGTGGATTAAATAGGTCCACAGCCCCTTCCTAGAAAATCTGTGGTTCTACTACCATGTAAGCAGCATAATTCCCCCCGACCCCTCCCACGTGTTTCAGGTGGTTTGGCCCAAGGCTCGTCTTTACTCTAAATCACACTGGCGCGAAGCAGAAAGAGGCTGGGCGGAATGGAGAGGGCTATAATAAAAAAAAGAAAGGAGGCGGCGGCCAAATGTGCCAAATTAACTGACATCTTCTCAAGACAAGCTGGTAGGTTACTGAAAGAGAGATGGATAATTGGCCTGGTTGTGAATTTTATCATATAACGTGGCGAGCGTTTGCAACTGTCACAAGTGTCAATTTAAAAATGTCACAATGTAGGTATAGGATTATCTGTGCTTAAAGTGCATTCATATTTCCATAGAAGAACCGAAAACTTGTTGCTTTAAATGCCAGTTAACCATTTTGATGAACAGAGTTGTTGTAGTTGTTTATTTGTAGCCTGTCTGTATTACCACCAACGCGCACAGGTTAACGCAATTAGACATATTAAACAGGTTGTGTAACAGGCTATTTGTTAGGGTATTAAATGCATGTCAAACGTGCTATTTAGGCTGCATTATTTAGAAGTGCTGTATACCAATATTGTGCTTGGTTCGTGGGCGTGGGGGCAGCTGTTATTAAAAAATATTCTTAATAATAATAGGCCTAATAATAAAACAGGCTACTCGAGAGTGTGCACGTTCTACATGCCTTAGCTTCTCTGCAACTGTAGCCTGTTTCGTCTCGCCTTTATATCGTGCATTTCCACAGGCGCGCAAACATGAAAAACTCAATGTTAACTGTGTTTTTCATGGTTCTGGAATGTTCTGTAGCATCAGCGCAGGATGCCAGAACCACTGATGATCCAGATGAGGTCAGGACTGCTGAAGGGCCAGGTAGAGGAAGACAGTTAGTCAAGATACACGTTTATGATGTAAATATGGCATAGTCTACAGAAGAAAACCATGATATGTGTAGATTAAATAGTGCAGATAATTTAACAAAATCATAATTAAATATGCAAACAAATTAATAAGTGAATGAAAGGATAGGCTAGATAAATACATAAAGTGTGTTTTTTAGCAACATAAAGAACCCCCTAAATGAAATGTTTGTGTAGCCTCAGAAGATCAGGTGCCTGAAGGTGAATGCAGTCATGGAGAGGCCAGGACCACAGAGGAAACAGGTAGCAGGATTTAAATGAACTAATCGTTGAAAATGCATCAAAATAAGACCAAATGAAATAGGTAACCACTGTTTAATCAATAATTGTCTATGTAACCTACATTACTTTTTAATTGTTATTATAGGCCTATGAAGTCAGATGCTAAGAGGGAGGTGCGCACACTGTTATCAACTCAATATTAAATATCTTTTTTATTGTTATGGAATGTTTTCTAGCGTCGAAGCAGCAGACCATTTCCACTACTGATGATCCAGATGAGGGCAGGACTACTGAAGGGTCAGGTAGAGGAAGAGAGTTAGTCAAGATAGACGTTTATGATGTAAAATATGGCATACAGAAGAACAACAGAAGTTATGTAAAGGAACTGATTTGTGAAAGGACTTCTTTATCATCTTCTTTATTTTATTTGAATTTCAATTATACATTGTTAAAGGGGCGTGAATAATTGTATGCCATAATCTAAATAAAATAAAAGGCATTGTGAGAGAATTGTTTTTTTGTTTTATCTTTTTCTATGTACTCAAATTTGTCCTCCGTATCAGAGTGGCCTGAATTTGAATTAAATTCCCGGACTGAGAAAAGGGCCCACTCCGGCCCTGGTTATCAGTCATCCGGATATTTGTCTCCAGACACAGAAATCGTTTCAGCGTGTTCAGAGCAAAAACTGGGATCCTTGCTGTCATTTCTCTTTTGTTATTTCAATCAATGTAGAAACTAAAGATAATTCATTTCTAGATTTGGTAATATTAATGGAAGGATGCTGTATAATCACTGCAAAGACTGGGTTGTGTATTTTACCCTCTATAACCACTAGGGATAGCCCAAACACCATACCTGCAGTATCAAAGTTGGAGGCTGAAATTTGAACACAGGACTGACCTCCTCCTCAGTCCTTTCAATCGTCATGTCGCCACTTACAGCGACAGAGCTGGTTGCATGTAAACTACCACTCCCAACCACCTGGTGGTGGTAGACCACCTCTTTGGTTTTTGGTCAAACATTTTTTAATTTTTTTTCAATATTCTTTCTATAACTGTTAAAATAAAGCTGCCACAAAAATCTGAGACTGTGACAACTGCCAAAATCAGCGGGGGATCAAATACTTATTTCCTCCACTGTACATCCGCTCGCACCTCAGCATCAGTCGTCACCTACGATTCAGGAGGACTCATGATCAGACAGTCTGTGCACATTAGTGGTGGGCAGATCGATCCAAATACCGATAATATCGATACCAACACTGGAATTGATATCGAACAATACTCGTGTAAAAAGGTCGATACTCAAGCTTTTTTTCTCTCCCACAAGCACTGACTGAGTACAAATTCATTGAAGTCTGTGTGAAACACATTGTCACTGTGTCCACAAAAATATAACTAATACCTTGAAATAACCCAGTACATGTCATGTATCCAATTGAGAGGTGTTATCTCAGATAAAATAACATTAGATAATCCTTTATTTATCCCACAACTGAGAAATTTATAGAGTCAAAGTAAAGGGAAAGGGCACACAGTGCAAACAAAATTACACAAGTATTGAAAAACATAATATAATAGTTGGACTAGAAAAAAAAAACGTTATGAACAGAATAATTCAACTTTAAGGAATATTTACAAAAAATTGTTAGCTGTGAAATAAATTATTTTGTTGTCACCTATAAAGTTTGCCAAAATTCTATTCTAGGTTTTAACAAAATAATCCAAAGACAAAAATCACAAAAACACAAAAAGGTCAGCAGTTTCATGAAAGATCAAGCTTAATATTAAAAAAAGTATCAGTATTGGTATCGGTATTGGCAATACTGGCCCTGTATTTACTTGGTATCGGATTGATACCAAAATTCCCAGTATCACCCACCTCTAGTATACATCATTCTTGACATTGTACCAAAGACTGAGCAAATACAAATCGTACAGTGTCAAATGTTTTAATCACATGCAGCTGCAGAAATGCAGTGTGTAAGAGTCCTAAAGGGACAAACTGGGCCATATATAAAAAATATACATTTTCTGCTATGACCACTGTCATTGTTTTTGTCACACTGTGTATAAATACCACTTCTGACCAAATGGAGGTATATGAATCTACTGTGTTAGCAAAAGAGACACTGATAATACTGTGCCGATGAGTGGGGATGGTCATGTCATGTAATACCACGATGTCCCACTAGAGGTGGACTTGGTTGTCTTACGTCAGACACTGACAGACAAGCTTCCTGGTGATATGCTGCCCCCATGTGGTCAGATGTTCTTTGCTAAATAGTTTTATTTCAGATATTTTGGGATGTATCTACATATTATTGCTTTTTTATTACTCATATATATTTAAGTAATATATATATATTTTTATATATATATATATATAAGTAATATATGTATATATATATATATATATATATATATATATATATATATACACACACACACACACTCACACACATACACATTGTATTTTTGAATCGTTTGCAGAAACTGTGATTTTAGAATATTCACTCACAAGAATAGTTAACTTTTATACCAGCACTCTTCCCTTTTACCAGAATTGAAAAGCCAGCATCATTTTGTTATTGGCTAGGTAGTAGAAAGTATTTCATGTCAGTTAGGCCTTTCTGTGACACAAAATCAATATGTGGAAGTGCTTCTCTCTGAAAAATAAATTGCCATGTTCACTCAAGACTGGTCATGTACCTTTATCTTTTCCAAGGAAAATAAAAGCAAACTGAGCACTGTAATTGTTGCACTGAGCCACTGCAGTCACACAGAAGAAAACAGCACTGAGACAGTGTGTTTGTTAACTTTTTAAAATAACGTTGCACCCTGTCATGCACCCTGAGGCATTTCTACTTATTTGTGTCACACAAAAAAAGAATAAGGATTGAAAGATATCAAATAAATATCAGAAAAAGCAGAATGCAAAAAAGTGAAAGAGAGAACAGTGAGGAATTAAAAAGTTCCCAAAGGTGACAGACAGACAATGTAAACATAGGAAAAAAAAGATCAAATTTGGTTAAAAACCGTAGGATTATAAACTAACCAGGCAGACAGAGGGAGCAGACCAACAGAGAGAACAATTCCCTGGTGACACGGTGCTATTGATCTTAGCTTGTTGCTCAGAGAGAGTTCCTCTGAGATCAGGCTGAGTGTCGACACAGCCGTCACAATGCATTATGGTTGGGGATCAAACAGAGGCCAGAGCTGGCTACCATGCATGAGCTGATGCCTGACGGGGTAGGATGAAAAAAGATAGGAGAGGAAATGGGAAGTAGAGGAAGCTCACTCTGCAAAACCGTTTTCTTTAGCAGGTTACCATTCGTTGTCTGATGCCTCAGTTCTTCAACCATCTCAGAGGAGAATCAGAAAGGAGGGAACACAAGTAATGGAGGTGTTATGAAGGCAGGCATATAGATAACCAGAACTAGGTAGAAAAAGAATTTAAAGGAGCTATATTTACCCTTTTTTGACCAGTTGTTGATGAGATATCTGTTACATGCCTTTGGACGAAATACCACAAAGATACTACAGTGGTGCCTCTACTTACGAACATCTCTACATACGGAATTTTCAGGTTATGACACGTCTCAACGGGAAAATATCGCCTCTTGTTACGAAAGAAACTTCAGGATATGAAAGGCAAAATAGAGTACGCGCTGCTACTCGCAGCTCCCAGAGTTTACCGAACGTAAACATAGTTGTAGCTGCTCTGCTATCAGCTAGCATCTTCCTGGCATCCATTTGACATTTTAGGAAAATTCCATGAAGTTTTGGAATTCGTTGAAAAGAATCACCCAGAAAAAGTGTTCACTAGTCGGGCTATCGCTCATTATAAAGTTTGTCTTACACATTTTCAAAGGATTGTTAAAAGCCGACAAAAGCAAACATCCTTGGATCGGTTCTTTACAAAATGTCAGGCAAAAACCACTGCTGAGAGAGAACATGAACCAAAGAAGGCAAAAGGTGATGAAGATAGCGGTTAAAAGGTAAATTAACATAAATTCAATTCTTTACATTATTCTTTGTTTTTTATTATGTACAACTCTCATTCTATTTTTATTGTGCAGTAATCTAATGGTAACATGTATTTGTTACATGTTTTGATACATTTTTATGATTTTTTTTAAAAATATATATTTATATAAATTTGGGGGGCTTGGAACAGATTAGGGCATTTACATGAAAAACACGTCTTTACTTACGGAATTTTCAGGTTACAAAACTACTTCCAGAACCAATTCATTTCATAAATAGACGTACCACTGTATATCTGTTTTCAACTATGTCACACCTTTGTTCTGGGTGGAGTCAACTATGAGGGTGGAGTCAACCACTAACCCACTTTCTTCTGTGGGGTGTGCCTATTTATACATTGTTGCTACAGCTTCGTGCTACCCAGTTCCGACATACAGAAAACACACCATGACGTGAAGTTTGGTGGTGGGGAGGCTGGATAGTTCTACTTTAGGTCTGTGATATCACAGACCCAAAGGGCTTTTTATCCATTGGGCTTTCCCTTCAGGGATCACCACAGTGAATCATATCTACTAAATTTGAATGACTTATATTCAGATTTACCACCAGGGTATGTTATGAAGGAAGTTCCACATACCCAAGTTTTCTTCGAGAGCTGACCCGGCTCTCTGCTTCAGGCTCAGTGTGAGCAGACAAAGAAAACTTGGCATGGTGTATACGGCTGGTAAAATACACTTTACCATTTTTCTCAGTAAATATATTTCTAAAGGTGCTATTGACATGAAACTTTCAACACATGTTGATAACAACCCATGCAAGAACTCAAACCATAGATGTCCATAAATCAAGTTATGTATAATTGTGTATAAAATGAGAAAGGTGAAAAATGTTGAATACATGAGGAAAGGGTGGAGCAAAGCTAAGACACCAGCTGAAATCAGTCAATAATTACAAGCAATCCTGCCCTTGTCAGTGTGAATTAATATCAGCTGGTTCAGTCTCCAACTCATGGCCTATAAAAGGGTGTCTCATTACCAAGGTGTCACTTAAGAAACATCTCATCAGGGGTAAAAGCAAAGAGCTCTCTCAAGACCGTCACAACCTTACTGTTGCAAAGCATACTGATGACACTGGTTACAGAGAGATTTTTAAACTCCTCAACGTTCCAGTGAGCAGTGTTGGAGCCATAATCCAGAAATGGAAGAAGATAATTTCACCAATAAAACACAGCCAGCTGCTCCTCACAAGCTCCTCACGAGCTTCAGAAAGACTGAAAACTGTTTCATACAAAACAATAAGTAATCCACACAACTACAATGGCCTGTATGCATGCTGACCATGACTGAAGAAAAAGAATGTTGAAGCTTATTTAAAATTTTCTGGACAACCATTGGACAAGTCTGTGAAATACTGAGAGAATACACTCTGGTGAGAAGAAACCAAAACTGAACTCTTATTATGAATGCCAAGATAGATACCAAATGGCACTGCACATCACCCAACGGTTTTATGTCGATAGCGCCTTTAAAAATATATTTACTGTGAAAAAGCCTGATGTGTTTAATAAATCCACTCTATCCTTTAAGCACGTCCCCATACAGACAATTAAAAGGGACAAACACAATACAGGAGTTTCAGGAACAGCAAGAGAGCACAAAGACGAATAACAAGACTGAAACAAAACTGAGACAGGAAGAGGAAAAATATGTGAGGGAAAAAAAATTCGAACAGGAGAGGAAGGTACAGATGCCATAAATATCCAAAATGTGTGCCCTTGCGCACACAGAGCATATGTGTGAGTGTGCATGCATGTGTGACAGATGGAGACAACAAGGTGACGATGAGGTGAGAAACATGATGGGACTCGGGGAGTGAGACTTCATAGAGAGGGTGAAAAGCATTAGGGGAAAGCAAATGAGATGGCTGTGAAGGAGTGAAGTATGACAAGACAGCATGGTTGTATTTATACAGCACAATAAAACCCCTGTAAACCTGTCCATTTCCTTCTCTTTTATTTGAAGCATTTTGTTTTTGTTTCACTTCCCACCAAGCGCTGTGTCAAATGTCACTGGACAGCTTACATGTGCTGGACGCAGCCTGAGAGAAATGTCAAGCATGGTAAAAAGCGCTGACGTATCTCACTACGTGCTGTGTGCTATATTAGGCAGCTTGTGTATGTCTGGGGATAATACACAGAGTAGTAACACTCAAGCAAATGTGTGAAATTAAATTAATAATTAAAAAAAAAACACCACATACCATTTTGTTCACGATGTCGGATTAGCTTTAGTGTAACAACCAAAGCATCGTATTTTCACTTAGCGTAAGGTATCTGTGAAATCAGTCAAACAAATCTACAGATGAGGTTTGTATAGGGTGTCTGTGTGAATTTAGCACAGCCTTTTGGCCAGTGTGTTTTATAGCGCACCCTGAGGGGGTACGCTTCACCCAGCCCACCTCTATCAAAAACACACTGAATCACATGTAGGCCTGATGTTCGCACGTGAAATACCTTCACTGAGTCGGAAGGTGTGCATCATGCTCAATTGTTACAAGACAAAAAAAAATTAAATGTATTTATTTTTTTACTGAACAGTAAACTGAATAAAAGAGCTGACTGACAACCTCTGAGACCTGTGAGAAAAGTTCTAGGAGAGCAAGAAGTGTAGTTTTGAATTAGCATTCACTTAAACTCTGCTTGTTTACCACCGTTTAGTAAAAATATGATTTAGCTGCAGGGAGGGTGATGAGTTCTCTGTTAGCATTAGCTCCGGTCCAACACCAGAGCTATGTCAACATGAGACAGTCGCAGCATTGTATTAATATAATTAATAAAGTGACGTTAACATCACTAGCCTCACCTTATACCAACAAAATAAATATCCAGGGCCATATATATTTGTAGACAACAAGGCAGGCTTATAGCTGGCTAGCGAGCTCTGGTCCATAGTGGAGAAGTCATTGACACTATGGACCAGAGCTAATGCTAACAGAGAACTCATCACCCTCCCTGCTGCTAAATCATATTATTACTTTTACTAAACGGTGGTTAAATCAATCATCTAATAAACAAAGAAAACTTACCTTGGAGTAAATGTAGGTGTGTTTTGTAACTTTCCCCACGTTCAGTTGCTTGTGTGGACGGACACAACTTAACCTACTGCCTGCATTTTTCCAGCATTTGTTTTATCTTGAGAAAGGGAATAAAAATGCCCCCTCCAAACGTTCTGGACACCTCGAGTCACTGGCGTTATTAAAGTATAATATTGACACTGATGATACACATTGGAAAAATAGCGAATTAACACAGTCCTTAACGCAGGAGCAGCAAGTTTGTCCGACCTAGCAAACAGTAACTAGTAAGGGGGCGGTGCTTACCAAAAGGTCAACTGGTCTGCCATCACATCACTCAGTAGTCTCAATCAGTCAGTAGTGACTTTGCGACTTCTTTTGAGTTGTTCTGGTCAGATACAGCACTCTCACATTTTCAGAATTCCTGTATTATGCAAGACGGCAACTTTCTGTGGATTGTGCAGCACCACAACTAAGCGATTGGACAAGCTGGTGAACAAAGCCAGTTCTGGACTTGGCAGGAGATTGGACTCTTTAAGAACTGTGGTGGAGAGGGACACTCTAAACAAACTGAAGCCTATAACGGATAACCCTCTCCACAGCCTCCTGTCGGGGCAGAAGAGCTACAGTGGCAAACAGCTAGTGTCACTGCGCTGCAGGTCCAAGCGCTTTACAAGGTCATTCGTCCCTGCAGCCTTAAGACTTGAGTGCCCCCTGAAACCCTTCTCCCTCCACAGAATGAAGATCCGATTTGACTCATCCATGTGCACTTTTGACCTGTGTTTACTCTTGTTTGCTGATTCTAATGCTTTTTGTTTTTTTATGATAACTTATTATTCATTTTATTCTATCTTGTCCTTGAGTGTTGTGTGTTTGTGCTCTGTGAGCCACTAGACACCAGAATTTCCCCTTGGGGATGAATAAAGTATCTATCTATAATCGTCGTCATCACCATACATACATGGCTATACCCTTATCCACGTGCATGTGCAACTGTACCCAAGCACACCTCTTTCAACCATGAACATGGAACGGAGCGCTCACACTCGCCAAATCAGCCAGTCCTCATGCGTCAATCGTGCACAGTACTGACAGCCTTGTGTCAGTGTGTCCTTGCTTTCTGTTAACAATCCCACAAGGCAGCATCTTCATCATTAGCTATGGCTCCTAGTGTCAATTGTTCATAAGTGTTTGAAATGTCATTTCAGTCACAGCTGTGAATTAAGAATTGATTGTCTGTCCAAAAGAGTTAACGGGGAGCTCAAGTGTCCCAGTAAACCATCACAGTGGTGCGGTTCCAGTATTTTTAGCTGCTAAAAGGAATCCAGCAGTCCTTGATCTCATGTCACAATACGGAGTGGAATTTATTGCACTTATTTTTTTGCTTCTGTGACAAATCAAAGATCTCCTTTTTCCAATTATTTATTGAATGAGACTAAATTAGAAGCACTCTTAACAGTCTTTGGCATTTTGGTTACATCTTTAAAGATGGTATGACCGATCAAATCATAAAATAAGACTGAAGTGTGGGAGGGAATCTTGTCTTTATAAAAAACTGCTAAAGAGCAATAGGGCAAGGACGGAAGAGATGTGTAATTATTCCATCAGACCTTTTCGTCCTCTCACCCTTCCTCTCTTCCGCTAGCTTTGCTTCCATCCCCCCTCTCTGAGGGAGACAGACAGGAGATCCAGCTGCCAGAGTATGACAGATCCACAAATCACTGCCTTCAGGGAGCAAAGAAGGCAGGATAGACGGATACTGCAGGAGGAGAGGGAAGGATGAGAAACTGATGGACAACATGAGCAGATTAGTAAATAACAGGAGAGAGTAATAAGGTGAAACTCTGAAAGTAATCAGACACATCGAAGCAGTTGGAAGATAGGTGAAGAATGCATGCAGGGGTTTCCAGCGTTCAAACCTGATCAGAGCAAGCATAAAAGTGGAGATAACAATGCTCGAAACATGAGCAGAATATTCAAATCAGGGCAGATTGGTTCTCGAGAGACAAAACAGTAACAGGATACTGAGATCTAGTTTTCTGTTCCGTTGTCACCCTCGTGTCATTTCTTTTCCACAGCCATCTGCTGCCTGTTTCTCTTCATCATCCTGTCCTCAGGTCTACCATCACTACCTCTGTCTTTCCCACTCTACATAGTTCCCTCCCACCTCCACCTCTGCAGGGCACATAACAGCCAATTAACAGTTTGTGCAAAACATGCCAACACCCCTCAGCCACCTCCCAACTCCGCTACCCAGAGTTCCCTTCCAGGTGGCCTTTTGCAGCACCGATCTTTGTTAATCAGGAGATGGTTGGAATATTGCACGATGTAGGGAAAGAACAGGGGAGGTGGGAGGTGGTGAGTGGGACTGAGGGTGATTTAAAGGTCAAACACACACACACAGACGTGTGCACGGTCTGTCTAAGAGTGCGTCCACGAAGCATCAATCACTGTTAGACATGGTGGGTGCGTGAGCCAGAGATTCATGCTTAAGGAAGCACAGAGAAGAAGCTGGTCCTGATCCAAGGAGGCAAACGAAGGAGGGGGAGGAGTGGCTGCATGTGTACGTGTTAACGCACATATCTATTGTGAGCTAGGTTATGTGTGATTGAATGCGAACCTCAGAGGAACACTTTGTGACAAATGGACCTGTTTGTGTGTATGTGTGTGTTGCAACTAAAGCAAGTGCATGAAAAGGATCTCAATTACACTTAAAAGTATTTCTTACATTAATTTGTACTGTGCTGTCTTCCTGCTGTAGTTTCAAATCTACGTCACATTCAACCCCTTTGTTGTTCAACTGAAGGATTTCGCATGTCATTTCTGTTATTGAGCTCTCAAAATTTCCAAAGACGGTAAACATCTGGGTCTTTTCATTCTGGAGAAAATGTTCTCCCAACAACCACAAACAGCACCTCAGCTTGATTATTATTACTGTGTTCAGTTGGACAATTCCTTTTTTCCCCATATGTACTAATTTTCCTTTAAATACCTCTATTTCTGGTTGAAACTAACACAGTCCAAATGTTTGTTGGTGCATTAAAGGTTGGGTAGGAGAAAAAAACCAGTCACCAGGGGCTCACACAGCAGCGCCACGGCAACACTTCACTGCCAACAACCAATCAGATTTCTTCCCAGGTGCTACACAAGTGAGCTGCGTGCTTTGAAACACTTCCACTCCCATGTATGATTTCATTGGCTAGGTTTAGTTGCCTAGCCTCAATACCATTGGCTGATGTTCAACGCTGCCACCATGACACGCTGAACTCACAATTCAGTTCGGGAAAGATTGATGTTAGCGCACTCAAAGTGAATGGAGAGCAGAGCAGAGAAAGCTACCAACACACACATATGTGTGAACGAGTGGGAGGAGCAACAAGTTCTGAAAACACACAAATGACAGTTAAGTACAATCCCACTGCTTCAGACCTCCAGCCACACCTTCAAAGCACATGAACAGGTAGTTCACTTAAATAAAAAGAGCTCAACAGACAAACCTAAGGCCCAGTGAATACTTGGGTTTACTAGGGTCGCTCTGATGAGTGGGTGGTGTTTTTAGAGTCCTGTCACATCGGCTGGTGATTAATACATTTACCTTTTAAAATGACAGTATTTGTTAAATCGTTTGCTGTCTGTTTGCAAGAAGAGCCTTTGAAGCTGGAGAAAGTATCCAACTAAAATGCTCAGCCTCTGAGGTTGCAGTTGTGCTTTTTCTTTTCACTGTTCCAATTCTGAAATGAGTGTCAAATCAGCGGGACGTCAGTCTGCAGCAGGGGAGGTGGGACATAACCGAGATGTAGTAGCTCACTGGCTGCTGAACGACTCAGCTTATCACGTCAAGAGATGATGTAAAGATCATTCAAGACATTTTTTATTGGTATATTGCATGATATAGGGATGGAACGGTTACCGGTATTACCGTTAAGTGCTTTGAAATTTTACGTGATAACGATTTCCGTTTATGTTTGACTTAATCTCATTATCACAGTTGATTACCAGGAAATGTAAAATCAGCCTCATTCAAGACTCGCGAGCGACTTGTGACTGTGTCTCCCGTGAATATGTAGTTTGTAACATCGGGATCATAACGTGAGCATGGCAGAAACTGGTGACAGCACGCAAGACGTTTACCAGCCCACTAAAATGACAAAATCCAAGGTCTCGGCATATTTAGTTTTTTTAAGAATGTAGAGGAACAACTGGTGGAGGATTTTATCCCGTCTGCAGAGCATGCAAGAAAAAAGTTGTTGCGAAATGCAGTAACACTTCAAATCTACTGGCTATAATTTTTGTTCCTGATAATTGTTTTCATATTTTGACTTGCTATGGTTGTTAAAGTGTTCATTTAAACTTGCACCAGACAAATAAGCTTTGTTCCTCTTATTTATTTTGTTCATTTCAAATAAAATATCTTTCTCTGCCATTTATTTGCCCTTTTAATGAGAATGTTTCATTTTGATATTTTGGCTTTTAATGTTTTAGTATGAAAATCACAAGATTTTGTGAAATTATTTTAGTGTATGTGTCTTTTGGACATTTGTACAGCAATTGAAATTACCACGATAATATTGTAAACAGTGATAATTTGGTCACTTTAACTGAGATATCAAATTTTCCATATAGTTCCATCCCTAATATACACATGCAGCACACCAACGAAACTGGAAAAACTCAGCTTTGAGCCTATAAAGACCATTTCCAACCCAACAAAATCACAATTCCTTCAATAAGCGGCTTACTGATGAAAAAAAGAGAAAAGAATGTGATGTGCCACAGAAAACCGTAAGTAGCATCCAGCTGCTACATGCTACAAACACTAAAGAGCTATCATTTGAATGCTATGATTGCAGAGATGGCAACAGTGTAAGGATGACCAACCTGCAACAAAAGCTTACTGAGCCACGAAGCACAGTAAAAAAAAGAAACCAACAAAAAAAAAAGTAACTTCCTATAGCCCAACTCTGAAGTCAGTCTGAAATTTGCTCTTTCACCATCAGTCTGGTGGGTTAGCAGATTCATTTCCCTCAACCTGAGTTGGTCAATGTAACTGGTCATGTTGTTTCAGTGCCCCGGCCTCCACAGACTCCACCTTTATGTAAAATTCCCACTAATCTAATAGCTATTTTTTCACAAAAATATAATACTTAACACAAATATCTGTTGATTATCAGTGTTTATTATTCATACTTTGTCCACCTTCCCAGTATCAAAGTCCATTTGAACATCTATGGCTCACTTAATTTCAGAAATGATGATTCAATAGCGTATGTATCATCACAGTCAGAGGGATGGTGGAACATAACGTTGTAATACGATGAAACAAGAGCGGGACTCAGAAGCCTTTTAACATGAAGAGATGTCCAAGAGAACCAGCATCAAGGAGGGCAGCCGTCTACTTTTTACGGTATTGTTCTGTATTATAGAAAGAAAGGTACAATATTCAGAGTAAATTGCAACGTGAGGTTTATTTATTCTTGTAATTAATCAAAATGCATCTTTTAATCCAAAGTTTCATTTATGTGCACGCTGCATTTGAAATATCTTCTCCTCTGCTTCTTCACCATCTCTGCGCTTGTGGGGGTAAGCACTGGGAGGCTCGAAGAGCAAAAGCAAGACAGATGCCTGACACATGGGCCTCCTTTGAGAGTTGCGGCTGTGGAGGATTTAAAAAGCTATTTGTATGATTTAGCAGTGAAAAATGAGGGAGAAGAGAAATGGCACCCCCCATGTTGGCGACACGGCTGTAATTTTAAGAGGCTATGAGTCTTTTTTTTTTTTCTTACCATAAGTACATGGTTAATATTCTTGATCGGTTGCGCCTGCCCGGGTGTTGTAATGGGAGCCATTTAGTGAAGGACAATGCTGGGTGCTGAGGTTTTATGGTGCTGAATGAAGTCAGTGAGCTGAGTGATTCCAGCGCTGCTGCCGCTGCCTGGAGAATACGGATGAGGTCATTCCCCCACGTCCACACACAGATAGCATGAAACAAATGGCCGCAGACACCTGTATATATTATGAATGTGGCTACACACACACAGAATAAAACTTGGAAACAAATACACAAGGGAAAATGTGATAAAGTATGTGTCTGTGCAGTTAAATACGGTTCCAACGGATATTACCACCTCAGTGAAGTTACAGGTCGGCCACAAAACACTGGTGACGCACCAGCACAGACTGAGCATTGAGTGGGAGGATGAGAGGCGACGTTATAGTGGAAAACAAGGTAATACAAGCAGTTTTAAGCTCAGAGCGTCCCCCTGGAGGAGTGGAGGTTAAGTCACTTCCCAATGCAGTAGACATCTGGAACTCAATCAAACTGCTGCAGCAAGAATACTAACAAGAACCAGGAAGAGGGAACCCGTCACTTCAATACTTATAGATCCTCACACAGGCTTCCTGGTAAACAAAAACATGGCTATTCTTATTGTTTATCAATTTCTGATTGGTCGAGGCCCAAATTACAACCCAAATTCTGGAAAAATTTGGATTTTTTTTTTTTTATAATAAAATGAAAACTAAAAGACTTTCAAATCACATGAGCAAATATTTTATTCACAATAGAACATAGACAACATAACAATGTTTAAACTGAGAAAACGTTTACACTTTTATCCAGTAAATTAGCTCATTTCAAATTTGATTCCTGCTACAGGTCTCATAAAAGTTGCACTGGGACAACAAAAATGACTGAAAAACCAGGAGATTTAAAAAAATATATATATCCTGGAGAAGATCTAGCAACTAATGAAGTTAATAGATATCAGGTCTGTAACATGATCAGCTATAAAGAGACGTCTCAGAGTCTCTCTGAAGTAAAGATGGGCAGAGGCTCTCCAATCTGTGAAAGCGTGTGTAAAAAGAATGTCGAATACTTTAAAAACAACGTTCCTCAATGTCAAACTGCAAAGGCTTTGCAAATCTCATCATCTCCAGTCCATAACATCATCTACAGCAGGGGTCTCCAAAGTCAGTCCTCGAGGGCCGCTGTCCTGCAGGTTTTGCATATTTCTCTGCTTTGACATACCTGATCCTAATTAATATCCATCATCAACTTGTCATCAAGGTCAACACATGTTTGTTAATGACACAGCCACTTGTATCAGGGCTGAAGGAAACTATGGATGTTGGAAGGTAAATAAAGGTTTTAGAGCAACATGCTCCCCTCTAGACGTCTAAGGAAGGCCTTGTGTATTTCAGAGGGACAATGTAAAACCACATACTGCAGCTGTTACAACAGCATGGCTTCATCAGTCCTGGTGCTGAACTGACCTGCCTGCAGTCCAGATCTTTCACCTACAGAGAACATTTGACCCATAATTAAACGAATAAAAATACATCAAAAGATGGCTAAAACTCTTCAGCAGCTGGAAATCTCTATCTGGGAAGATGGGACCAAATTCCAACAACCAAAACTGCAGAAACTCATAACCTGACATGCTCAGCCCGAGGCAGGCGTCAAACTTGAAATAAGCTCATTTTGTTCATAAAATATTGGCTCGTGTGATTTGAAAGTCTTTTAGTTTTCATTTCATTCAAAATGTATAAAAACGTCCCAACTTTTCCAGGATTTGGGTTTTATGTCCAACATATTTTTTGCATATGGACCCCCCCCCCCCCCCCATAGAGCTGAGCTTTGCCCCAAATCTAGTAGTCTCTCAAACCCAAGACAGCGCCTTTTAATTAAAACACCTTAATTTATTCACTTTTAATACTTTATTACAATGTTGAATTTCCCTTCTGGGATTAATAAAGTATTTTTCATTTCATTTCATTTTAGATACTTATATTAAACACCTGCACCTTTTGTTTTAGTGTGTTTTTTTTTTCTTTCTGGACGTTAATTGAATTCTTATGCTGTGTCTTACCAACTAATCTTACTGATTTCTCTATTTTTTCTGTTTTCTTCTTTATGCCTTTGCAGAGCACTTGGAGTTGCCTTTGAGCAGGAAATCAACCTGCCTTGTTTTGCATTTATTGAAAATCAGAGCTGAGTAGAAAAGTTAAAATCACTGGAGACTGTCTTGTCAAAGACCATATTGTTGTGTGTTATGACTTTTGTAACAGCGTCACAAAATCCAGAACAGAGTCATGTTGGGATTTTATGGATTTCTGGAGAGCATGAAAAGTATTGATTCTGGACATTTTGAACCTTTTATTGTGAAACTGCTACAGTTCAGCTGAGCACCAATTTATAATCTAATAACAAATCAATGACTCATTCTGGAGTTGTCTTATCTCATCTTTTCTCACCTCCATCACCCTCACCCTTCTACACCATCCTCACTCTGTCTTCTCCTCTTCTCGTTCTCTCCCTCTTTCATCTTCTGCAGCGTTCCTTCGGTGGCATCAAAGGTCTTTACAGTAATACTCCGTACGGGAGCTGATGGATGTATTCTCTGCCCTTTTCTTTGCATACATGAATAATTCAGGCCGAGGCCGACACTCCAGGTCACATGACCCTGCCAACGTGAGCATGTTCTCTCCGTCCCTGACCATGTGTGCGTCCTTCATCTACTAGTAACAGTTGGATGTTGTTTAGCCTTACAAACAATCTTCAGACTGTGTATTCTTTGCTCAAGACCGACACCGGCCCACCGGGACAAAACCACACAAAGAAAAACATTCTTTAAACAAAGTTAACACTAATGAAGCTTGTTCTTTATTCGTCAGCCTGAAGCCGTTTCCTGTCAGCCTGAAATTAGCACTCTTATTTTTTTTCAATCCTCGCAAGGTGTTTTAAATCAATCTGACAATTTCTTTTTTCTTTTTTTTTTCTTGGTACAAATTGAGCCCTTGAACACAACTTCACTAGATCTGCGGAGGAAGAGAAACAGGCTTTAAATCTTTCATAGCAGCCGTGACTTCGGCCATGATTTATGTGCTCGGACAGAAGATCAAAGGAGACAAAGCAATGTTACATGGCTATGTTGAAACAACCATGAATTTTTATGAGCCCAGAGTTTCAGAGCGGTTGAAGTGAGCTGCATGTGTCAGGTACAGGTTACAGGTGTGACACGCTGAAGATGACTCCAGGTTCTCCTGATGACAAATAGATGCAAGAGAGGACGTTATATCACTTATTGATATAATAGGATCCCCAGGATATATATTCCACACTGGATCTATTTTATTAGTTGCATCTCTAAAAAGAGTTAATAAACCTGCAGCCAGATATAAAAGTACTCATGATGTCATCGGCTAGCTAACAAGTTTATGTGGGAATTGTTTTTTTTTTTTGATACAACATGATAAAAGATAATAATAATTTGATCATCGTCGTAATATTTTGCAGATACATGTTTGTATCTTTTTACATCTGTCCAGTATTTATTTCAGAAACTAAAGTTTAAAAAAAAAAAAAAAAAATCTCATTGGCAATACTAAGGGCCCGATCTATCGCCAGATCTCCTAAAGCAGCTATTTAGAAATAGCGGGTAGCGGGAGGGGCGTTCCCCTGTAAAGAACGCAATTTTCTACCCTTGCTAAACCCGCTATCCCACCTGAACAACCCACGATCGCAAGATACCGAGTTTGCGGAAAGGGCAAAGGACACCCCCATTGTCACACCTACAATGTGAGTAAGGGAGTCTGCATAACGGTTAGCGGCTTTAGGGAGCAGAAGATTGCATTAGTGATTAGCGGAGGTTCCTAAGCCTGCAATTTGTGGGTAGCGGTTAGCGGGTAGCAGGAAGTGTACGATCGGGGCCTAAGTACCCCCTCACCGTTTATATCAGATTTTAGGGAGTAAGTTACAGCCAGGTGCTGCTAATCATCACCTTTCTATGAAACACATTTTTGACAGTTTGCTTAACTGGAACAATCAGGTTTGTGTTAACATAATGCCAAGAGGAAAAGACATAAGCAGCAGTCTTAGAAAAGCAATTGTTGCAGCATATCAATCTGAAAAGTGTTATAAAAACCCCTTCAGCTTTGAGTTGTAGCTCAAACCTGACAGGCCTGACGGGGAATGTTAAATGTTAAAATACATGACAGCACATTTAGGACAAAACTGAACAAGCATACTTTGTTCCTGATTCTGATTCTGAATAAACCGCAGGCACCTCATACAAACACCTCAAACCCACTGTCAGGCACAGCAGTGGTCGTGATTTGGAGTCATTTTGCAGCCACGGGACTGGAGCACTTTGCAGTCAATGAGCTGCCCATCTTCTTCTCCATAAGTCAGTATTCTGACAAATGTGAGACTATTTGTCTGTCAGCTAAAGCTTTGGTTGAAAACTGTTGATCATGCAACAGTTACAATGATCTAAAGCACACCAGCAAATCAGAAAGTCTGAAAAATACAAGCCGTTTGAGCCGGAGATAGGTCGTCCTCCCACTGGGCCGACCACTAAAGACACAAGTGAGTCAAAAAGGAGAACCTTGGATGCAACCAAAAGTATAAAAGTCTGATACTGTTATTTGTGATGGTGGAGGATTTCAGCTCCAGAGTAAGCAGCGGCGCGTGTGACAGTAGAACAGCATGATCTCGTTGTAGTAAGCCTTCACCTCAGACATCTGCGAGTGTGAAGTGAGGCCCTCTGAGCTGCCTGGCCTCTGCAATGAAAGGACGTGTTCAGCTTTGAGATTAGCTCAATAATTCACCCGTTCTCTGGATTCAGGAGCACAGAGAGCACCCGTACTGTGCAAACACATAGATGCACACAGCACAGGAATAAATGCAGGTCTTGGTTGTTTTCTTTCGTTAAAGTGAAGGAGAAGCTTGAGTGATAAATATATTTCCCTTCACATAGATTTAGAAAGGTGCAGATTACATGTCACGCTTAAAGAAGACATATCCTGATATCCCCCCCAACAGTTAACACAATATCCTGAGGGATTTATGAAATGTTCGGTACACGAGTTTGAAAAAATACCCTAAAACACAGTGCAAAAAACAAAGCAAAAAGAAGAAAAGTACAACCTTGTCATCAGGGCTCTGTTCATAGCAGGGGCTTTTAGTGTGATCAGTCTTACAGCTTTGTGCGACCAACTTCCAGACGGGGAAGGTAACTAATCCTACTCTGATCTGGATCTGTGATGTCCCAGAACTACAGACGACACTCTGGATGAGAATCTACCAAACCTGAGCTGGTCCAATCAGAGTCACCGGGTTGTAATGTGCTTGAGTTGGTAGTCACTTCAGACACCAAAATACATGCTTTGCTTTGCAGAAACTGTTACGTTTTTCATAATAAGTGTTGATTTCAGGATGATTTGCATGAAGGAACTTAATGGTCCCTGGAGGAGGGTTTTCTTTAAAAATTCAAACAGGAATTTAGTAATAAAGATGTGACTATAGAGTGGCTGAAATTAAGAGCTTTTTTTTTTATTAAAGACTCTTTTTTGGTTCTTCTGCTAAAATGTATGCTCTCACCATCAAAGAAATCCTCTTAATAGCCAAACCTTGTTTTGGTTTTGGGGTTTGATCTTGGTTCTCCTTGTTTCACGTCCTTCTGCTTTAATTCTCCTGTTTTTGTGTTTAGCTTGTTTGTGTGACTTCCTGTTTTATTTTGAAAGTGTTTTCACACCTGTGCCCGCCTTTCCTGCGCTTCCTTCCTTCCCTGCTGGTCTTTCGTCAGTCCGTTGTCTTGGCGGTCGCTCTCGTGCTTTATAGTTTGTGTTTTGGGTGTTCTGCTCTTGCAGCATTTTTGGTTTGAAATAAAAGAACTTTATCAGTGAATATTTTAGCATTATAGTCATATATCCTATGAAACTCAACCCAAGTCTTCTCCCTTCCTCGTTATGGCGGACATCACATCTGCATGTGATATTATATAACAGTGGATATTTGCAATGAACATACCACGAGAGGACTTTGTCTCACTGCATCTGTTTTTAATAATAAGCAGGACGTGTGACCTGAAACAGTAGCAGGAAGATCCTCCTTAGTTACAGTCATCAAAGCTTATTGGTCATTCATGAATTAATGTTTCAGACTTTACAGCTGCATGTCAGTCTCAGATTTTTGGACCCAAACGTTACTCAAATAAACGACTAAAACGTAGCCACAAACAGAATATCTCAAAGTCAAAAATGTTGCTGATTGTTTCTCACCAACCAGCTCAAAAACCAATGACCCTCTCTGTTACTCACATCCAGATTTGGAGTTTATAGCTTTTGTTTGGGTTTTTTTTTCCCCATGAAGGATTCATTCATGAAAGATTAATTTATGCAAATGAGCTGAATGTTTGAGAGCCTCATTTTGGCTGTTGCATAACCCTGGTTTCTTTACCTCTCCAGATTCCTGCAGCTAATAAATGGAGCTGGAGCTGATTATGCAACACACTCACATTCACGCACATACAAGCTGCTGCACACAAAACAAGTTTTGATCTTTTTTTTTTCATTCATACAAATATATTGTAAAGGTAAAAAAAAATGCATCTTAACTGAGACATCAGTCTGCAGGTTTTAGATGAAATAAATGAATCCTCTGGAGTTCAGGAGGAGGCCCAGCAGTTTGCTCTGTAGCTGGATGAGCAGCAGAGTCTGGTGATGAGTGGGACTTCAGTCCTCCGTCAGGGTTAAAGCAGCTCTTTGTAGATAAAGAAAAAGAAATGATGGCATGAAGAGATTAACTCAAACTATTAGTTTCACTGTTACACAACACACACATGCACCCAGAAACAAGAAATGCTCGCTCATACATGCACACGCTGACGACTTATCACGCGCAGAAACACAGATATTTTAGGAGGAAAGCTTTTAATCAGCATTACCATGGTTGCAGTATTTTTGAAATTTGACTTAATGGTTTAATGAAGGAAACTGATTTTTGTGCGTGATACACCGGCTTCCTTTTCACGATCAAATGAAAAACCGGAATAATTCAAGCATGGAAAAGATGGGATGAGGCTTGAATCAAACATGAGATAAAAGGACAGGACTTTTTTTTTTACTTGCTTTGCCCAAAGAAAAGATGCTTTAGATTCAGTTCTGCAGTAACTTTTGACCAGCGAGGAAGAAGTTCTGTTCAGAAAAGTTTGGCTCCAAGCTGGAACCACAACTTCATATACAGTCAGTGTTTGCGTTTCATATTCTGGTGGTTGGAAAGTGAGCAAGTCCAGCTCCCTGGTAGGTCGTCGCAAAACTGATGGAGCAGAAACTCGGCCTCTAAAGCGCTCAAACATCTGATGGGAAAACCTTCTCAAACCACAGTGAACTTGGTCAGTAACTGGGATGTTTAATGGTTCTAGTCTACGATGATAGAAAACAGATGCAAACAAAGTGGGACAACTCACATCGGGTTTGGGTTCTTGCCCTTTTCATCCAAGGATAAACCTCCCGTTTTGCTTTTTTACGCCAGTGCAGACCTGCAGTTCCTCAAATGACCACTAGGAGCCCCTATTCGATCTCCATTGATCCTCCAATTAAAATGACCAAGTTTGCAGCGGAAGAAAGCAAACAAACAAGAACCAGCCTATTATATTTTGGTCTCCATGCTTACAGTTCACATCCATGAAAACTCTCTTTAGGTGAATTTTATACATCTCATAGGTTTAAATGATATAAAACAACAAATGCATGTATTTATGGTGTCAGTTGATAGCTGTCAACACTGTATCTACTTTTGGTGAACATCTGAGCTGTGAATTAAGACCTCATAGAACAAAATCCTTCAGAGGCACTTTAAGATTCTAAATATGCCTTGTTGTGATGTTAATTCTGTTAGGTGTTTCACTTTTTATGTGTATTAGATTTTATCAAACAACCTAGGTGCAGGTGTAATGTTAGTTCAATGCTTCTCAATTATTCATATTTAAGAAGCAAATATTTCCTCATCTTAACTTTCTGGTGACTTTGGTTTGTCTCATTATCTCCGTCTCTATCTGCCTCTTTTCATCCCTGTTCAATATTTTTCTGTGGTGTTTCTTGAGGGTTTGTTCACTTCATATCTCCTGCTCTGTGTCATGTGTGCCACCGCGCCACACAATATAGCTAATACTCCCTGCTGCACACTGACAATGAGAGCGCCACTGCCCCCTACTGGAGTTTATGTGCAATTACACGTTATTCCAGTATGGCAAAAAAAGGCACGTTCTCTGGGGTCACACGCGCCCCCCCTGGAATCGCACCCCCCCCCCCCCCCCCCCCCCCCCCCCCAAAAAAAAAAAAAAAACGGTTCACACCAGCACCACCACTATTTGAGAAGGACTGTGTTAGTTTAACATCACCATATAAGATAACCAAAACAACAACGAAGTAGGTGGACTTGTTCCACGCTGGTGAACCACGATTGCCTCTGGGCTCGCCAGGAAAGGTCCAGGATGGCCGTCTTTGAAACACGAACCAAGGAGCCTAACTCATGTGAGTCTGAGAGCTGATCAGACATCACTACCAAAACAAAACAACATCTGAAATGATGTTTGATGGACAGATTTGATCAGAATGAATAAATGTTTCGCTAGTATATTGGATGAGAAAGACCTTAACTGAATTAAAATAACTGGTTTGTGGTAACTGAGGAAAGGTGGGAATTTTCCAACTAGCTGCCACGTTTGTTCGTTTTGCATCTTTGTCTGTTTTTTGATGAACTAGCCTTGCAAAGAGGGCAGCTGCCACAGGTCTAAAGATTCAGAACCGCTCTTCAGAAACTGTCTGAAGACACTGAGAGTTTGTCCAGTTCTCTCCTACAGTCTATATTTTGTCTTTTGTCCTCTCTGGACCTCTGTTTACCCTTGTCAAGTTTCCTTGGTGAGTTATTTATCACAACAAGAGGATTTGTCTACATACTCTAACAAGTACATTTTATCTCATGCACAGAAATCAGAACATTCCAGTTGATAATTTCATATCAACAAAGGATTAAACATGCAAAAGAGGTTAAAAAGGTTTGTCTTTGCGATGAAGCCACAGAGATTTATCCCCAGACTTGGCAGCTCCTCTGCAAATGTTTTCAGTATCTTTCATCTCAATGTCATTTTACTGCCCACTACTTTACAACTAGTGTCCTCTTTTTATAATCATTTTCAGGTTAAACAGGCAAAGTTACTTTTTTTTGTCCTTTTAGAAAAAAAAGCACTACATTACATCAAACTTTTTTTGTCTTTCCAAAAACATTTATTAAGACACAAATTTTCTTTTATGTCTCTCTCTCCTTCATCATTCTCTTCTTTTTGGTACCTCCATTTATTTATTTTTTTTTCATCCACTTTGACCTCAACATGCCTTCATCAGCTTTATCTCACCACTGGGATTTTTTGTTTGTTTTCAAAGTAAATAGCTTTGTTCATTGACATTTCTATTGCCGGTCCACGGGGTGAGTTTGTGTGCAGCTGTGCAGGAGTTCACTGCATCATACAAAGTGCTGAGCAGCAACGTTCAGCTCATTCAATGTGAAGGCTGAAGGGAGACAATAATTGTGTTATCCTGAGTTAAAATCTAATTTACTTCGTAAATACGGTGTGAAAGGGAGAAAAAGAAGAGAGGGAGTGGTAACAGACAAGCTTTTCTGTTAAACTCACTCTGCTGAAATTGATACCATTTAACCCACACAAGAGAGTCTGACACATGAAAACATGTGAATAAGGGGAGCATCGAATTAGCAGAGAGAGCAGCCATCAGCTATGAATTACATCACTGCATGCTTACAGTCGTGTGTGTGTGTGTGTGTGTGTGTAATAACGTAAAAATCATCTGGTCATTGTAGGTCTATTAGGTAAATACAACATGACATGACCAACATATAACTTTTCATTGCTCCGTTATTTATTTAACAAATATAACGGCCAGAATTGAAACAAAAATGAGGGCAAGGAAGTGCATGATCCAATAGTTTGCAGGCCTTTTTTTATTAGCAATAACTTGAAATAGTTCTTTCATATATGACTTTTATCTTTCTTTTACGTCTTTGTGGAGGAGTTTTTTACAACAGTGCATCAGTTCATAGAGGGTTTTTTTTCAGTCATTCAGTTATTCATAACTCTCTTAAGGTCCCACTACAGCGTTCCAGTTGGGTTGAGGTCTGAGCTTTGACCAGACCATAACTTGATTCTTTATTCTTTTTTTTTTTAGCCATTTTCATTGCTGATTTGCTGGTGTTTCCACCAAGCTTTAGATGTTGGACAGATAGCCTCAGTTTTCCCTCTAGAATAATATAAAGGGGAGTTCATGTTCATGCCCTGTGGTTAAAAAAAACCCAGACTTATCACCCCTCCATTGTCTTGCTTGTTTCTGATGAAATGCAATGTTTGGTTGTGACCAAGTATGGTGCAGTAAGAGACTTTCTCCTGGCCACCCTCCAAACCAACTGTACTTGCTCAGTCTTTTTTCTAACTGTACTGTCATGGACTTTAACATTTATCGTGCCCAGTGAGGCCTGTAGAGCGTGAGATGTTGCTCTGGGGTACATTTGTATTTGTCTGAGCGTTGCACGGTCTGACCTTGGGGTAAAAGTGCTGTGACAATGACTCCCGGGAAGACCGGCTACTGTCTTTCCATCATTCTCACTGTTGAACGATGAACTCTAAGCTGTCTGTTAATCATTTTGTGACTCTTTCCAGATTGAAGATGAGCAGCAAATGCTTCTCTGAGACAACTGCTTATATCCTTCCCTTTTGGCATTGTGATAACACATACCTGAATTCTCCAAAAGCAAGACGTTTAAAGAACAAGTTCTTCTACCAGCAAAACTGAAAATTTGGGTTTTAAAAATAAGACGGGGGAACATTTTGAAAAATGTATAAAGTGGTGTATTAATCCATATAATTTAGTGCGTAGCAGCTAAACAGATGGCCTTTTCTTTGCATTCATGGAGAAAATACAAGGATGAAACAAGAGAGTCACAATGAAGAAGTAAATAAATGAGAAAAAACAGACAGATGAAAGAATGGGAGGAAGGAAGAGAAGGCTGACAGAAAGCTCTGCAATCAGCAGCATCTGCTCTTTCTCTGTGGGTGTGTGCATGATTTAGGGAGACGACGGGACAGCGTCATCCTCAGCAACGCTTCAGATGATCATGTTTGCTTTAAAGGACACTGAGACAGAAAGAAATATTAATGAAGGAGGCCCATATGCTGCACACATGCCACCCACTGACA
Source organism: Hirundichthys speculiger (assembly GCA_018398805.1). Lineage (NCBI taxonomy): Eukaryota > Metazoa > Chordata > Actinopteri > Beloniformes > Exocoetidae > Hirundichthys > Hirundichthys speculiger. The sequence continues at coordinate 90,539 of JAGFBZ010000912.1, forward strand.
ACGTTAGCAGTGAGATTGCAGAGATCTAACACATTGCTGGGTTTGCTTGGATTTTCCTTACAGTGTGAAAGGGCATCTGTTCACTGTATTTGGAATTTCTTTTTTTCAAAAGTGAAATATTCAAAAACAGTATGTGTAGGTAACACTGTCAACAATAGTTTTTAAAGAAGTCTAAATGCAGTAGACGATATTAAACCAATGACCCTGGCTGAGCTGGTGGGTGGAATTTACACATGTCCTCATTATAATGATGTTATTTCAAACAGGCGATGTCAACAGGTGGTTGGTACAAAAACAGCATCCATGAACGGAGCAAAGATGAGAGTCACTGAAATATTTAAAAATAAAATTCCTCAAAAGATTAGAAGAGAGATGCATATGACTTCTTCCTCGATGCTTAATATCATAGAAGGGTTCAAGAAAACTGTGCAAGAAAAGAGGCCTTATATAAACCTTGTCCTGAGACAATAGCAGTAGCTGCTTTTCCATTACATTATTGCTGCAGAACTTCTGTTATTGCAATAAAACTCAGCTGTGAAATGACTGTTTATAATAAAACATCACAGTCCTGCTTTCTCCCCAATAACGAGTCCTTCCAAGAATAACAGCCATGAATCCGAGAGCCTCTTTAATTCTGGCACCTTGATTTAGATTTCTAGCCCTCTCTGGTCGTCATTATTTTTGACTGAAAGAAAGACATAGAAGCCTCAATGAATCCTTGCAAATCCTCAAGCCTGTTGCTTCTCTGTGAGGAAACTTGACTCACGCCAACTTTTGATGAGTTATACTAGATAATAAACTGTCTTATTGGGTCGCCACATAATGCCCAAAGGGAGCTAGTCCTTTGTTTGTTTGTTTGTTTTTGGCTACATCATGTGATATAGAGATGAGGAATAAGGTATTTCCATTGTAGCTTTGCAAAATATTATTTTTGTATCTCCAGAAAATCCAACTTACACAACTGAAAAACTATTTTCAGTGAAGTTTTTTGCAAAACTGATGTTTCAGCTTTGCATATTTTCTATATTTGGCACATTTTCATGGGTAATACCTACACAGCTAATGTCTCTGGACATACATCTGGAAAGATGTATTGTGGAGTGATGAATTAGAGTTCCAGATCATTTTTTTTTTTTTTTAATATAGGAAGAATTGAGTTTCATGTTCTCTGGACTGAAGGCAAAAAGATCATCTAAGCTGTTGTCAGGAGGGTCCAGAAGGTCATTCATACGTCTGTAATAGCAGCATTAAGGCCTAAAAGCACTGAGATTTTACAGCAACAAAGGCTACCTTCAAGACGGCATCTTTTCCAGGGAGGTCCATCTATTTCTCAACGGGAAAACCAATAACCACATTCTGCACACATTATAAAGGCATGAGGAAGAGGGACTGACCTGCCTGCAGTCCTGACCTCAATGGAGAATGTGAACAACAGCTAAAAATATATATATATTTTATTTGAGAAAAGAAACTTAAAAAAGCATGCTGAGCTGAAGCCCTGCTAGCCTCATCAGACTGTCCCGCCTTCACATCCTCGAAGCTAAGACAGTTACAATCACATGATTATAGCGGAGGTGGAACATCAAAACACCACATGCTGGTTCAACCGAACACATAAAGCTGTCTGAGCTCTGAGCCACTTCACGTTTATGTGGAGGCTGCTGATTTCAAACTTCTGAGCTTTCTCCGGTCTGGAACAACCAAATAAATACAGTAAACATTAAAAAAGCAATAACAAAGAGTGATTTGATGAAACTGTAATAGAAAACGCCATTCAGTAGTCCTGCATCATCTTTACAGAAAAACAAGTCCTGTTTCTGTTACGAGGCCAAGTTGCTGTGGAGAAGTGAGCACTTTAATCTGAGAAAAAGCTTAGACTTCATTTACGTGGTGGTGCAGCTGCACAGACAGCTCCTTAACTTTCATTTTGATTCTCCAAACGTGCATGTTTTTGTGACTGTCCCATAAAACATTTTGTGGTTTGAATTTTTATCATTTGAAATTTTATATGACCTACTGGCTGACTTACTTTCTTGTTTGTATTTCTTGCATTATTTCTTTAATGTGAGTTACTCAGTTATCTAGAAACAAATGATAAAAATCTATACTGTTCTGTCTTCAGGTTGCCATGGTAACTGTTGTGTAAAAATTACTAATTGTGCATATTAATTTACCAATAACTGATTGAGGTTCTAGTGAGGCTGTTGCATAACACTTAAAAAAGCACTTGACAATCAATTGATTTAATCTCCATTTGTATACAAGCAGAGCTGGTCAGGTACCTCACATACAGCCGTTGTCAGTACGAGACCATGAATTAAAGGAAATGCAGTCATTTAAATACTGTTTATCAATACGTTGAGCCTTGAGCTAAATGCCTCTGACAGCTACGTGTCTCAGAAATCATGCCATGGTGCCTAAACAATATCCCATATTGGATTAAATATTCTACATTAGATATGAATATAACTGAGAAACAGACCACAGTGACCTGACCTTATTTTTAATACAGCAGTACCACAACATATAGGATACTATTTGCTTCAACTGCAAAGCTTCTCTTGTGCCATGACGAAGTTGTTTCTACACGGATTTCTGGGAACTTTTTCAGTAAGTGGGTTTTGTGCAAACAAGTACGTTACCTGAAATTAGGGAAACTCCGTTTTGTTTCACAAAGTGAGGTTAGTCAATGTCGTGGCAGAAATTATTTGTTTTGTTTCTATCTCTAATGTTTCCTGTTTTACTTTAAAGGTCTGTCTTGTCTCTGTTGGATTCTGCTTTTCTTCTTCCCTCTTGTCATCCTGATTGTTTGCACCTGCCTCTTGTTTGTCCCTCTGTGTTTAAAAGTCCCGTCACTCCCTTTCTTTTTGCTGGTCCGTCCTCTTGTGTCCGCTGAGTGTTTTTCTGTTTTTGACACCTGGATACCTGTTTGGATTACTTTTGTGGATTTTTGGTTGAGTTTGGACTGTTGGTTTTTGTTAAATAAATACCTTTTTTGTACTCCTGCGTTTGGGTCCTCCATTTCAACTGCAAATCGTGACAGTCAAGCCCATTTCAGAAACCGAGGTTACTTCCAGGTGGAGTCTGTTACCATGGTAACTTCCTCTGTGGTAGAGAGCAGGTTTGGTTTCTCTCCGTCTCCTCCCCTTTATGAAGCTGACACAGGTTTAATTTCAGACAATCGAACGTATAGATGTGCATGTTGGAGACATCTGAACAGTGAAGAGACTGCACTGGTCTGTGTTTGCATTGGGAAAGTATATTGAAGATCTGTATAGGTTGTTTCTTACAGCCTGATGAATTCTGTCAGAGCAATAGATCTACAGTTACATAACTGATGTACATGATCTTATCCTTCACATGCCCATAATTCACACAAAATACACTGGTTTTTTTTTTTTTTCATTTATTTATTTGTAAATGTCAGTGTTCTTCATAACAGCTGGGATGCTGAGCATCACCTGTTAGAAAAGGAACAGTGTTCAGTAACCTGGCTGTTTTCTGTTAGTTTCACTGGCCACAAACTTAAGACTCTAAGAAGGATTTCACAGGATTTCAGATAACCTAGACGATTTAGAAGTTGGTATAATTTAAATAACTTTTTATAGCATCTTGCTTCCACCTCTGAATCAGGAATTATTCCTCCTCGGATTTCCTGAAGTGACTGGTGAATCGACTGCACCAGTATTCCCATCCAAGCTATCTTTAATGATTTTTTTTCCTCTGCTAGAGTCAAATGCTATTTAACTGAGTGCAACTGAGTCTGTTATAATTACATTACTATACTTCAACTGCTTCAAAGGATTCTTTTTTTGTTGTTGTTTTTGTCTGTTTTTCTTCACCAGCAGGATTTCATCTGCATGAAAAGTCAGTCTTGGCTATCAAACACCTTCATTCCACCCCTTTGTCACTAATTGATATTTTCCCACAAAAAGATATGATTGAATTTACCACGTGATTGCAATAAACAGCTCTTATTCACCAAAAAAAAAAAAGGATGATCTCTTTCATCAATATGGTGTTACCATGTTGATGGAGTTGGTCCAGTTCTTCTTATACAGCCTATGGTTTTATACAAGACACCACTGAAACGTAACCAAATCTTTGGTGCTACTTGGACAAACTTCAGCATTTTCCAGTGTGCTTGATAAATTAAAGAGGAAATACAGAATTATGGGAAAAGTGCACGTATTTGGGTATTTAAGTCACTATCAAGCAGGAAAACCCCGACATGTCACATCTGCGGTGGTCTGCGTCTGAAAAGCTCTCATTCACTGAGCCGTTCATCGTTACAGGAAGTTCTGACGTCGCAGCTCAGCTCAGATCCAGACTGGAATTTTTAAGCCTCCTCATTCGTTTCTTCTCCCAGTTTCACATGCCGCTGTGTTTTGCTATGGCACAAACCTAAAACACTGTTTTCAAGAGCGGTGGGTGACTCCTCCCCCTCAAACTGGCTGCAGTGAACAGATCTGTAAAGTCGTGGTTAAAAGGGGAGCTCTGCGGTCGTCTGATGAAAAAACATCTCAGATATTTCCTTAAGATCTCAGGAAATTATGTCAACTTTTGACAAAAGTCATAATGTATCTCTCTTAAGCAACACTGATCTCCCTTTTTTTCCTCTAAGACCCCCTTGCTTTTATTTCCCTTCCTTTCTGTCTCCATCCCTCTCGTCTGTGTGACAGTAGTCATGTCAGAGTGAGACGGGCTGAAGCCCTTGCAGCAGTCAGCCTCTTTGATGTTGAGCCCTGCCGAATTAGGCCATCACCCAGCGGTGCTCTGCTGCCTGCATGCACCCACACGCAGTCGACTCTCACACACACAAACAAGGTACATAGATAAAGACTAAAAAAAAAGAAAAAAATCCAGCTGACAGCAAAGCACAGGAAGTTCACACACAGGCATCATGGACACGTAGCCACGTAGCGCTGACACAGCTTCAGATAATACGCCCTAAACCATGCCCAGAAACATTTCATCAAGCCCTCAGTTTTCCACACACTGTGACTGCTTCTAATGCTCCCCTCTTCTTCTGCGCCGCTCTTAAATCAACATAAATGTAAATTTTCATGAGTGCTTCTCCTCCTCCTCGGCCTCCGCACAATGGTACATCAAAAAACACGCGCATGCTGATGAACACGCATGCCGGGAAAATGTAGGACATTCAGAGAGTATTTATGCAAGAATCCAGAATCCAGGGAAGAATCAAAGGCTGTTCAGCCTTCCTGCTGCACATTTATGCACCGACACGGCCAGAACCGGCGTGACAAAAACAGGAAGCCTCCTCAGTAATGACAAAATTATATACAATTCTGTTTAAATAAAACCATGCAATTCGAACAAAAAGGATAAATATGTGTCGGTTATAAAAAAGTTGTGGCAGCTGAGTCATACGCAGTTATTTTTCAGCACAGCATTTTTGATTTCCAGCACATTGTTTTACTGTTCTGGTTCACTGTCATTTGTTAGTGTTGTGATGACATTAAAAAAAAAACTGTCTGAAAACCTGCCATCTACTACATGGCTATGCCCCCAAAATGAACCGTGATGCTCAATGGAAATGTGGCTTAAAAGTAACACTGACACGAACGGCAAAATATTCCATGATTTAAATGCTTGAAACCATCTTCAAGCCAATATGAAGCAGTGGCCAACCAGAGCAGGGTTAATATTTTTATGTCAGCACAGTTGTTGAAGTAGATCTGTGGTGCGCCCTGCAGCATCAGCATCATAAAAATGTCCAGAGGTGATGAAAAGCCGTGGTTTGTAACCTGGGCTCTACAGCCCCCTCAGTGTGGCGCCAAACATCTCCAGGGGTGTGCGAGACTTCAGAGGTTGTGACAATGTCACAGTGAGACTTCCAGATCAAATCAAATTTATTTCTGAAGCCCCTTTCATACCGAAGTAACACCAAGTGCTTTACATAATAAAAACAATCATTAAAACAAGAAGAAGAAGAAAGAACAAAGACAATATAAAAGCTATCACACACTCAAGGTTACAGCAGAAAAAGAAAAAAAAAAAAATCAACACCCAGTCATCCTCTCTCTCTCTCATTTATAAACACACACTTACTCAGTACACATACCCCCCACCCACCTCATTTGGCCCAACTCTAAATAGACTCTCAACATCCATCTTGGCACCAGTGAACCAGGTGGGGAAAATGATATCTTGGGGATCAGTCCACATTTGGAGTACCCCCACCCACAATCACAGAGGTCATCGCCACAGGAACCATCCGGACCCAGGCAGACCAGGACCCACACTGCAGACATCAGACACAATGTAGGGCCCCGCCCAGCCAGAACACAGATAATCCACTTGGTTCATCTCAGTGGGAGTCAATCCAAAAGTCCTAATTCGGGTCAGTCCTCCCTGAGTGGGGCTTGCAACTTCTCCAAGTTAGAATCCATTTTGCCAATGAGCTCAAGAATCATCACTAGCCTAAGATTCACATCAGGAATCGTATCCAGTTTCCGATTTAGCTCACCAAGAACTGCAAGAGAGGGAAATGGGCAGACTCTAGCAAGGTTTTTTAGCTGATCAAAACCTGTTTTTGTTGCATTTCTAATATGTGGAATAAAATTCAGCTCAGAGACAAAAAGGACACCCAAGTTATTAAAACACTGAGAAGATTTAAAATGTTGTAATTTTGATAAAAATGATCCCTCTCTTGTTTTTCGGACCAATGATTAAAACCTCAGTTTTGTCCTGGTTCAGCTGTAAGACGTTCTCTGCCATCAATGACTTAATATCTAAAATAAAGTTTAAAAGAACGTAATGATGAACAACATCTGAACATATTTAGTGGATCAAAAGTCTGCCCGGGGAATTTTGACCAAAGTTTGTTACAGACATGTAACAAACATGTCACAGATATGAAGACCTCAGGGAAATATGACTGTCAACATCTGACAAAAAAATCTGAGCACGTCTGCTTTAAAAGAACTGCAGCGATGCTGACGGTTGACATACATCCTGGATACGTTCATCGGACCAACAAGTAAATGTAGGGTTCTCAGTCGAGCATCATGCAGTGCAGAGGTCCTCCTTCCACATTTGTGTGCAAACTGAAGTACAGGGTTAATTTTTTTTTTCTTTTCATTGAAGATGCACCAACATCAAACCCCTTTCTGCCACCACTGACACATGCGTATCAAAGGAATCACTGGGGGCGGAGTTTATTCTCCAGCCTCAAGAATACTAAATTCATGAGATGGGAAGATGAGCTCACTCACCTTCAAGCTAATAATCACTTCCTTTTTTTTTTTTTTTTTGAAGACACAGTTGGTTGGGTGTTTGAGGGAGAAATCTACTGATCCAAACATTGTTCAACGTTCCACACGGCCACACTGAAAAGGCAACTGTAGCTGTCTCTGCGTGACTCACGCAGATAACCCCAAAATGTCAAAGACTCTGCGTGATGTATCAGCTTACTTCTTAATCAGTCTGTTTCTAAAACTAATGTTACTTTATACCTGCTTAATGTGGAAATAAGCTTGTAATGACTCAGTCTTCTGTTTTCTGCCTCAAGTTGGCAAAAATCAATGGATGCAGTTTTAATCAAGTTGAAATGCCAGGCTTCTGTTTCACTAACCCGGAGGGACTTTCTATGTTGTTTCCCCAGTTGTAAACGCTGGCAACACTTCTGTGGTGAAAGTTGTTGAAATTTTTACTTTTGATCTGGAATCTAATGTTTTATTTTGAGACTTTAAAAAGGAGCCACTTTATCTTTCTGAGCTCATGTTTCCCTGTTTGTCACTCATGAGAAGAAGACTTTTGAGCTCAGAAGCTCTAAGGTCACAAGCTCCAAGATAATATCCAAATCCAAACCTACAACTACGTAATTTTGCCCACATCTATTGTTTCAAATTTTTCAAAGATTTATACAGTAGTACCTCTACTTACAAAATTAATTGGTTCTGGAAGTAGTTTTGTAACCTGAAAATTTCGTAAGTGGAGAAGAGTTTTCCATGTAAATGCCCTAATCCATTCCAAGCTCCCCAAAATTCAAACATAATTTTTTTTTATAAATTATAAATAATACATGAGATTACATAAAAACCTGTAAGAAATACATGTTAGAACTAGAAAAGCACTCGGAGAGCGCAGACCTCCACTGAGCCCAACAATTATCGAAAATTTGAAAGTGATCCAGAATCCATGATTTCTTCTGGATCACACCTAAAATGAAATCAGTTCTTCCTTTTTACATTTCTGACAACTCCTGAAAATTTCGTCAAAATCCATCCATAACTTTTTGAGTTATCTTGAACACAGACAGATACCACTGTACTTTTTAAAAATTCTGTTATTACCTTTCAAACCATGTTTGTTCATGCACACATCATTTATTTTAAATCCACAAAGCTACTGTGTATGCTTTTTAATTCAAAAAATATCCCAGTTTTAATTGTTGCTTACAGCAAAGCCTTGAAGGACAAAAAATAATCTAAAATTAAAATAATCACCCATTAATCGCAATCGAGGTAAAATGTTGAATTAATCCTGATGCTGGTTTGAAGTTGTGTCTCCCAGCCCTGTTTCAAGGCAATCAAAACAAGTCATATTCATTTAAAAATAAAAAGACATTCCATTGCCAAAAAAGAAAAAGAAAAACAAACAGATATGCGCTTAACAGCATCTATGATGTGCAAACACAAACTCCCTGTCACTCTCTCTGGAACAACCCTGTGGTCAAACTGGAGATCAGCCAGAAATCTTTCCATCTATTAGCTGGTACTTTTCCTCTTTCTGTCTCTGCCTTCAACTCACTCCATCCTTCAGTTCTTCTCTCCATTTCTCTGTCCCTCTCATTAGTTTCACTATTGTTGGCTCCCTGGAACACTTGAAAGCATGGTGTTGGAATATAGGACAGCTAACGAACTAAAGCTAATGCTCTGAGTGTTATGTAATCGTTGAAAATTCCATAAAGCCTCACTTTTGATCTGAGTGAAAGTCGCACACCCTCAAATTTCTGTCTTAAGTCGCGGATCACGAATGAATGAGCTGAGCAGCTGGTGTCAGTGGTTCACAAAAGATAATAACGTCTCACCTTTGACACACGCACACACACAGTAGTGCACACATTAAATTACATCACACTGTTGGCCTGGCTGCGCACCACGCCACACACAGCGTGTCATTACTGCATATCAATTACACGGGGAAGTGAAGATCTATTCCTAATTCAATCAGTCAGCACTGGTGTCACATTCCTCGCTCTGTGGCTTTCCCCCTGCCTCTCCGACCAGCGCTCCCATTTCCCCTCTCGGTTGATTCTCAGTGATTCGCTTCGGTTCCTGTGGGACTGGTGGGGTCGGTTGTCGTGTCAGTGATTTTGTTTATGCATGTGTGCAAACGTTCACAGGCTATTCTATCCCCTGCTGGACGGAGTTTTAGTCAAGTTTGATGCTGGAGGAGAGTTGACACTTTGAGGAGAAATGTGGTAATCCTCCTCTGATCCTGTTTATTCAGATGCCCAGGAGGAGTTTAAAGGGTGCATATTATGAAAAAGAATCCTGTTCTTGAGGTCATGTATGTTGGTGTCTTAAGTGACTCGCAGCTCAAAAACTTTGAGTAAACACAAGCCAGTCTCTGTGTTTGGGGCTGCCTCATTCTGAAAATGTCATCCAGTGAGATGTTCAGGTTTCTAGGTTGCTGTGACATCACAGACCCAGACCAGAGTGGGATTATATAGCTTTCCCATATTTGACCATATATATATTTTACATATATACATATATACACAGGGGTTGGACAATGAAACTGAAACACCTGGTTTTAGAGCACAATCATTTATTAGTATTGGCGGCCAATACAGCACCAATTTGTCTTGGGAATGACTTATACAAGTCCTGCACAGTGGTCAGAGGGATTTGAAGCCATTCTTCCTGCAGGACGGTGGTCAGGTCACTACGTGATGCTGGTGGAGGAAGACGTTTCCTGACTCGCTCCTCCAAAACACCCCAACGTGGCTCAATAACATTCAGATCTGGTGACTGCAGACCAAAGGAGATGTTCAACTTCACTTTCATCTTCATCAAACCAATCTTTCACCAGTCTTGCTGGGAGTACTGGTCCATTGTCATCCTGATACACGGCACCACCTTCAGGATACAATGTTTGAACCACTGGATGCACATGGTCCTCCAGAATGGTTCAGTAGTCTCTGGCAGTGACACACATCCAGCACAAGTATTGGACCAAGGGAATGCCGTGATATGGCAGCCCAAACCATCACTGATCCACCCTCATGCTGCACTCTGGACATGCATCAGTCTGGGTGGTCCACTTCTTTGGGGTTTCTCTACACCGTAACTCTCCCTGATGTGGGGAAACAGTAAAGGTGGACTAATTAGAGAATAATACATGTTTTACATTGTCCACAGCCCAAGATTTTCGCTCCTTGCACCACTGAAACCGACATTTGGCATTGGCACGAGTGACCAAAGGTTTGGCTATAGCAGCCCGGTCGTGTATACTGACCCTGTGGAGCTCCTGACGGACAGTTCTGGTGGAAACAGAAGAGTTGAGGTGCACATTTAATTTTGCCGTGATTTGGGCAGCTGTAGTTCTGTGTTTTTTTTGGATACAATCCAGGTTAGCACCTGAACATCCCTTTCAGACAGCTTCCTCTTGGGTTCACAGTTAATCCTGTTGGATGTGGTTCGTCCTTCTTGGTGGTATGCTGACGTTACCCTGGTTAACGTGGCTCTTGATACATCACAAAGACTTGCTCTCTTGGTCACAGATGCGGAAGAAAGACGTGCACCAACAATTTGTCCTCTTTTGAACTCTGATATGTCACCTATGATGTTGTGTGCATTGATATTTTGAGCAAAACTGTGTTCTTACCCTGATAACTGAACCTTCACACTCTGCTCTTACTGGTGCTGTGTGGAATTAATAATGAAGACTGGACACCAGACTGGTCCAATCTAGCCATGAAACCTCCTACACTAAAATATATATATATATATATATATATATATATATATATATATATATATATATATATATATATATATATATATATATATATATATATATATATATATATATATATTAGGGGTGTAACGGTACATGTATTTGTATTGAACCGTTTCGGTATGGGTAGGTCGGTTCGGGACGGAGGCGTACCGAACGAGTTTCCACACGGACATATTAATTAGAGGACCGGATGTTGTGGAGCAGAGCGCTGCAGCCGCACATGCGCAGTTGTGCGCACACCCAGTGTTGCCAACTTAGCGACTTTGTCGCTATATCTAGCGACTTTCCAGACCCCCCCTAGCGACTTAATTTGTAAAAAAGGCGACTAGCGACAAATCTCGCTACTTTTTCTGGTGATTTTGAGACTCACGCGCACTCAAACAGCTAGGTTTGAAGCATCTCTTGTCTGCCTGTCTGTCTGCCTCGCGAGCCGCGCTTCTCTCCCTCTCTCTCTGCCGGGCTCAGTGCACAGCCAGCGCGAGATTCTGTGTGTGGACTGGGCGCGTGTCACCACATACACAGGCGAGGCGACGCACGTGCACACAAACACCCTAATCAGTGGTAGAGAACGCTGGCTTCAAACACATGATAAAGGTAATTGAGCCCCGATATCAATTACCTTCTCGTCCACATTTTAGCCAGAAAATCATACCCGCACTTTATGAAAGAATAAAAAGATTAGTTTTCAAAGAAACACCCTGAGCCTTATTCATGTTATTTAATCTGACTAACAACTTGAAACTGTTCAGTGTTGCAACTGTTCAATTTTGCACATCAGATGGATAATTTTTTTAAGCAAAAGTCTGAGCCAATGTTATTTTTATTTTGTTTTTCAAAATATCTACATTTCAGAATATTGTATTTATATTTTTGAGCAGAATTCTAGCTTTGTATAGGCTAATTTTCCTATTGTTAAAAAGCACAAAAGTGTGTTATAAACAACTAGCACATTTATATTTTGCATTTTGTTTTCTTACTGTACCGAAAATGAACCGAACCGTGACCTCAAAACCGAGGTACGTACCGAACCGAGAGTTTTGTGTACCGTTACACCCCTAATATATATATATATATATATATATATATATATATATATATATATTACACAAACTACTCTGCGTGTAGTTGGACCACCCGAAATGCTTTTTCCTAAACCTGCGATGTACGGTACCATGTCTGAGGAAAGGGTAAAAGACACACCCATTGCCAAACCTACAAAGTGAGTAATAGAGTCGGCAAAATGTGTAGCAGCTATAGTGGGCAAAATATGGCATTAGAGGTTAGCGAAGGTTCCTATACACGCAATTTGAGGGTAGAAGCTGGTGGTAAAGGGTAAGGCAAAGGTTACGATCGGGGCCCACATCTCTGGTCTCTAACTGTGTTATACTCACAGCCAGAGTGTGAATTATACAATGACAATTGGGGGGGTCAACATTTTCTAGAGATGACAAAAATAACAATTTGTCCCTTCTTTAGGGGGGGTCGAAGTTTTAATTGGGGGGGGTCAAACCCCCCCAAACCCCCCTGTAATTCACACTATGCTCACCGCGCTGTAAAAAATGCTAACATTTATGAAAGTATCTGGGTGGTTGTTCCAGCGGGTCACAAACAGCAACATTTTGCCTTGAATGGTGGCATTTCTGATGTTTCTGCAGTTTCAGGAGGGAGATGCAGAGTCAGCCTCAGCAGGTGGAGGCTCCTCCAGGTCTCTTTTACCATTGTGGTCACAAACCTGATTCTACTTTCTGCTAGGCATTTATAACAATCGGCCATCTCTCACCATCTTCACGATGTTCTGACTGATTATACTGTCCGTGCAGAAAACAAGGACCTCATATCACGACAGCTTCCCAATCATCCTCTCACTTGGCTGTAATTTCACCTTTGTCACACCACTGTTACTACCTCTTGGCCGGCACGCTGATTAGTGTAGCTTTAAGTCCCATTTGGAAGAACTAGGTTTACTCAAAACCACCTTCTTCCACTGGTGGCGGCAAACCACATCTACAGGATTCATATTCATCGACATGACAGAGAAACAGTTCAGTCCAAAGCAGGCAAACTTGCATCCAGTTGAAAACTGTTAGGATCCCAATATCGACTTTCAGATGCACATCAAGCTGAGCACATGATAATGGTTGGCTGTGCCCTTGCATTGATGTGACCTTACCATTCAGGTGGTAGTCACATAGCTGGGAATGAGCCAGTGATTGTGAAGCATGAATGAACCCATGACACAAAAAAATAAAAAAATCCTGCATCTGCTCACACAAGGACTACCTGCATTGTTGAGGATGTTTTATCTGCAAAGAATGAACCAATACCCTGTGTATCAGGTCATACGTACTTGCGTGGAGATGATCAGGAAGAAGTATAGATGTATAAACTGACACTGAAAGCCTCAGGCGGTGGATGAGACAGCTGTCATCTTTTGCCTGAAACAGAACAGTCTCTCAATGCTTGTTCTCGTCTCAGATCACATTATCAGGGTCTTACAGCAGCATTGGAGCAGCCAACTTTGTGGATGAGCGCAGCTATTTATAGCATCCACATTGAAAAGGAATAACTGCATACCACTCCACACCAAATAGGGGCAGCATTCCTCTTTCATGTGAAGGTGATGTGATGTGCACACCACCATGTGACTCCACTAGGCGTCTTCATGTTCATGATAGCATCTGCACAAATACATAACAGTGATGCCATTGTGCAACAACCAGCAACAGCATGACTTAAGTGTGACAAAAGAATATGTTTAACAATAGTTCAGTCTACTTAGCAATCAAAAACAAACGTGGCCACTTCTGCATCATATTGAATTTCTTTATTCTCTAAGAGTTATCTCCATCAGTTGAAGGCAACACCAGTGTTGAGTCTTGTTTTGCCTCTTTTTAAAATCACTCCTACTTTTCCAGTCAGAATTTTTTTTTTAATTATTATTATTTTGGCAGGAGAGGGTGCTGCTAGTTGTGAAGCGGTCCATCTGCCCCCATTACTTGTGTATTTATTCCATTTTAACAACCTGATTTGAGTTTGCACGTGTTGCATAAAATGTGCTATGCAAATAAAGCTCGACTTGACTGGGGTCACGTACTGCACAGTCTGACAGCGACTTGGTCACCCAGATGGTCTCCAAATCACTTTTTTCAACGAAACACACACACATGAAATGCGGCGTAACTATGTGCAAAACAGAAGTTGTTAAAATGAAAATAGGCCGACAGTAGAAAGAGCAGAGCAAGCTGTGATTTCTTTAGAATATGAACAACAATGGAAAACACAATGGACATGGATTAACGACTAGACCAGCACATTTAGGCACTAAATTGTCTGCGCTACAGAGAGCAGGGGGTTGAGAAAAAAGTCCTTATGAAAAAGTAATTAGCTACTGAAATTGTGGAATAGCATGTTGAGTTTTATTGAAAGTTCAGCTTCTTTTACTTGCTTGGCGAGATTCTCTCTCTCATGGTGTCATCAGCCCCTTCCTTGTTCTCCCTTGGCCTTAGCTTGAATGGCGATTCCCCCCAATGGCTTCACATTTGGGGCATACTAAGTGTTATGTTCTATGTGAGCCACTGCATTGTACTGATTTCCCCCCTCTAGTGGCGATTAATGGTAGCTTAAAATTTGTTTAATTCAAACTCTTATTTTGAAAGGCTTTGTCATGTGACACTGAGCAGGAACTAATAGGGAAGTCTGTTGTTTGTGTACTCCATGCGGTCTGCTCATAGCTCCAGCCTTCATCTTTTTTCCTCCCGCTGTTTGTGCTGAGAAACCATCGCTTGTAAGTTATACTTGACATTTTGTATGATTCTGTTTAATTCTGTTGCTACACAGAGTTATGTTTTGTATTTAAAATCGAGATGATACATGATAAATGTATGTTTTATTTACATGTGAAATACTAAGTTAACAGTGAAATTTGTTTCATTTGGTTTCATTGGATTTCAGTTAATATAAATGTGTGGTGATTTAACATACATAGTGATACAAATATTCTCTGTATCATTGTAGTTTTACAAAAAAGTGTTTCAAAAGAACGAAGACAACAGTAAAGTTCATTCAACTTTATTCAACCCTCTGCGTCTCTTTTGGAGCTTGTTCGCTATCTGTCAATTTGTGCATGGACGCACACTGAGGACAGAATAGTAAAAAAGCGTCGTCACAGCAGACCCTATAGCTTCAAGGGAAACAAGATACTGTGCAAGCTCAACGCTGCAGCTTAAAGCCATCCACGTACACCTCTTCACAAGCTAAGTTTATCATGTCTCAAGCTATCAAAGCTAATCAAAACACAGTGCAGCCAGCACAAAAGGCCCCTGGAGGAGCTCAATCTACACCATTACCAGCTAGACAGAATCAACCACCTGTCAGAACAAAATCACAGTCTTCTGCCGGCTCCACCTCAAGCTCATCTTGTTCTTCCTCTGCTAGCAGGGCAGCAGTCAAAGCCCGAGCTAAAGCTGAAGCTGCACGTGCAAGCACTTCCTTCATCCAGCGAGAAGCTGAATTAAAACTAGCAGAGGCCCGTCTAGCTGCTGAACTGAAAATGGACGAAGCCCGTCTAGCTGCAGAGGCTAAATTAAAGGAAGCACGCATCACGGTAGAATTGTCAACTTTAAAACATGAGAAGGAGGTAGCTATAGCCATAGCAGAAGCTGAAGTGCTCGAAGCAGCAGCAGAGGCCGAGGACGGAGATGGAGAGGCTAGTCATCACGATTCAGATCAGGCCGCTATACAACGTACCCGGGACTATGTTGCTCAACACTCCAAGCTCCATCATAGCGACACAGAGCCTCAGCCTCCAAAACTTGACCCATATACACCATCCTTTTCACCTTTCCAACCCGTCTTCTCACCTCTTAAAGAAGAACTCACCTTTGGAGAAGGTAGTGGTGTTCTTCATCCCCAACCTAAACGTGATGTTTTTGCAAGGCAGCCTGAGGGGGCAACGCCGGTGGTTCGGCAACGCGCCACGATGGACAACGACAACCACAGGGCAGAGCAACCCAAAAGGCCGACGCCAGCACTTCATCATCATCCGCCTCTTGCTAACCCTCCAGCTACAGAGCCAGATGGTCGCTCTTACAACAGGGTTCCATTACTTACTGCCGCCTACTGGTGATAGGACAGGCATAAGTGAAATCACAAGGTTCTTGGCGCGTCGCGAGCTGGTGAACTCTGGTCTCATCAAGTTCACCGATCGTCCAGAAAACTACTGGGCTTGGAGATCCTCCTTCCACAATGCCATAAAAGGACTTGACTTGAGCGCGAGCGAAGAACTTGATCTTTTAACAAAGTGGTTAGGAAACCAGTCTTCGGAGCATGTCAGAAGGATCCGTTCTGTGCATGTCGCCAACCCTGCTGCAGGTTTAAAGATGGCCTGGGAGCGCCTGGAGGAGTGCTACGGCTCCCCCGAAGTTATTGAGAGAGCTCTTTTCGAGAGGATAGAGAACTTCGCGAGAATCGGTCCCAAAGACACTTTCAAGCTCAGAGAACTGGGAGACCTGTTGAGAGAGTTAGAGTCCGCCAAGTCTGAGGGGTACTTACCTGGTCTCTCATACCTGGATACCGCCAGGGGAGTCAACCCTATCGTGGGAAAGTTGCCATACAGCCTGCAAGAGAGATGGTTGTCTCGTGGGTCCCAGTATAAGGAGCAGTACAACGTGTCTTTCCCTCCGTTTTCTTTCTTTAAAGACTTTGTATGTAATGAAGCACGGCGAAGAAACGACCCTAGTTTCATACTCTCGACTCCCTCTACAGTCTCATCCATCAGTTCACACACAGGTTCTCCACAGATCCTTCAAAACCTGAACGAATGGAAAGGAGATCAGGTTACATTAAAAGCCACGTGTCTGCTCATAAAACTGAAGTAGCATCGCAACACTCAGGCTCCCGGTTACACGGTTCATCCAACAAGCCAGGTGACATCAACAAACAATGTCCCATCCATAAAAAACCCCATTCCCTGAAGAATTGTAGAGGGTTTCGGAGCAAACCGCTGGAAGAGCGTAAGGTTTTTCTTAAAGAGAACAGTATCTGCTTTAGGTGTTGCTCTTCCACTGCTCACTTTGCAAAAAACTGTGAAGTGGTCCTGAAGTGCAAAGAATGTGAGAGCGACAGCCACATCGCTGCACTGCACCCTGGACCTGCTCCATGGGACATCGGAGACACCCCCTCAGAGCATGGCGGGGAGGGTGTAGAAGAAGCGTCTCAGTCAGCAGTCACGTCCAGGTGCACAGAGGTTTGTGACAGAGGTAAGGAACAAAGATCTTGTGCTAAGATCTGCCTAGTGAGAGTCTACCCCAACGCACACCAAGACAAAGCCATTAAGGTTTATGCTATTTTGGATGATCAAAGCAACAAGTCGTTGGCTAGGTCTGAGTTCTTCGACCTCTTCCAAATCAAAGGATTGGAGTCGCCATACACACTGCATACATGCGCAGGTACCACCGAAACATCAGGGAGAAGAGCTACAGGGTTTATGATGGAGTCACTGGATGGAACAACAAAGGTGATGCTTCCAACGCTCATCGAGTGTAATCACATGCCAGACGATCGTTCGGAGATCCCGACACCTGCAGCTGCGCAGCACCATGCTCATCTTAAGTCCATAGCCTGTAAGCTTCCTCATCTAGATCCAGAGGCTCAGATATTACTTCTGCTGGGACGCGACATCCTCCAAGTTCACAAGGTCAGAGAGCATCGTAACGGTCCACCTGACGCTCCCTACGCTCAGAGGCTAGACCTTGGCTGGGTCGTCGTCGGAAATGTCTGCTTGGGCTCGGCCCACAAGCCAGAGGCCGTCACCTCCTTTCGGACCAACGTGCTAGAAAACGGACGTCCTTCCCTCTTCTCTCCATGCATGCACCAAGCACCTGAAAGTGAAGAAAAGGTTCAGTACTAACGCCCCAGATGACTGCAGCTTTGGCAGCTCAATCTTCGAAAGAACCAAAGACGACGACAAAGTTGGTCTTTCCATTGAAGACAAGCTCTTCCTGGAGCTCATGGATAAAGAGATGTTCATGGACAACACCAATAGTTGGGTAGCACCCCTTCCATTTCGATCCCCTCGGCAAAGGCTCCCAAACAATCGAGAGCAAGCTCTCAGACGGCTAACTTCTCTTCGACGCACCCTAGAAAGGAAGCCCGAGATGAAAGCTCACTTTCTGACCTTCATGCAAAAGATCTTTGATCACGACCAAGCAGAACTAGCTCCACCACTGTCAAACGAAGAAGAGCGATGGTATCTACCAATCTTTGGTGTGTACCACCCTCGCAAGCCAACTCAAATCAGAGTCGTCTTCGATTCCAGTGCGCAATACAGTGGCGTCTCATTGAATGACGTGCTACTTACTGGCCCGGATTTGAACAATAGCCTGCTCGGAGTCTTGCTGCGTTTCCGAAGAGAGTCAGTAGCTGTGATAGCTGACATTGAGCAGATGTTTCACAGCTTCATTGTCAGAGAAGACCACCGCGACTTTCTTCGGTTCCTTTGGTTCAAGGACAACGAACCCGGCAACGAGATTGTTGAGTACAGGATGAAAGTTCATGTATTCGGCAATAGCCCATCACCAGCGGTAGCCATCTATGGTCTTCGTCATGCGGCACGACATGGAGCAAGTGACTACGGCGCAGACGCCGAACATTTTGTGGAACGAGACTTCTATGTCGATGATGGACTTAAGTCTTTCCCGTCAGCAACCAAGGCCATCGACCTGATCAAAAGAACTCAAGAGATGCTCGCCACCTCGAACTTGCGGCTCCATAAGATAGCGTCTAACGACCCCAAAGTCCTCGAAGCCTTCCTCCCAGAAGACCACGCGAAGAGTCTGCAGAATCTGGACTTCGATGACAGCTCAAACCTGATCCAGCGGAGCTTAGGGCTCAGCTGGGATCTCAAACATGACTTCTTCACTTTCAGAGTGGCTGTTACTCAGAAACCCTTCACTCGTAGGGGTGTTCTAGCCACTGTGAACAGTCTTTTCGACCCTCTCGGACTTGTTGCACCAGTCATCATACAGGGGAAGTTCATGCTGCGTGAACTTACCAGCGGCGAGACCCTCGACTGGGACAGTCCTCTTCCAGAAGAAAAGGAAGCTGAATGGAGAGTATGGGAAAACTCCTTGCAAAATCTGAGTGACTTCAAGATTCCGAGAGCTTACACTCCTACAACTCTTACCACAGCCCTCCGGAAGGAACTCCACATCTTCTCTGACGCCTCGGTGAAGGCTATTGCTGCTGTGGCTTACCTGAAGGTGGTCGACAGTGATGGAAAGTGTCACATAGGCTTTGTCCTAGGAAAAGCGAAACTAGCTCCTGCAGTTGCCCACACCGTCCCCAGGCTGGAGCTTGGTGCAGCGGTATTAGCAGTGCAGATGGCGGAATTAGTGGAGAGTGAGTTGGACATCAATGTAGATTCGTTGCAGTTCTACACGGACAGTAAAGTCGTCCTGGGGTACATATACAACCAGACCAGACGGTTTTATGTGTATGTTACCAACAGAGTAGTACAACGAATCAGGAAGAGCACCAAACCTGAGCAGTGGCACTATGTCTGCACTACACAGAATCCGGCAGATCACGCTACTCGCTCTGTCTCGGCTGCTGAGCTTCCTAACTCAACTTGGCTCACCGGTCCTCCTTTTTTGTCCCAGGCGGAAGGAGTGTCCACTTCAGAAGAGGAGTCATACGACCTTGTCACTCCTGATCTTGACACTGAGGTCCGTTCTCATACTACCTCCTCGCTCTCTGTTCCTGCAGCTAGCCTAGGATGTGAGCGATTTGAACGGTTCTCATCTTGGAAATCCTTAGTGCGTGCCATAGCTTTCCTGACACACATCGCTCAGTCCCATGGGAGTAACGTTGGGGCCAAGCACAAGGATTGTAATGGCTGGCATCAATGCAAAAAGCCTCACACGGCTGTAGAGCTGCTCAAGGCAGAAACTCTCATGATAAAGTGTGTACAAAGAGAGACCTACAGCAAAGAGTTATCATGTCTGACTGCTGGGAAGAGTATCTCAAGAGACAGTCCTCTGAGAAAGTTGAATCCCTATGTGGACGACGAAGGCCTTCTAAGAATAGGAGGTCGGCTCAACCAGTCGGCGCTTGACACTAAAGAAAAGCTACCTCTTGTCATTCCAGGCCGCAGCCACATTGCAATGCTGCTAGTGAGACATTATCACGAAAAGGTAAAGCACCAAGGTCGTGTTTTCACAGAAGGATCTATCCGCTCAGCAGGATTCTGGATTGTTGGGGCCAGGAGATGTATCAATGGTATCCTTCACAAATGCATCACATGCAACAAGCTTCGAGGGAGAGCTGCTGAGCAGAAGATGGCAGATCTTCCTCCCGATCGCCTAAGCACAGAGCCACCTTTCACTTACGTGGGACTTGACGTGTTCGGCCCTTGGACCATCACCACAAGACGCACCCGAGGAGGTCAAGCTCACAGCAAAAGGTGGGCTGTACTTTTCACGTGCATGAGCACACGTGCTGTGCACATTGAGTTGATCGAGGCAATGGACACTTCAAGTTTCATTAACGCTTTGCGTCGTTTTTTTGCTCTGCGCGGACCCGCCAAGCTAATCCGTTCCGACTGTGGAACCAACTTCAAAGGTGCCTGCAGGGAACTGCAAATACTCCTCACAGACCCTGAAAACTCTGATGTTGAGAAGTACCTGAGTGAAGAAGGTTGCACTTGGGTTTTCAATCCTCCCCATTCTTCCCACATGGGGGGAGTTTGGGAGCGGATGATTGGCATCTCTAGACAGATTTTGAACTCCATGCTCCTGCAATCCAGCTCTTCTCGCCTCTCTCATGAAGTGTTGTCGACCTTCATGGCAGAGATCACAGCAATTATCAATGCCAGGCCCCTTGTACCCATCACTTCAGACTCAGACTCACCTTTTCTTTTGACTCCTGCTTCACTCCTAACACAGAAGGTGTGTACTCATCCTCCTCCTCCACCAGGAACGTTCGACAGCAAAGATCTCCACCGCCAGCAGTGGAGACAGGTCCAACATCTGGCCAACACCTTTTGGAACAAATGGAGGCGTGAATACCTACCAACACTCCAAAGCCGTGCTAAGTGGCAGGACACACGTCCTAACCTGAAGGAAGGTGACTTGGTTCTTCTTAAAGATACCCAGCTGAAGAGGAACGAGTGGCCGATGGCTCTGGTCACGAAGACTTTCCCTAGCGAAGATGGAAAGGTCAGGAAAATCGAACTCAAGGTCACGAGATCTGGGTCAGCCAAGACGTTCCTGAGACCCATCTCCGAGACAATTCTCCTTAAGAGAGCGGAAGACACAAAGTGAATTTGGTTTCTTTGTTGTACATGTTTCAGTTTTTTAAATAGTGGTATTTGGTTAATACCAGGCGGGGAGTGTTATGTTCTATGTGAGCCACTGCATTGTACTGATTTCCCCCCTCTAGTGGCGATTAATGGTAGCTTAAAATTTGTTTAATTCAAACTCTTATTTTGAAAGGCTTTGTCATGTGACACTGAGCAGGAACTAATAGGGAAGTCTGTTGTTTGTGTACTCCATGCGGTCTGCTCATAGCTCCAGCCTTCATCTTTTTTCCTCCCGCTGTTTGTGCTGAGAAACCATCGCTTGTAAGTTATACTTGACATTTTGTATGATTCTGTTTAATTCTGTTGCTACACAGAGTTATGTTTTGTATTTAAAATCGAGATGATACATGATAAATGTATGTTTTATTTACATGTGAAATACTAAGTTAACAGTGAAATTTGTTTCATTTGGTTTCATTGGATTTCAGTTAATATAAATGTGTGGTGATTTAACATACATAGTGATACAAATATTCTCTGTATCATTGTAGTTTTACAAAAAAGTGTTTCAAAAGAACGAAGACAACAGTAAAGTTCATTCAACTTTATTCAACCCTCTGCGTCTCTTTTGGAGCTTGTTCGCTATCTGTCAATTTGTGCATGGACGCACACTGAGGACAGAATATACTAAGTTATCCATCAGCAACTGGAGATGGCCTGTTGGCCATCTTTGAATTCTTCACACACAACAACGATCAAGTGCTAACAGACAACAGCCAGCTACTCACCAAGTTGTCCTCTGACTAGTCTAAATAGTCTAGTCAAGAGGTAATTAACATGTATGACATGCAAGTAGAATACCTCGTCAGCCAGTGTAACTTCCTCTTTATTTAAATGCACTAATGAGTTATCTTGCCCAACCTCTAGTGGGATTACAAGGCTTGACCATGGCCACCACTCAGCACAGCATTTTTTCCATCAATGCAGTGGATCTATGAGTTTAACACACTTTTTTTTATTGTTTGGTTTTTTTGTGTTTTTTTTTAAATATGCTTACAATTATTTGGTTGAAAGTGATCATAGTGATCATTTCATTGATAGAAAAGCACAATTGCTTATTAAACCTACACTTAATCATTCTAAATTCTCAACAACAGAATTAAATTTCTGAATGTAATGCGATTACATAAAGTGCTGTGATTTTAATTAAATGCATCTTCAAAAATTCTTCATGAAAGTCTGCAATGGGACTGGCGACCTGTTCAGGGTCCACCCGGCCTTTCACCCAAAGACAGCTGGGATAGGTTAAAGCAGACCCCATGACCCCGAATAGTAAGAAGCGGGTGTAAAGGATGGATGTTCATGATGGTACATAGCACCCCTATAAGTCCACAGTTAACCAGATTTACAGAAGATTTATTGGTGCTCTCTTTGTATTTTGCAATGTCATCGCACCCTATTGGAAATTTCCTCATTATTTCCTTTGATTGATCTTCAACTGTTTTTGATATTTCCCTCTCTCTTTTTCTCTGTCTGTGTTTCGTTCCTGCCTTTAGATCACAACCATTTGAACAACGCAGCTTTATCTCCCCTGGGACCAGCCATGGCCCTGTCTCACCCTCACAACAACCTGGGAATTGGTTTCAACAAGTACACCTCGCTTAAGGCTCTTGGTGAGTTGGACTACTTAAAAGCACTCGCCAACACAAAAGTGTGCACAGATACATACACTTTTGTAACCAGATGCATGGATGTTTGACTCATCCTCACAGATGCAGCTGTGGAGGTGAATGTGTGTATAAAACACAGTATTACTAGGTAAAGGTCAGGGACAAAAAGTAACAAAAACAAAAAGTATTTTCTACCAAGACAAGCCTCCAATATAAGTTTGTCCTCAAGCTTATGATACGTACCAAGACAGAGCTGGAACTTGGAGCAACGTCACACTCAAGTTGACATTTCATTTACCAAGTTGGGAAATGAACCTTTCCACCGGTTGGACTAGCTATTGCCAATGGCAGCCATTGTTAGCGATGCTAATTCATAACAACACTGTATGTTGCAAAAACAGCGTAATAACGCATCCGCTCATAAAAAGTAGACAGTACCATGTGTATGTCTGACTTGATGTGAATAAAATAAGACAGAACTGTGATAAGTGTTTACTCAGTGGAAGCTACATCAGATTCTGAAGTCCGATGAGGTTTTTGGAGTGTGAATTCTGTCCTCAGGGGTTAATCTAGTTGAAACCTCCTAAAACTAGGTGGAACTCAGAATTTCCAGCGACTGATTACAAATTTATACCATTGGAACCGTAGAAGTCGAAGTGAATGTTTATGTACCTCATGGGATATAAGTGTATAAAGTCACAAATTCAGGCATAACTAAGCTCTTAAACAGTAATCTGTCATCGCCTTAGCTACTTAATGTTCAGCATAACCACTGAACTTAACGTGAGCAGAGTTAAGAGGGTTCATTCACTCTTCTTGTAGATAATATTGCTTGTTGTGCTGTTAATGGAGCTAACAGACAACCACGACTGGCTCTGAGTTGGCTTGTGGCTCACCTGGAGGCCATTAGCTATTTGTTTGGTGTTTTTTGTAGTAGCCCTGGACTGAGCAGAGCAAACATTAGGATCACTGTTGCCCTACAACCCTTTTAAACACTGTGCATGTTTGTTATGGGTTTGCTCAATCATTATTAATTTGATAGCTATTGACAGCGGTGCTCTCTGTAAATAGTGACTGGTAAGGGAAATCAGAGAAGATGAGGGCAGAAAACCAGCATGGATGTGGATGATGATATAAACGGCAACGCCATCAACTGCTGCACAATATGCAAATAAAGATGTAACACACACATTGAATCAGGGTTTGAAGGGTGGTGAGAGCCAGTAATGTGCACAGTAGATGGGTGAAACTGCTACTTTAGATCTCAAGCCTGTACTGTAAAATATAACACATAAATACGCTCTCCACACACACTCAAACTCACAATGTATATTATGGACTTTCGTCTTCCCTGGTACTCTTAAAGGGCAGCACTGTGAACATGAGTATGGAAATGTGGACACAGACACACATGTACGATCCTCATCCGACCACTGCAGACAGATAAGGACACGGTGACAAAGATACAAAGTGACAGCTTGACACATGTACATGTACTCTTCATTGCCACAATATGCAAAGAGAAACATGAGTGGCCATTGTAGCTGAAGAGCTGTGAGACACAGAAACCACAGAGCTGCAGACATTCAAGTTCGAAAGGACAAACTGATGAATCACAGTAAACGATCTAATGCCTCCACCTCCCCCGCCCTCTCCTTTGTTTAGCAAAAGTTGTTTTCCAACACAGCAACACAATGTCGCTGCCCCTTTTAGGCGAAAAGCCATTGAATTTGGATGTTGGTCACTGTAACTTTTGAGGTGTTTGTTTAAAAAGGCTACAGTGTTGAGCCCAAACAACATGGCCTGTCAGGCAAACAATTATATAATGTTGTTGCTGAGCCACGATCACCAGCGCTATATAGAAAATCCTTCCAATATGGTGCTGGAGGAATGTCTATTCAGTCTACCTCCATTAAACTGGATGAACAGTGCCACCAAGTGACCAGGGATATCATATCCCAACATCTATAATGGTGTTACTGAATCTCCAGGTAATGTTCACTCACTGGCCACTCTATGAGGTCTACCTTCCTAGAACTGTGTCGGCCCCCTTTGTACCTTCAGAAGTGCCTTAATTCTTCGTGGCATAGGTTCATTGTTGCTGCAGATTTTTTTGGCTGCACATCCATGACATGTTCCATCCCAAAAGTGCTCTTTTGGACTGTAGAGGCCACTGGAGCACAGTGAACTCATTGTCATGCTCGAGAAACCACTTTGAGATGATTTTAACTTTGTGACATGGCACTTTATCCTGCTGGTAGTATCCTTCAGAAGATGGGTAGACTGTGGTCATAAAGGGATGGACATGGTCAGCAACAATACTCAGGTAGGCTGTGGCGTTGACACGATGCTCAGTTGTTACTAAGGAGCCCAAAGTGTGACAGGAAAATATCCCCCACATCACTACACCACCACCACCAGCCTTAGCCGTTGATACAAGGCAGGATGGATCCATGCTTTCTGTCATGGTCTGGTGATGGCCATTTTAGGTTTTTCGTTGTTCTGTGTTAAGTTGATGTCAATCCCTGTCTTTTGGGTTCACCTGTTTCCTGTTTTACTTTGAAGGTCTGTCTTGTCTCCATTGTTTTCAGTTTTGCTCCCTTCCCTCATGTTATCCTGATTGTCTGCACCTGCCTCTCGTTGGGTTCCCTGTGTATTTAAGTCTTGTCATCTCCCCTGTCTGTGCTTGTCCGTCGTCTTCTGTTTTTGCATCTTATGTCATTAGATCTATGTTCCATGCTCCTTAAGCCTTTTCTCGTTCCCCATTAGTGTTTTTCTGTTCTTGGTTCGTTTATGCTTGTTTTTGATGACTTTGAGATGAGTTTTGGATTTGTTTTGGACTTTGTGTTTTTTCCTGCCTGTTTGGATTAGTTTTGTGGATTTTCTTAGTTTTCTTGGACTTTTGGTTTTTGTTTTGTCAAATAAATACTTTATTTTTTGCTCTCCTCCGCCTGGTTCCTTCATTTCTGCCTCAAACCTGACACTTTCATGTTGTTGAGCCCAAATTCTGACCCTACCAACTGAATGTTGCAGCAGAAATCCAGACTCATCAGCCCAGGCAATGTTTTTCCAATCTTCTATTGTCCACCTTTGGTGAGTCTGTGAAAATTGTATTCTCAGTTTCCTGTTCTTAGCTGACAGGAGTGGCACCCGGTGTCGTCTTCTGCTGCTGTAGCCCATCCGCCTCAAGGTTTGATGTGTTGTGTGTTCAGAGATGCTCTTCTGCAGACCTCAGCTGTAACGACTGGTTATTTGAGTTACAGTTGCCTTTCTATCAGCTCCAATGAGTCTGGCCATTCTCCTCTAACCTCTGGCATTTTCGTCCACACAAATGCCGCTCACTGGATATTTTATATTTATTATTTGTAAACCAGAGATATGCTTGTGTGTGTAGATCCCAGTAGATCAGCAGTTTCTGAAATACTCAGACCAGCTTATTTGGCACCAACAACCATGCCATGTCCAAAGTCACTTAAATGCTCTTTCAATTCAATTCAATTTTATTTATATAGCGTCTGTTACAATGACAATTGTCTCTAGGCGCTTTACAGAGACCTAGAGCATGACCCCCGAGCAAATATCATCAGCTAAGATTATATAATTAAATCCAATCTATGATAATGGCAGGTAAAAAACTCCCACGTAGGGAGAAAAAAAACCTTTATACCAAACAGTGGCAAGGAAAAACTCCACTTTAAGAGGAAGAAACCTTGAGCAGGACCTGGCTCATATGGGGGGACCTTCCTGCCGAAGGCCAGCCGGGTAGAGAAAGAAAAGAGGGGAGACAGGACAGAGAGAGGATGGAGGACAGAGAGAGGAGAGACACAAATGACTAAATACAATGACCATATAAACATAAACAGATGGAGGCAGCAGCACTGGGATGAGATGGCCAGAGGACCAGGTCGCCGATCACCACGCCAGTCGGCACCAAAACACAAGTGGAGGAGAACCCCGGGATGGACAGAGGATGGAACTGCAAGTCAGCGTGAAACCCAGGAAACTCTGGCCTGCAAATACACAAAGAGAAAAGGGGGCAGAAACAGCACAACAAACACAGGAAAGCAAAGAAAATGGAGCACAGTTTCAGTAACAGGGTGCTCCCAAATAATTATAAATGAGCTGGAGGAGGAGGAAGGGAGGAAGAAAGGGAAGAAAAAGGAGAAGAGCAGTGGAGACACCACTCAGCAGATCATGTTGGTGTCCCCCTGTAGCGTAGGCCTATAGCAGCATAGCTATGACGAAGCTGTGATTAAGACGAGCTACTCTAGTCTTACTATTACAACTATAGTTATAACCATTAGCCCCTACACACTATAGATTAGACTAACTGTAGGCTTTACTGAACAGAAATGTTTTCAATTTAGTTTTAAAAATGGAGATAGTATCAGCCTCCTTAACCCAAACTGGTAGCTGGTTCCATAAAAAAGGTGCCTGGTAGCAGAAGGCCCGTCCTCCAAACCTACTTTTAGATATTCTAGGAACGACGAGTAATCCTGCACTCTGAGGGCCTGATTTACTAAAGGTTTGCGTGCGTAAAAACGTGTGCAAACTTGACATCACCCACAAACCAATGTGCAATCTGATCTACTAACAGCGTGCAAAGAGGACTGCGCCTCTCAAATGAGCAAAATAGCACACGCTGTTCATTTAGCACTTTTGCTCTGATGAATAAACAATATGGGGCATACCCGCCAGAAAGCGCTAAATACTGGGAGGGGAAAATGCAAATAGGTCCATTTACCACACGCAATGAGATTTACCAACCCTGAAAGTAATTGCGGGGATTGTGATTGCGTCTGTATTTAATACGTTCGAAAGGAAGGTGCTAATCTGTCCAGCATTACGCACCGATGGCTGCTATTGTGGCAAGGAGGCGACATCGCCAAAATCAAAGAATACGCAGAGAGAGAGTCTTTCGGACTCGTGTAAATTTGTTTGCACATGCAAAAGGAGAAATATTTTATTTGAATGTTAAATCGAGTATTATTCAGCAAAAGGTTGCCACAGGAGGCACCAGGGTTTCCGTTGTCTGGTAATTGCCGGACTTCGTCTGGTAAAATATACGGGAGTCCGGGATTTTACAATCTCTCCGGTCAAAATGTCCGGTGAAAATACTCCTCCCAAGCACAATTTCAGTTGTAATAAAATGGGTTATTTCCACATCATTTTATGAAAAACGCCTCGGGATTCTCCCAGAGGAGCTGGTGGAAGCGGCCGGGGGATCTGGACCTCTGAAGCTGCTGCCCCAGCGACGCGACTTCGGGTCCATCCATCCATCCATTAGCGGAAGCTAATGGATGGATGGATGGATGGATGGATCGATTTTATGAAAAAACATATACTTTTTTACGAATGAGTAGTGTGTGAGGACGAGTCGGCTCCAGCCACAGCTCCACTCATTGATGCCACAGCTGCGCGCAGAGACGCATCTCCGTAATGACAGCGCTCCGCGGTTATGGGGGCTTTTTATTTTATTTTATTAAAGGCCACTTTTTCTTTAGTTCTTTGCCTTATATCTTGCCACCTTCTTTTAACCTCATCTGCCGTTCTTTTTGTCTTACCAACTGCATTTATTCTATCGCAGATTTTCTCCCATATTGCGTTTCTTTTGGTAATGTTTAAATTTCTTTGCTGTAGTTCATGAATGTGTTTATTTGCCTCTTCCACTAATATCTCTAACTCCAACTCGTCAAATTTCATTTTGCGCTTGCGTCTATCCTGCTTTCCATCCAGACTCTCCATGGCGCAAACCGTAAGACACGCAACACCTCATTTAAATACTGCGGTTTGCACCCGTTATCATTTGCGCGAGCATTCTTAGTTGATCACCCGCAAAACACACAACAACAGCACGCACAAACTTTTTCAGTGCACACGCAATTTAGTACTCTTTATTTAGGATCTTAGTAAATCAGGCCCTGAGAGCGGAGAGCTCTATTAGGAGCATAACATGCTATCAAGTCTTGTAAATAGCGTGGAGCTAGGCCATTAAGGGCCTTATATGCGAGAAGCAGAATTTTAAACTCAATTCTAAATTTCACGGGAAGCCAATGGAGGGAGGCTAACACGGGAGAGATGTGATCTCGCTTGCGGGTTCCTGTCAGCACCCTCGCTGCTGCGTTCTGGATCAATTGAAGGCTATTTAGCGAGCTTTTCGGACATCCTGCTAACAATGCATTGCAGTAATCCAGTCTAGAGCTAACAAACGCGTGGATTAATTTTTCAGCATCACCCTGGGAGAGGATGCTCCTAATCTTGGCAATATTTCGGAGATGAAATAAGGCAGTCTTGCAAACCTGATTAATATGCTGCTTAAATGACATATCCTGATCAAAAATAACTCCAAGGTTTTTCGCAACTGTGCTGGAAGCCAGCGTAAATCCAGTCAATCCATTCCTCAGGTGTTTGGGACCAAAGACAATAACCTCTGTTTTATCCAAGTTTAGAAGCAAAAAGTTAGAGGACATCCAGGACTTAATATCATTAAGACACCCTTGAAGTTTAGCCAAAGGTTTTGTTTCCTCTGGTTTCATAGATAAGTACAGCTGCGTATCATCAGCGTAGCAATGAAAGTTTATGCCATGGCTCTGGATAATTTTTCCCAAGGGAAACATGTATAAAGTGAAAAGGATTGGTCCCAGAACTGAACCCTGTGGGACGCCATAGCAGACCCTAGTCCGTGTAGAAGAAACATCATTAACATGGACGAACTGGAACCTGTCAGATAGGTATGACTTAAACCAGCCTAATGCTGTCCCTTTAATTCCAACAGTGTGCTCTAATCTGTGCAGCAAAAGGCCATGATCAACAGTATCAAAAGCAGCACTGAGGTCCAGCAGAACAAGGACAGAAACTAATCCATTGTCTGAGGCCATGAGGAGGTCGTTGGAGACTCTAATCAGTGCAGTTTCTGTGCTATGATGAGTTCTAAACCCTGACTGAAAGACCTCAAATAGATCATTTCTATGCAGGTGTTCTCCTAACTGGCTAGCAACTATTTTTTCCAGAATTTTAGAGATAAATGGAAGGTTGGATATTGGTCTATAGTTTGCCAAGATGTCCGGGTCAAGGGATGGTTTCTTGAGCAAAGGTTTAATGACTGCAACTTTAAAAACCTGTGGCACATATCCTAATTGTAGAGATAGGTTAATCTGATCCAAAATTGATATACCAATAGAGGATATAACATCCTTGAACAGTCGAGTTGGGATGGGATCCAACAGACATGTAGATGGTTTAGCTTTACTGATAGTTGAGGTCAACTCAGAGAGGCCCACAGGAGAAAAACAGTCCAGAGTCAAATCAGAAACGGAAGAGATCAACGAAGCTGCAGGGACGTTCACAGCTGTCGACAGCTGGGCCTGGCCGATCTCATCTCTAATTTTAATTATTTTCCCGCTAAAAAAGCTCAAAGTCTTCACTACTGAGAGTAGCAGGAATGCATGGACCAACAGAGTTGTGACTCTTTGTCAGCCTGGCTACAGTGCTGACAAAGCCCATTCTGATCCTCAGTCTGAACTGCAGCAAGTTGTCTTGACCACATCTACACACCTAAATGCATTGAGTTGCTGCCATGTGATTGGCTGATTAGTTAGTTTGGTGAACAGACAATTGAACAGGTGTACTTAAAGTGGCCAGTCAGTGTATTTCAGACACTGTCCTTTCGACGAGGCATCATATTTGACTACTAGGACTTACCTGTGATGAAGTGGTTGCCACAAACATACCGTATGCAATGGCTGGCCAAGTCCCACAGTTTCCTATTGACATCCTCTCAACAGATCACCTGAAGCCATACATTTCCTTTTTTACTGCCATTTTACTTTCATTTTGCTCCCGCAAACTGACAGACGTGGTAATCCTGGAGAGAGGGACGTGACTTATAACTATTACTCATCTCTAGAATAGAATAGAATAGATTAGAATTCAAGACAGTAAGTAGCAGAAAACTGAGGCCAAAAACTTGTCTGAGGAGAAGAGATCGGAAAAAACAATCTCATCTCGTTATTCTGCTCAGTGACTGAGAAAACAAAGGCTGATCGCAGCAGTAGCAGAGGGAATGAGCGTCAGCCGCATGTCACTGAAAACCACTTCAAAGTAACAAGTCCCTCACAGACCGGGTTCAATATTCTCTGTTTTTCTTAGAACCGGGGTGCTGAGTTCAGTATGTTTGAGGACACACTTGTGCCCCGGTTGACTCCCACTGAAACAGTGGAGTTTCAGTGTGGAAGCTGATCCACCTCCAGCATGGGTCCACATGCTCGTCACCCATGCTAACAGCTATCGCCATACTTGTATGTATCCTTTGTGGCAGGGTAGCTTCCTCATTGTTTCTTAGATACCTCTCTTCTCCAGCTGTTGCTTTAATGTTTTTTTTTTTGTTGTTTTTGATTTTTTGTATTTTGGGTATGTTAGCAAATGTGCATCAATAATAAAACATCCAGGTAGGAACAGAGGGAAGAAACGTGTCCCTGCACATTCAGATTGTGTCAGAACATTCAGAACAAATGGATTTTATTTTATTTTTTTAGATCATGCTAATTTTAGTTGATTTATGCACAACTTGGGAAGGAAGAGTTGAGAGACACGGTTTTAGAAACGGATGAGATCGTCACATCTTTCAGTCCATAAAGCTGAGCCTGGAAGCTGCCGGTTGGCAGATTTAGTTTATTTTGAGCACAGCCAGGCGAGCTGCCCCCCCCCCCCCCCCCTCATTTCTTCCCTTTATACATCACTGGAATTTGAGTGGTATCGATCTTTTCATTTAACTCCCAGCAGGAACGTGAACAGACCTATTGCCTAAATTGCCAAACGGCTCTTAATATAACTTTCTCCAGCTGTGCTGTTCCCCTGAAAGCAGCCTGGAAATCCATTACATGCTCCAGGGGAGAACAGTATAAACTTTCCAGGCGTCTTTTCACACTTGCCTTATCAGCTCCTTAGCTGGGTCATAAACAAGCCACTGGATCCAGAGATCCTTCCTGTGCAGGCAAAGTCACGGCCAGGGCACAGGATGATTTTGGTGCACAGGAGCAGTGTGGATGATAGAGCTGGCTTTCCTCCAGGTGAAACAGCAGGTATTATCTAGATTCAGCTGCCTAAAACTCTTTTCATTGACATACTAGAGTTAGAACTAATCTTTGTTGGTTAAACCTAATCAGGGTTGAGGGAAAAGCAGACTTAGAATCGAGTAGTCACAGGGTTTGAATTAAGGACAGCTGGCTTCCATAATCACAAACCAAATTTTATACAATTTGAACTATTACATAAATATAATCAGAAAATGAAATTGCTGTCAGGACCTTATAAGATGTCAGGGTTTGGAGGGTGGTGAGAGCCAGTAATGTGCTCGACTGGTAAATCCTGGACATGGGTGGGACAGACGTGTCCTTATTCACCCTTTGGAAACATTCAGTAGCATGAAATCACAGAGGCACCCAGAGTTAGAGCATTAGCGTTCAAGCTGCATTTATTTTACTGTCAAGTTTGACGGCTGGTGCATTTCTCATGTTCAGTTCAATATCAGTTTCCTTGATGAACTCATGACCTGAGAAAAATTCAGCTGGATTATAAAACTCAATGGACTCTGCCTTTCAGTTCTGTTTGAGGACAGTTTGGTTTGGTACATCTTAAAGAGGCTGCCATTTTAATAATTAAACTCTCAAGTGTTTGCCGATGCCAGATCAGATTTTGAATTAGAGTTCATCTATCTAACGTAGCTCTAAATTTAGAAGCGGTGAACACAAAGGGAAATCATTATGTGACGGCGTAGAAGATGTTGAAGCTACAAGGAAATTCTGAGACATCGAATGTGTGCTATGCAGCACTTGAGGAAGTTTGATTTTTAGAAAGGAATAAAGCCACATATCAACACTTGTTAAGATGTCAAAGTCCTTGAGTTTCAAGACACGACATTGGCAATGACAATGGAGGCTTTCTTCTCGCCTCTCAGTTCTTTTCCTGGCACTGCCTGGCAAGCCACTGGTGCCCTGGAGCTACTGGCTTGACCATTAATTATAGTCATCAGCCTGTCAGATGACAACATCCTGGAGAAGGCTATGCTCCTTCACATGTGTCTTTGGACATTTGGACCAACTACAGTCTGCATGTTGCATGTTTCACAAATGTTTTGGCTCATTTTTTGGGCTCAGGGCAACATGTGGGTGAGTCAGTCCACCAATATATCACCATCTGAAGGATTTAGCTAATCTCTGCAGTTTCTGAAGGATGAATTAAAAGAACAAGTCCAAGTCTGTTATTGTTGCAAAATAGGAGGAGCTTCCTGGTCATGTCTGAATGTTTTCCAGTTGCTGTCTCTCTGGAGAGCTAGGGTTAGGGGTTAGGGTTAGTTCCCCCTCTTTTAACCCTGTTTTTGAGTAACATCATAATCAAAATCATCTGATCACAGTAGGTCTGTGTTATGGTAAAAATGGCACCTCAAGGTCCATGAGGTCAACGAGACCTTTTATGTCCTGAATATGTGTCATCTGTTTCTGATACTATCTTTGGTATGTGGGACATCGTCATCTTTGATACTGTAGTCTCCATACTCGTC
Organism: Hirundichthys speculiger; assembly: GCA_018398805.1. NCBI lineage: Eukaryota > Metazoa > Chordata > Actinopteri > Beloniformes > Exocoetidae > Hirundichthys > Hirundichthys speculiger. The sequence goes on from JAGFBZ010000912.1 coordinate 124,056, forward strand.
TGGAGTTAAGACACGTCTCCGTCAGGATTCTGTCTCAAAGTTCATTTGTTTTTCAGACATTGTTAAAAATCATTGTGTTTTGATGTCATGTTGTCATTTCTTGCAATCGCCTGCTGAGGTGCAGATTTGACCCCTTTAGCAGGCAAATAGAGAATAAATTCATTGAAATCTTAATTGATCTTACTCAGAATCCTTAATCTTTTAGAGGCTAAAACAGAGACAATCAAGTTTTCCACCACAGTCTGACAAACAAGAATATCCAACTTTTTTCACCATACATTCATTTCATAAAAATGAAGCCAAAAAAGAAAGAAAAATCAAGCAGGCAATATTAATTATCCCGTTACTGCTTCTGTAGGATTTGAGAGAAAAAACTGTGCCACGTTCTGCTAATCATCAGTCCTTCACCAGCTGGTTATCAGCAGGTGTGCTGACCTCTGTAAAGCAGCTGTTTAACAGTTTGCTGGTCTGCAGCATTCAGGTGTTTAACACAATGCTAAGAGGGAAAGACACAAGCGAAGCAGCTGTGAGTAGGTCTTTGATTCCCAGGGAAGTATGCTCTTCCCGTGGTTAACAGTTAACAGTAAAGCTGCAAAGCTTCTCTGTGTTCACAAAACTATAGCTTTGTAAGAACCGTTGCTATACAAATAAAATCGAATGGAATTTTGTTGAATTTGCTGTGCATCATGTTACTATTTTGCAAATGTACATTCATTTCACCTCCCTTATTATTATTATTATATAATATTAATCAGAACATTACAATCACGACAATTCAGAACATTAGTGGAAAGCCTACATTTTTACCTTTTACTAGCTTTGGTAGCAACAGTATGGATGTAACAGGAACAGTGAATTTAGCAAAGCAGCTTCATGTGACTCTTGTGTATTGTAAATTTCAAACATGTAGGAAGCCTTCACAATAAAAAGATTTAATCTGACTAATAAGGTGCTCTTGCGCCAGCAGAGTTTTATATCTAGAAATATCCCTGGTGTATGGAACATGTTTTCTCTGAGGAAACAATTTGAAAATATGAACAAATACTTTTTGTGATTCACTGAGCTCATCTCAGATTTTTTTTTTTTATGTTAATCTGTTCATTTGAATTTATTTGAATGCGTCATGGCTTTTTCTTGGGAGGATTCAAAAAAGGAGGAGAGCCAGGAGATTCCAACAAAATCCTTTAATAATTACAAAAACCAAAAAATAAATTAAGAAAATCCAATGGAGAGGAACAGCAAGAGCAAACAAAGCTTGCATAACAAGAAGGTAGGCAGGCAGGCAAACCAGCAAACTGAACGGGAAAAACAAGACTTAAATACACAAAGGAACAAACGAGAGGCAAGTGCACACAATCGGGGGAATAACAGAAGGAAGTAAGGGTGAACACCACAAAGACAAGACAGACCTTCAAAGTAAAACAGGAAACAGTGTTGACTGAAGACAGGGAGGTCAAGAAAAAAAAAACAGTCATACCATGCCCAACCCAAACCATGACAGAATGAATGTTTGCTTCTTGTTCAGAAGTGTCATCTAGTTCCTACAATCTCTCATTTCTATAATCAGCAACAACCATTCAAATTGTCTTTGGATACGCATCCCAGTCGTTACTCGTGACTTCTGCATATCGTTTTACAGTATTATAACATATCAAGAAACAAGCTCACAGAGCTACTGTACACATCACAGGCAAAGAGACTAATGCCTGGTATACACAGCATGATTAAAAGCCGTTGCAGATGAGAGATCATGAAAGGACTGTGGCAAGATCTTTCGCCTTAGCTGCAAAGTGGTGCTCCTATGTCATACAATGTAAGCAGTTTGTCAGTGACCATCTCCAATTATTCAGATCATAAAAAAGAAGAGAAGCTGAACATTACTTGTTCCTTTACAAGTGCTGACAACACCGGGTTTCCTGAGTGATCAACTGAACACATTACTATAAAGATGTCATCTGAACACAAATTTGCCAATTTGCTTCCTATATGTTAATAGTAAGAATTTCCATTCCATAAATGTGTAAATATGTGATTCATAAATGCGCCTGAGTAATGTTGTGGCAGGGTGCCCTGGATCAACCCACGACTCATAAATCCTGCAAACAGCATGGTAGCTTCTGGAGATTGATACCCTTTAGGTATTTTTCAAGAAAAAATATACAATTTTGATATCAAGATTTCAAAAAGCTATAACTTGAAAGCAGTTTAAGATAAAAGCATACTGTAAATGAGAAATATCTTCAGTCTGAAACAAAATTTGGGATGGAAGAAGATTTGTCATTTAATTTGAATATTGTGACAGTATTCCTCAGTTTCAGGTTTTTCCTCAAGCCCCTTGCACAAGTGAAATTACATGAAAGCTTTCATTTCAGGGACAATCACATCATAAAGTCATGATATCCGGACTTTGGCTCCAAAATTTCCCTTTCAAAGAACTGGTGGGCATATCTGTGTGTTTCATTGGTGATGAGGCTCCAGAATTCATCATTCAAAAAAGAGAGATGAAATCAATGGGCTCAGAATTTAAGAGATCATCTCCACAATAGACAACAAGCTCATGAAAATTTCAGATCCACTTTTGATACTCTTCCTCTTCTCTCAAGAACTCCCAACCATCATCATCATCATTATCATCACCGCGATTTCCGGGGCGCCATTAGCGGTGTGTTATTTCCCACGGCTTCTCCCGTGTCTGCCAGGACAACCGTGGTTGTTGTCATCCCCGCTATATTTTTCCATACTTGTGGTGCTATGAGCCCCTCTGACACCTCGACCACGTCCCCTGTTTGGCGTTCGTAGAATGTTTCCAACCCGGCCTAGCTGAGGTGAAGCATCCACTATACTGTGTTCTGATCGTGGACTTGCCGTCACCACTGTGAGTTTCTACTTCACTGGACAACTGCATCTCTTAGCCAGTAGAGTTAGCCAGTACCCGACGAAGAACTTCGTCAGTACAGTAAACCGGCCTCTTGGCATCGTGAGTGAATGAGAAAATACTCGTTCGCTCTGCTCTGCTCTGCTCTGCTCTCGCTACACTCAGCACTACTACACTGCTTCGCCGCTGCGTTGCTGCACCAGAGGATGTTTTACAAAACTCTTTTTAGACTAAAACTTTGAATAGCAGCACGTTGACAAATGGTTCTCAGATTACAGGCACACATGTCCACCGTCTCCAGGTGAAAAGCAGTAACAGGATTCAGCGACACATTTATAGATTCAGCCTGTTTTATTCAGCAATGTTGCTTGTCGCAATTTTGCGACTTTGGCGTTTAAAGGGTTATAATCATTGTGAAATTCTCCTTTGAAAGTTCACTAGATGCATAACTATTCAGTTGCCCATCAGGTGACAGCGGTTACCCACTGAAGAAGTAGCTGTTAACCACCCTTACCCACCCACAGACTGCAAACACAATGATGCCCACTGCCATACACAGGAAGTTGTAGAGTGAGCGATCAAGCAGTTGAAATGTCCATGGTGCTGTTTTGGCAGGGCCGGGGAATGGTCCTGTATTGCTCTGACTAGGTGTGCCACATTGCCAACAAATGGTGTGAGATCATGGCCGCCAGATCCACCACCTGTTGTGGCCACCTGGCTTCACCTCCACCTTTCTGACTTTTTTTTTATTTTATTTGGTCAGGTAATTTGGTAAAGGTGCAGTTTTCTGAGCCCACCACACACTCCCACTCCATTTTTTAATTTTACTATTTATGCCAGAAGACAAAGTGCCAAATTAAATATTTTTCCTGGCCTCAACTTCAGAAAGGAGTCTCTCGAGTTCACACGCAGTGAGATTTCTCTTTCTCAGCTTGCTTTTGCCATTTTCTTTGTTTGGATGAGTGGGTTTCCCATGTCTGTTTATACTCATTGTCATATTCAAATTGGTGTGTTTGAGGGATGAGACAGGGTGGAGTGTTGTGTCCATGCATGTGCGCTCAATGTCAAGTTGATTGTAATGTACGAAGAGAACATGCGTGGATTCACCTGTACGCAAGGTTCTAGTACATCTGAATCATTTTGTGCTTACAGAAATTTCCACTTAAAGATTTAGAATGAAATCCACGCAAGTCTTAGTACATGTGGCCCCAGACATGTGGCCCCCATATGTGTCCAAAATAGTATTAAGTGAACAGTTTTTAAGTTGATATCTGCAACAAACTGAGTTAAAACTTATGACAGACTTTAAAAACTGTAACAATTGATGAAATCTAACTTTGTTGAAATATCTCACAACTTAATTAGGTCAAATATGGGTTGAGTCTTTCCAAAGGGGGGAAAAAACATTTTATGAAGGCTCCAGATGGATTAAAAGTGGGATGCAAATATGGTTCCATGCGGGTTTGCTCATAGATTACAAGGTGGCCCTTCCTGTGTTTGGCCATATGGACTCTGAGTGGACTCTATGTGGTTTTAAAGTGGGGTCCAACTGGTTAATTTTTCCAACATGAAGCCTATGTTACTAAAACTATATGGCACATACACATTTGTCCCCTTTCTTAGCCCATGCCTATTTTGCCACGTATCCTCATGGCCTATGTTGTGCCCTAGAAGAAACATATATATAATATGTATATGAAAAAATAACATGTCCATAAACTGACCCCTGAGGCACCTCAAGGGAAGGACATTGAGAAGGCAGGAGACTATGAATCCTTGAGTCAGCATGGAGAACTTCTCTGAGGGATTGAATTATGTCCTGTAACTTGGTGTCCTTCCCCAACAGCTGCTGTTGAAGTGCCCTGGAGTTGTCCATGGACAACCATATGAATCGTTCAATGAGTAATTGCAGGCCTGTGAGAGTGCTTGACAGCGTCCTGACGCATGTGGACATAAGACTCCTTCTGGATAAGCAAACATAAGAAAATCTTCTCACTCACCCTGGCTGTATAATTAAACTTGACACCTTTAGCCACAGAGCAGAAAAGCAGCCTCGGATTAATTGTGTGTTTCCAACAAATACTCAATAAATCAAGGGTCTCTACTCACAAATTGAGTTACATTGTTTGTCATTGACAGCAACTACTATAGAATAAACTCATTATACATCTTCTGAGCAAGTATAATCTTTTTATCATGAAACTGTTGGGGGTGTAACACTAATAAAGCCAGACACATGGGTGCACTTGCTGATGAGGTATAATGATAGCATGCTGCCATGTTGTATGGAAGACATGTAGAGAAACAGTAAGTCTTAGAGGAAGAAGATACGCATCACATAGGGTGTTTTTAATATCCCCCACCCCTGGCTCTTATATCACTTCAGGATAAAAAAAAGACCAGTAAACAAACAAGGTTGTCTGTGTCTGTGAGGGATTAGGAGTGGGGTAGTGGAGCTGGTTATGGTTGAAGGTAATGATGATGAGAAGGAGGAAACAACCACTGAGTTCCACTTTAGAGGCTCAAGTTAATCAGACCCAGCAACTCTGAACTCTGGTTTTAGTTACTCATTTTGTTTGACAATGTCAAATTTGGACAGTTGTATTCCTGTCTGATCAGTTTGCAAAAGCCAATGAGGATAAAAGATAAAATACATTTCTCACAAACAAATGTCATCTTTTTGGACACATACAAGAACCTAAGCAGGATGCATGTTGCATCAATGAATAACTTGTCAGAGGTTTGCTTGTAGATGTACTAATGTGATGGAAAGTGTTGTTTTCTGTCTAGAAGAGTCCTTCAATGAAAATCCTGTTTTTTCCTCTAAAGGTGGAGTGGGTGATCACTCCAAGAACCTTTTCTGTTTTTTGTTTTTACATTTTATTGGTTGAAAGTGTTTTCACATTCCAATAATAAATAATTAAATACTTCCTCTGAGATAATATGAAAAGCATCTGTCATCTAGAGCACTGTAAAAGTCATGCCCAATTAATTCACTCGGCTGAGGGAAATCAATTAGCAATTTGTCGCCCTGTCTGATGATCAACTGGACTTCTGCGTGTTTCCATGGTACTCTTCTAAAGAACTGAGGGAAGAGAAGGTACTAAAGAGTAATGCCATGTCAAGAAGAAATTTATCCAAGAATATGATTTATGATGGTGAAACACCAAGAGCAAAGCCAAAGTTAGAAGTGGGCTCTAGAAACTGAAGTTTTTTGCTCTTCATGAACTGCACACTAAGTTGTTTGATTTTGTTTTTTGTTTTTTTCTTGTTGCAGAGTGGCCATCCTTCTATGATGACAGTGTCTGGAGTGTTAGCTTTTAAAAGGCAATGGGCTACTATTTGTAGCGTGTACCAGTTGGTCCCCAGTGCAGGTTTTCTGAGGCACATCACATGTTCTTCTTATCACAATGTGTTCACGTAGCCATTTGATGTTGGAATTGTTTTCTCTATCTTGAAATGGTTAAAACTGGAGTTTGTCCCATACATTTGGTGTGTCACATTTGTATATTATATTGTGCTTTGTATGATTGCAAATGGTTTGAATGATCTCTATTCCAGAGATCATCATTAGAAATGGGTTAACAGTGATAGGTATTGTTTTTCTGGCCATGGAAGTGTGCGTTCATGTGATCTGGGTCACTTTTGGATGGAGGTTAGAGGGAAGTGGTTGAGTAGTTTGGATGTGTAATTTTAAAAATCATCTCGTTCTTCTAAAGATGGAGTCCAACAGAACATGGAAAGCGCCGAGCACCTTGAAGAGGCTTTGCTCCAATTCATAAGAGATATACTCACCCTAAGGTTTCAAGATTACATAACAGTTGGACACGAGTCTGCTCCTTTAAAGGCTGTTATCTTTTTGTCTTCTTCTTGCTATTATTATACATTTATAAAGGTTGAGTGGTGTAAAAGAAAATGTGGTTTTCAACTTATAGACTGACCCTTTCCTCATACGTGGTTCAAATTTCTTCTAAAACTTTCTGAATTGTGAACCCACAGTCTCCACAGGTTAACGTAATGTTATGATATACGAGTCAGAGTCAGTTGGTGGTGCTTTATTTTGAAATTTCCAGTTTTGCGACTTTCTTCCAACTCAACCTGCTGTGTGTAAAGAAACATGAGGATGGGAGAAGCAGGTGAAGAACCCCAGTTACTTGAGGTGCTGACAACTTGTTGTGATACTGTACTTGCAATAAAAGCTTCCTTGGAGGTAAAGACCTCTGCAACAAAACAGACATTGGTAATCCTATTTAAAATATATAAATAATAGGGCTGTCAAAGTTAACGCGTTAATAATGCATTAACGCATATTCTGTTTAATGCCACTATTTTTTAAATGCGAGATTAACGCACACACCTTTCTGTAAATATGACCCTTGGTAAATAAGTGTATTTACAGCCAACGTGTGGGACAGACATGGCGACAGAAAAGGGTCTTATGAACAGTAGGTTTAGCCTTAAGGTGCTGCCAGATGGGTCTGTTAACAAGAAAAAAGGTTATTTGTATTTACTGTTCCTGTGAATTGAGTTACCACCACAGGGCTCGGTCAAGTTAGTTTCACATCTGACATTCACTTGTTTATTTTCTCTTTAAACTTTAATAGCGTCGTGAAAACGGCACCAATTTTTCGGCACCACGGCACCACAATCATTTTGTGGATATAAGTATGCCAGACATTTCACAAGTATCATCAACCCTCCAAGCTCAGTGAGTGTGGCTAAAACTCTCAGGAACAGCGCTGAATGTCCTTCAAAGTATCTGCTGCTGCCGTGGAGTTTAGGGACCGTCAGCAAATTACAGCAGTCAAGCAGCAGCCCCAAATACACTAAGAAGCTGATGAATTAAGACCCCAAAAAGTACTGCAGAACATAAAAAAATGTGATTAATGTGCAATTAATCGTGAGTTAACTATGAAAATCTTTCAATTAATTGCGATTAAAAAATGTAGCCCTAATAAATAACTATGGTTTTCTCTCTCCCACTTGAAAAATTCCACTCTTAAGCAGTACTGACTAGTGATCTGCCTTCATCTGTGTTGAAGTAGTATTGACTTGCATGCAAAAGTAGATGTAAACTTGGGACAGATGAATGCAGCAAGTGATGGAAGGGCCTCTTTGCATATTCATAGAATACTAAATGATGCAAAGATGTAGAGCTATATCTCAGTAGTTTTATAGCATCAAAGAGTTTTTTTCTATTTTCTGTGTGGTAAAGATTGTATATATGTAATTTTTTTAATGGACAGAATGTATTTCTTGGTAAGCTAATCAATGCCTGCAAAAAGATACACATTTATTAAAATGCCTGGTTGGTTCCAGATCATAAAAATCAGAATTTAACATATTTGTCTGTCTTGGTGTCCTCCATTTCTCCCATCATCCAGACACTGGTGCAAGAGACTACTACAAGAGCTACCCAATGGTAGATTACACCCACCGCCAGTCTCCTCCCACTTTCCAGCCAGTCAACTTCCACCCCAAGGACAAACCATTCCTCCCACCACCCGACATCCATGCACCTCTGGCTATCACCATCAACGCCTCCCAGATTCCCAAGCCGAAGATCTCTAAGACCAACACTCATCCACTCACCTCCAGCTCAGCGTTCAAGGCATGGGACCCGAGTAAGAGTCACATCCAGCACCCGTCGGCCTCGCACATGGTCATTGGTGGACAGCAGCATCACCCCATCCAGCAGCAGCAGCACCAGCCGCTGCACCAGCAGAACAGCCGGTGTCAGGCCTACTCGAACAAGAGGCAGTTCAGCATCGAGACGCTGCCTGAGCTCTTCTCGCAACCACTGGGATACGGCCACTCTCCACACATTCACCCCAAGCACAAGGGACTGGCCACCAACAGCAAGACGGAGGTGACGGTGTGAACGTGCTGATAAATAGACTGAGAAAGAAAAAAATAACAAAACATACGAAGTTAAAGGAATATCCTTTATATCCAGAGCTATGGATGGTGTTGTGGGAACAGGCATATATCAGAACTGAAATTTTTTAACTCCATTTTCCTCATCATTGTTAATTAACAACAATAATAAAAAATGTGATATATGTGTACTTTTAAGACCACTGGATCAAAGCAGAAGCAGATAAACTGTGAAGGTGATGGATTAGAAGGTGCTGACGGCAACCCTTTGAGCATGGAAGTCTTTATAAAAAAATGGAGTGACCTTTCAAGTGTGTTGGCACACCTCGACTTCGTCTCCTCTCAACCCTCTTTCAGCTCAGCATCATTCTGGTCTGCTCTGTAGCTCCACTACAGTGTATTCAAACATTCAAATCACACACGGATACTCTATTTACCCCGCGAACTGTAGCCCAGACTCTGAGGCTGTCACAGAGGCTGGTAGGGGAGTGTTTCCCCTAAGACTCTGGCTTCCCATCAACAGAGAAAATGCCATTGTATTGTCAGCTCTCATTGCCCTCCAGCCTGCGAAAGAGTGAGATATCAGCCTGGCAACTCATACCGGAGAAGAGGGTAGGGGATTCATCTCATTCCAGAAGCAAATGCGATGAGAAGGATCTGAACAATGTACACACGCATGCACGCGTGAACACGCGAACACGCACAATACACACTTGTCAAAAATTACAGAAGGTCCAAGGCACTGGCAGAGGCCACAGGCAAGCCCACCCCATACACATCCCCTCTCAGACAAACACACACACACACTTGTTTCAGCACACTAATTCCCAGAGACTGGGAAAATGAATAAACAAGCTCCCTTGTCGTTATTTGCAAGGGCTTGTTAAACTGTCTCTTCTATTCTTGTAGAAGTTTTTAGCTCTAAAAGAAATGATGGATGTAACCCATTTATCCAGAAAGACCACTGGAAAATCACTGAATATTCTGAGGCAGTTCAACAAATCTGTCAAAGAACTGTCATCTGCATATCTCATATCTGAATATGGATAGTGTACATCCTTTGAGATCCACTCTGCTATTTTTAACTCCACACATTTACCAAGACCTGCTTTCATAATAAAACACTAATCATCAGTGGAGCGCTGGATGTAGAAGGAGAACCAGTGATGCACGCAAGAAAACCTTTTCCCAGTATGGGTGTTCCCAAATGAAACTATTTGATCCGTGTACGTACAGCTGCTGCTTGAACTGCAATTTACTTTATTCCTTCTAAATGGAGGGTTTTAGCACCACAACTGAATAACTGCTAACAATTAAACAAGTAGCAAACATGAATCACGCCTGAGATGCATACAGCTAACACATCAAGCATTTTTCATATGACAATGGTCATAGTTTAAATTTAGAATGCAGATACTTGGTTACAACCTAGCCTTTCTTCAAATCAGTATTTATATATGCTCCCATTGGGGTTGTATGTAGCTTCTGGTTTTTTTTTTTTTTTTGTCAGTCACCCGCATTAGACAGCAGTTAGACCTTTTTCAGATTGAAGAACTAGGATGTCTGATGGAGAGCTAGGCCAACGGCTAACAGCTATGTGGAATCAGAGCCATAGAAGAGCCTCTGTTCACTATTTCAAAGCACCTCAAACCCCAGAAATTTCATAACAGTTCAAGGGAACACAGTATTAAACATATTTACACCACTATGGAGTTATATTGCTATTTCTAATAAAGAGCACAGTTTCTTGATTCAAGAGCAGAACAACATTTCCTCCTCTTTATAGCTGCTAGTCTAGCTGTTAGCTGTTAGCCTAGCTCCTCATCAGAATTCTTTGATTCTCTAAACTGAGAGCCCTGCGACTGGTGTCTTCTCCAGGGAAGACACTACTCAGTACTTCACACTTATAATGAATTATGACACTTTAACTGTAAAATTAAAGGTAATTTCTTTTTAATGTTAATGATACCAATGTTAATGAGACAGTGAGCCAACATTTTATAATTTAATCATTCATAAAATGTTTGCATGAAGCAAGTTTCCCTGCCTGCACTGTAGATCCATATTCAGTTAGCTGTGATTACCATCCCCGGGGCTACTTTGATGTATTAGACAATAATTTAAAATCATTTAATAAGATTTTATGTCACATAATCTTTATGGAGGAGGCAAGTGTGCAACAAATCTGCACTCCTTACTCATCAAGTGCTGACTCCTGATTAGATCCCGCTTTAGAATTGTTGTTCCATGTGCAGTGTTGTGATTTAAATCCACACTTCTCCATGAAGACAGTTAATAAACCTCATTGAATGTAGGATGATGGCTGAGACTGCAGAGAAAGTACAAGAAAGTTATCAGTCATGAATCATCCTATTAAGACAGACACCCCTCTACAGGTTGGATCTATGGATCTGGATAAATGGCAGTAGCTGCACTGCAGGGTTTCTTACATTGAACTTTGGCAGCCCTTATTAAAATACACCCTTTGGCAAAGTTAACTACATGTTACGTGGCACTTCCTTCAACACGTTTCTTCTCCATTTTCATTTTTTATACAATATTTGCCGACATTGTCATGACAGGAGCTATGTATTTTGACACAAAGACTCTAAAGAGGTGCATGGTGCTTTAAAATATGAAGCTCCTGATTAACAAGTATACAACAAGTATTCAGTAGTGCCAGATAGGTTGATATGTACCCAACTTCCCTTAAACGGTATCACTAATTGATGTAACTAATTCTCTTTTGCTGAAAAGTACCTTAAAATGGTGTTGCAATTAGTATATGTTACACAAAATATAACATATTTCTTAGTTCGAGAGCATGAATTAGACAAACAGAAGTGTCTGATTGAATTCACCTTCATTTGTTTTCATGAGGACACCAGATATGCCGCAGTGCATATGCCCATAACATTGGGCAGGTGGTAGAAGCTCATCAAACCGCATCGCTTCCCAGAGTCACACACTATTTAGCTGTTTTTCCTCATTCTCTCCTCTTTTTCATTCCATCTGCCCCTCTTTCACTCTTTTTTTTTTTTTCTTTCCAGCAGATTTTCTTCTACCTCCTCACCTTCCTCTGCACATTAACATCTACGAAAGGGTGAGCAATGGGTGCAGACTGCATGTCTGGTGTTTGTTACCCTGCTCCGAGCTGTCATAAACCATGAGAGCCTAAATTGGTGCTCCTAGCATGTGAGAAAGAGCGCATTAGGAGTCAGCTATAATGAATGAAGGAGTCAAGGAAAGCATGGCAGGCTCCAGATTTACGCCCCGCTCCTCAATCACGCTCACACACAAGCATAATTACATTCGCACAAGCGCAGACGGTGACATGAGTGACCAGATGCTCTGCAGCATATTTTTCAGACTAGAAGAAATGGACAAATAAGTTTCCACACTTAAATATGATGATTTTATTTCTGAATTCAATAAGAGTCCATGTCAGTCAGCCAAATTGCTTCTCGCTTCAATGAATACTAGCAAATAAAATGAGCAATGGAGTAAAAATTTAACAAGAGAGAATAAATTAGCAATATATTGCTTGCTTGTAATGCTACAATGGCTTCTCCATTTTACCCCTCCAAGATGTGAAAAAGCTGTTAGGCGAGCTGTTGGAGTGGCGCTAAGGGCTGCCGCCATGCTTTTGTAATAAGAGATCAAGTAAGAATGGGGATCGTGAATACAAAAGCACCAATGGGATGTGTATGCAGTGAATACATCTGTGCTCATGCTCCCTCCAGCGCCACACAGTATTACTGCACCCCGTTTCAGCATAGTTCTCCTGCGTGGCATCCCTGTTTCTTTGACTTTCATTCCCAAAAGATGCAAACGCTTTTAGTGGGTCATCTCATATAAAAAGCTTCCTGGCCTCGTAAAATCCCCATGAAAGTGTTGTGTGTGTGGTCTGTCCTTAATCAGACCATCACTCTGAATGCATTAGAAGTAGTGAAGGCATGCAGAGAGGCAGCAAGTAAACAAGCAATATGTGACAGTAAAGCAGTTCCCTAGTTCCCTATGTGTCTCTCTGAAGCCCTGCTCAGAGTTTAGGGGTGGATAGTGTTGAGGGTGAGGTTACGAACGCTGGCATTCACACCGCCAGCCCAAAAACCATTTCTAGCATAGGTGATCAGATTTTAGACTTTCTGACTGACCAATCTGAGTATCCCGGGTAACCTACAGGCATAAAATGGATGGAAACAAACCATGGACCAGGCATATTAGCTGTTAGCATACAGACTCTTGAGACAAGCTAACGGAGGAATTCCCCCATCACTTCCATCATTGTGGTAGATGTAGTTAGTTTGTGCCGCATTGAGAATTACACTAAAGATTATTCATAATCTTTTTTGAGCAACCATGGTGTTGAGACTGAGACATCTGTGAAAATCTGATTGCAATGACATTCGATAACATCTCTGCATCTGTTTAAAATCTGATTTGGAAATTTAGGCTGGCTGTGTGAACACAGACTGAAGCCCAATGAGGAGAGCTGAGCCAAAGATTAGATGCTACAGAGGTTCTGACAGAGGATGGAGATGAGATGGGGAAAAAAGAAAAAAAAAACATTGTTTGCATGGCCACACCTGATATCATGTTGGTTGCTTTCCATTTTGGCTTGTCTGCGTACTCCAGAAACCTTTTTTTAAAGAACCAGGTTGAGAGGACTTTCTGTGGCTTTAAGAGAAGTTGGCCTTTATTCAGATCTGAACAGTTTGACAACAGGACTCAGGATCCCTTTTGAACTCCTTACACACTGGCAGACCACAGAGGTTGTAATGCCAAAACTAGCAAACAGCGCTGGAGGTTGGGCACAATAATAAGAGTCTTGAGGATTTCCAAGTAAGAGTGCTGCAAGTCCAGGACAACGAAAGCCTGTTGACAGGGTACCAGGAAATTCAAGTCTGGCTAATGCATCTCACACTGACTGGCCAACAGCTTTTAAGAAAGCACTGCGAATGACTTAATTCTTGGACATCTTCGGCCACTTTTGGAGAATTGGATTACAAAGAAACAGTTGTTTTGATGTAAAGAAAAAGGCAGTGGTCAAGAAACGCTTCATCTTCAATCCAGGATGGACTTCCATGGCTACCTTCATTCAAAAACTGGATTTAAAGACAACAACCGCAACAGGAACAACTGGTGAAGCTGAGTTAATTAGACTGGAACCCCCACTGATGAGGTCAGCATAAATACTTGAACACATTAACGGGCATACACGTGCACAGACAGGATCAAGAGTCACTGAGGTATAACACAAGTTACATCCTACATACAAAGACCACAGCTTTGTGGCATGAAACAGGACCAAAAGCCTTGAATCAGGAGAAACTGAGTACACCTAGCTGATGCTTAAAGGTCCAAAACAGTGAGAATGCTGAGGCTGCTTTGGATCGTCAGCTAAAGGCGCATTTACTCAATCTCTCCTGATGAACAACAGACTCTGGTGTCGCTCTTTCATCTCAGAGCAAACTGACTGTTGTTTGTAAAACTTCCTCTTTAGAAAACACACGATTCAAGTATTCTACTAAAGGTGATCTGAATGCAACCTTGTAGAGATACTTGAGCTCCATGATCATTAGCAATATATAGATTATTGGTGTACGGTTTGGTTGTTTCTTTGTCTTCTGTCAGTTTTTGTATGGTGTTTTTCAATGATTGAGCTTTGGTCAAAAACATTTAAAAAAAAAATGGATTTGACGTATAGAAAGTGAAAAGTGCTTCCAGATTTTAGACTCATGGCCCCACCCCCACCCCCAACATATGACACACAGTGTACCTCCAAAGATCACAGATGATCTTTTGAATTTCATTATATGTCATATATTTTAAGCTTGTGATCTTCTGACTTACATTGTTTGGTAAAAAATGCACTCATGTATTTAATGTGAAAAGATGTTGCATTGTATTCAAGTGCTTTGCCAACACTATAGCTGAAAATAAAGGGAAGATTCAATGATTTCTTGTACAGCTTTTGCACTTCCAAAAAAAAAGGAAAAAAAAAGGGGAAAAATAAAAAAAATAGTCATGCATTGTTTCATGATAATTTGTAACGGCAGCAATAGGCTGCTTTGGATTGCTCTGTACTACTTGTGTATATATGTATGCTGTACCATTTGTCTGCAGTGAAATATGTTGACAACTCAGCTTATATAAGGGCTTTTTATAGGTATAAAAGCAGACTGGGAAATCTAACATCACTCTCTGTAACTCAAGATAAATTTCTCTAGGGTTTTTTTGTTTGTTTTTTAGGGATGAAGGGTTATGAACAGAATTTTCCATGCATACAAAACGCTGTATAAATAAAGTTTGACTGACTCTTACTGAAATGTCTATAGGCACTCATACTGCATTGATCCATGTGTCCTGTTTGAATAAATCTTTCAGTAAAATAACACACTGATTTGTTCATTTTGATTGTGCAGGAAATGATTGTTTTCATATCATCTGGAGGGACCGTCTGCAGCCCTGGTCCAACCTGCATTAACATGGGTTCTGAGAAACTAAATAATAAGAGGCCAGTATTTAGCACCTGTTCACATCTGTCATGAAAATGTGCACCCAGAAGCATCTTGAGTGATCGGATCTAAATTTCCCAGCCTATATGCAAATAAACTACAGTTCATTTTTGCTTGAAAATAAAAGTAAATTGTTCATCAAAGGCAGCAACTGGAAATACTGAGGTGTAACTTGAAGAAAAAAAATCTGTCAGAAACCAATAAGAGCCCTGTGAAGGACTGGCGACCTGTCCAGGGTGGACCCCTGCCTTTCACCCAAAGAGAGCTGGGATAGACTCCAGCAGATCCAGCAGGTATAGATAATGTAAGGATGGATGGAATCAGATAAGAACACAAATAACAAAGAGTTTTATTGCGGTCATTTGTGGGCAAAATCAAATGACTTATCGATGAAGAAGATGTCATCAGTTTATCAACTGGGGGATCGCAGGGCCACATGTAGACAAACAACCATGCACTCTCACAATCACTACTACGGGCAATTTAAAACCACTAGTTAACCTGACATGCATGTCTTTGGACTGTGGGAGGAAGCTGGACTGTCAGCGATCTCATGTGGTACAAATGCAACCAGAGAAAAAGCCAGTGAACTATGTTGTCCTTTAGAAAACTCCAAAGCCTCTACAACACCCTCAGAAAACTTTTAGACCTGTTTGACCAAAATGTACTCTTTGGATGCAAGGTCTCCTTTGGATCCTGGTGTTCCTATAACAGGAACCACTGGTGACCAGAGAAGTGCAGGATGACCAGAACTCATCCACAGTAACACATGGGTTTTGTGGTCTAAAGAATAATAACTAAAATTATGCAGGTCATTTTCAGGCAGGTCAATTAAAGTGGTAACTGCGTATATTTTTCAAATATCATCAATGTTTGAAACATGACTAATGTAAATGTTTAGGCAATGATTATTCAAGCCAATGCCACATTAAACTAAATGCCTACTGTCAGTCTATTCCTCCCTTTGTTTCACTTCTTTCAGGGTGCTTTCACATCTTGGCTCGTTTACTCTAGTTTGTAAACTTAGACTTTTTTTTTTTCAAACTGTGTGAGAATGTTCCTATCGCTTACTGCTCAGATGTGTCTGTTTGGTGGAACAATAGATATAAATGCAGAAAGATCCCGTAGCTTGGAGTATTTCACAGTAATGCCTCTTTCAGCGGACTGCTTCAAGGTTCTCCATCTGCATCGAGGCCACCTCCTGTTGGAGTCTAGGTCCAGTGGTTTTGCTCCACCCCTGAGTGCAATGACTCTGTTCACGGCAAACAAAATGAGCAACATTATGAGGGGAAATAAATGAAGGTTGTTTTGAGAGGATTTAAAGATGATTCATGCTTCTGCGTCAAAGGTAGATCTCAACCCTAGTTGGACTTCATCACTGCAGACTCATTGAAGAAGGCAAACCAAAAACAGCAGAGTAGAGCCCCAGGGAAATAGTTGTGAATCTGTCTCCCTTGTGAGTGTCTCCTGTTCCTGCCTGCATGCTTCCCCTGTCTGCTCCCTCCTCCAGGATGCCTCGCAGGTGCTTGGCCTGCGCCGACTGCCACACCTGCTCCTCATCTACCATCACCAGTGCTTTGAGAAGGCCAGCATGCTGCATGAAGGCGCCGGTTCAACTACCTTTCTACATCGCCCTGTGCCCCGGTGAAACCTGTTCTGGTCAGCCCGTCCCCTGTACCTCTGGATCTGAGTGAAGAGGTGTTTTTGGTTCTTTTTTTCCCTCCGTTTGTGGAATGAATTTGGCTTTTGTTACCCTCAAGACTTTACATTTGAATCCACTGCTTCACACCATGACAGAAATAGAGGGTTCAGACTGCAGGATCTGACAGACCCAGAGAGTTTAGGAGTAAAAGGGCTCTGACATGGTGCTTGATCAAGAGGAAAAGTGATCAAAATTACATAATAATGGGTCTTTAATGTTACAAGCTGTTTATTTGGACTGTGTTTTATAAAGGTTTGTACATTTTTTATGTAATGACAGGTTCAGACGCAGCATTAATGTGTTGAATCAATCATTATACGCTTGTGTTGTGTGATGCTCATAAAGTACTCCCAGCAGCTATAAAAGACCCGTTCAAACAGAGTTCTTCATCCTCCATTATTTTCTATCTGCCTCATCAGTTCAGTTCAGTTCAATCACTGCCACCAAACAAAGTCATTCACACAATAATCAACGACAGTTTGTTCATGGTAAAATAAATGAATGTAAGTATGCGGTTATGTAGTTTTCAGGAGCCACATCAGTGCCAAGTTATTCTCAAGGAGACTCCAGAACAGTTTGAGTCAAAAGAACCTTATAACAGGAAACAGTCCAGTTCACAGCAGAGTTCAGCTT
The DNA here is from genome assembly GCA_018398805.1 of Hirundichthys speculiger. Taxonomy (NCBI): domain Eukaryota; kingdom Metazoa; phylum Chordata; class Actinopteri; order Beloniformes; family Exocoetidae; genus Hirundichthys; species Hirundichthys speculiger. The sequence continues at coordinate 141,661 of JAGFBZ010000912.1, forward strand.
TGTAGGAATAACCACTCATCTTTTTCTGTCTACTGGAAATGTTTACTTGACGATTTTTAAATGGGGAAAAAAAAAGATTTGTGATGTAAATTTTGGTAGATCTTGAAATATTCTTAAAAGTGCTTATTGAAGAAGAAATTTCAAACATGTATAGTCATCATCAACATGTTTTATACAAACCCTGCAAGCCATTGCAGGATAGTTACACAAGAAGATTTACATTATCTGACATCCATCAGACTCAGGCAAAAAAAAAAAAAAATTAAAGAAGGGAGGGGAAGTGGGTTTAACTTTAGGCTAAACTGTGGCACTGCATTTAAAAAATTACGCTTCAAAGTATAAAACTCCAGCAGACTAATGATATAAGCAAGCTCGGGATTATGAAAGACTGGTTTCCACAAAAAAAATCCAAAATAATTTCTTGTATAATACTTATGTAAAATATGGTAATCATGACATGCAAAAGACCAGGAACAGATTATTATAAAGTTTATCACAAGACTTCATAAACATCATCACCAAGTCATCATCTCATCCTACAACATTATCTAGAAGAAATGAAAACAACTCTCTTCGTACCTCTTTCCTGACTTCAGTTCTTTGTCACAGACAGCCTGAAGGATGGTTTTACAAAAGACTTGTGTTTCTGTTTAATTGTTCTGAAACTACCTTGAGCCCTTGAGTATAAGAAGTCATCCAACAGTAAATAAAAAATAATAATCTCATTCCATCTGCGAGACTAAAGGTGGATCTTAATGAATTAGTAGCAATCAGAAATCCATTTTTATCAGCAGAACAAATTAGTTTTTGTTTTGTTTTGGTGTTTTTCTTTCACATTTGAATATCAGTTTCAGTTTTATTTGAAAGAAAATTGGATTGTGTTTGGGAAGTGTCGTCTAGCTTTGATGGCCAGCCATCCCCACAATCAGCAAAAACCACCCAAAGTTTGGGCTTTGGTCCCAGTCTTCTCTTCTGATAACTGTGTCACACATCAGCAGTGGTGAAGCTCGCTTACAGAGCTGCCGTGGACATCAGAGAGGCTGGAAGACTATACTGGCAACCCAAATCCAGTTTTTAGCAAATCCAAATAGTATCTAGATAGGCTCAAACCACACACAGAGGTGGTTTTAAATGCAAGTTCAAACTGATTTCCACAGATTAATTTCTATCTGAATGGTGAGGTCACTCAAGTGGGATTTTAAATAGTCTTTTGCATCATTCGCAACTCACCTTAAACAATGACTATGTCTGCCTACCGGCAGCGGTGGGCTTCAACAAGTCTGTTCTCCACTTAGACGGGGGATAGACGGTGACTGGAAAGGGTCCCAGCAGAGCTCTGCTAGTCCTCGTTTCAGCTACGCCAGCATTCATTTCAGATGTTGTTTCTGTAGCGGCACTTGACACAACAATATTTGAACGGATATGAATGAATGTAAAGTAATATTAATTTGCATCATGGGTTAGCATAAACAAAGTTGGCCAACTTGAAATTGCTAACTGTAACTGAACTCATGTGGGTGTATTCCAGCTGGGCCTCTCAGTCCTGTTCGCGCCAACCCATTTGGATCATGGCACCGCACTGTACAAAGGAAGAAGAAGCTTCAGAAGCACCCTGTTGAAAACCTATGAGTGACATCACAGAGGGTTCGGCCAGTTCTTCTCATAGAGTCCATGGTTTTGATTGGTGAAGCTTGGTGAATTTCAATTCCTCCCTTAACCCTCAATCTCAACCCTCAGTCTCAAAAATGCGCGCTCCCGCTAAGGGCAACTGCTGTCCCGATTCTTAGAAAGTCAAGTTGAGGGAAGAGTTTGAGGGCTGTATCACCCTCAAAATTGAGATTTTCTGACACCACCCTTGGAAGTAAGGGCTACCCAGAAGGCGCTGGGTAATTTTGCCAAGACATCTTCAAAAAGGATGGTGACAAAAAAAGCTAACTACAAACGTAAGTATCTTCGTATATCTTAAATATATAAATGTTACCAAACCATCTTATTGTCTGTGTTTGAGATTTTTTTCATGGATTAACATCGTTGTTGCGTAACATTTATTTTTTTACTTTACGATGTTTGCTGCCGGTCCGGCGGTGGGGATCCCCGGCCGGGTCCCGGTCGGCGGTCACGGTCCCGGTTCCGGTCGGCTTCACGTTACTTGTATACCTTGTTGGGTAGCGACGATGGACTGAATAATGTATCCTCTATTGTGTTATTTGCTAATATTTTTTGGAGAATATACAGCACTCTTTTCAATGTTATCCCTGTGTCACTTCAGGAAATGCAGAGACAACACAGGTTCTGATACACAGGTTCTGATACATTTCTGGATACATTTCTGTATACATTATGCAAAAATTATTTTATGCAAATATTAAAAATGCATACAGCTGCTCTGCCCTGCCACCTTTAGGAAGATCTGACCATAATCTGGTTTTTCTCACCTCCACCTACAAGCCCATCGTTCAGCAGCAACCAGTGATCATAAAAACTATCAAAACCTGGTCTAATGAAGCTGAAGATGCTCTGAAAGGTTGCTTTGAGGCTACGGACTGGAATGTCCTCTGTGAACCTCATGGAGACAACATCAATGCCATGACTGAGTGTGTGACAGATTACATAAACTTCTGCGTGGACAGCATCGTTCCAACAAGAACAGTGAGGTGCTTCCCCAATAACAAACCCTGGATCACCAGAGACCTGAAAAAGCTGTTGAACATCAAAAAGAAAGCCTTCGGGGATGGAGACAGGGAGTTATTGTAGACAACACAAAAACAAATCAAAGCACAAACCAGGAAGTGCAAGGAGGACTACAGGAAGAAGCTAGAAAGGCAGCTCCAGCAGAACAACGTGAGGGATGTGTGGTCTGGAATGAAGAAGATCACCGGCTTCAAGGCAAAGGGGGACCAGACTGATGGAGGTCTGGACCAGACTGATGGAGGTCTGGACCAGACTGATGGAGGTCTGGACCGGACTGATGGAGGTCCAGACCAGACTGATGGATGTCTGGACAGAGCTAATGAACTGAACAGGTTCTTCAATAGGTTCAGTTCCGCCCCTGCCTCCAGCCCAACAGACCACACCCCCTCTGTGAGCCCACAGCTTTCCTGTCACACCTCCACCCTGTCACCCTGCAGCTCAGTCATGGACCAGAAACCAGCATCATCTTTCTCCACCTCGGAGACCTCCTCTGCCCCCCCTCCACTCTCTCTGTCTCCTGCAATCAGGTCAAAAAACAACTTGAGAAACTGAACCAGAACAAGGCTGCAGGTCCAGACAGTGTCTGTCCCAGAGTTCTCAAGACCTGCTCATTGCAACTATGTCCGATTCTCCAGCACCTCTTCAACACCAGTTTGAGACAGAGAACAGTTCCTGTGCTGTGGAAAACATCCTGCCTTGTTCCAGTGCCTAAAAAACCACAACCAGCTGAACCTAACGACTACAGACCAGTTGCCCTGACATCTCACATCATGAAAGTCCTGGAGAGACTCTTACTGGCCCACCTCAACAAGCAGGTCAGCACCTTTCAGGACCCATTACAGTTTGCGTATCGTAATGGGCTTGGGGTTGAAGACGCCATCATCTACCTGCTTCACAGAGCCCACTCTCATCTGGACCAATCAGGCAGCACTTTGAGGGTCATGTTCTTTGATTTCTCAAGTGCTTTTAATACAATTCAGCCTGCTTTGTTATGTGAGAAGCTCCATCAGTTCCAGGTGGATTGCTCCACAACCTCCTGGATTTATGACTACCTCACAAACAGACCACAGTTTGTGAGACTGAAAGGTTGTGTGTCTGAGATGGAGGTCAGCAGCAGCATTGGAGCACCACAAGGAACTGTTCTCTCACCATTTCTCTTCACGCACTACACCTCTGACTTCCAGTACAACTCTGAGTCCTGTCATCTGCAGAAATACTCTGATGACTCTGCAGTTGTTGGGTGTATCAGCAACGGACAAAAAGCAGAGTACAAAGAACTGATCTGTCAGTTTGTGAAATGCTGCAGTAACAATCATCTCGTATTAAATACCAGCAAAACTAAGGAGATGATTGTCGACTTCAGGAGGAGCAAGAATCAACACAGCAGTGTTTCCATCCTGGGAAAGGAGGTGGAGGTGGTGGAGGAATACAAGTATCTTGGAGTTCAGCTTGACAACAGACTGGAGGGGAAATGTAACACAGAATACATCTACAAGAAAGGTCAGAGCAGACTCTACTTTTTAAGAAAGCTGAGATCTTTTAATGTCTGCACCAAGATGTTGCACATCTTCTATAGGTCTGTTGTTGAAAGTGCAATCAGCTTTGCAGCCATCTGCTGGGGCAGCAGCATCAGAACCAGAGACCTGAAGAGAATCAACAAACTGATCAGGAAAGCTGGATCTGTGCTGGGTGTAACTCTGGAGCCGCTGGAGCTGATTGTACAAAAAAGAATGCTGCACAAGCTGATGAAGATGATGGAGGACTCTTCACACCCTCTCCATGAAGATGATGGAGGACTCTTCACACCCTCTCCACAACACAGTGATCAAACAACAGGGTGTGTTCAGTGAGAGGCTTCTTCAGGTCCGTTGCAAGACGGAAAGATACAGAAGATCATTCCTGCCAGCAGCCATCAGCCTCCACAACAAGACTTAACACCTATTATTATTATTATTATTATTATTATTATTATTATTATTATTATTGCTGTCGTTTGTCTGTTGTTTATAAAAAAAAAAAAAAAAAGAGCCATTACTACAGTATTGAATTTCCCTTTATGGGATAAATAAAGTATTTTTCATTTCATTTCATTTTCATTTAATTTCAGTCTGAAGACATAACTGCACTCGAAGGGTGTCCCATTTCTAAGCCACAAGATGGCCTTTACACTTACTTTCGAGGGTTAAGATTGAGGGCCAAAAATTGAGGGTTAAGGGCGAGGGTTGAGATTGAGGGTTAAGAGAGGAATTGGAATTCACCCTTGGACACAAGATCACAATCACAGCAACAGTGCATGGGCACACACTGAAATAAAGTAGTAGACAGAAGCACCCTCTGTTTCTGGTGCTTTCTTACAACCTGTAAAAAATCTGCACAGCAGCTACGCTTAACCATTTGCAACTCTTGCAAACCCCCAAATGTGGTATGTTTACATCAGTTCTTAATGTTTATTTTGTTTTCTGTTACTATTTTATTATTATATTGTTCTGTCCAGCACTAGCTGCACTGTTTTTTAAAATGCTTTATGAATAAAGTTGAGTTGAGTTGCATTGAAGTTAGATCAGGAAACATAAGCAAGGACACACAGATCAGATCTGAACATTTGTAATATATAATATAAATGCTCAGTCAGGAAGGATTCTTATCAGATATGCCAAAAAAAAAATGAATTAGGCTGCAAGAGAGCGGCTGAACAAGATACAAAAGAAGGATAAAATTTGGTGAGTCTCATGAAAGTGACTTATCCTCCTGCCTGTAGGGGGACCCGCTGAGCTAACGAGACCAAATTTCCTTTGTGCTGTTTTAAGACTGTTCAGGCATTAAGTGGCATGAAACTATTTGTTACAAATGTGTTTTTTTTTTTTTTTTCACATCCTCTGATCCAGATAATTATGTTTGGCTCAATTTATCTTCAGCCAGTGGTTAAATTTACTCTCGATTAACAACTTGTTTTGTTTTGGGTTTTTTTTAACCCTGAAAATCACTTATTGATCCAGGAATAAAGACAAGCTGTAAATAGGACATCATTTTTGACCTGGAAAATCTTACAGTCAAAGAAAAAATTTAAGAGACCATGTAGTTGAACAAAACATTACAGGTGGGGGGGGTGTTATTTGTTTATCTTTTAGTACCACATCAGGTTAATTTTTATAAAGCGACAAAAGCTGACCAATCAAAGGGCTCGATGCCATTTGATTGACAGCTAAGCATTGGCTATGCCATTTGCTAGCCCCTGCCACAAAACCAGGCCCTCATCATTTTAGCTACTTTGTGCTTAGCATTATTCTGATCTGTGGATGGAAGCTAACATGGCACAGTCCACATTTTAGATACAAAGGAACTTATGCTGTGACTACCAATCAACAATCAATCATCTCACAACCAACCAGCCAAAAGCGGTAAGCTTGTCAGACTTCTATGGGTGGATTAGACCGGCTGGTCCTAGTGGAGCTCTGGCAGCACTCATTTTGGGAGCGACACTTGAAATGAGGATGCTTGGACAGGTTTGTTCAAAATCAAAAATTAATATTGTTATTTTTCTGGGTTAACATTAGCCAAGCCAGCCAAGGAAAAATAGCTAACTGGTGGGTGTGTTTCCAGCTGGTCTCTCAGTGTTGTTCGTTCCGCCTCTTTGCTACATATCACCACACATGTTGAGGAAATGGAGGCTTCAGAATCATTCTTCAGAAATGCTTTATTAGATATTAAACAGTCTATGGGCGTTCCATGACACCAAGAGTCCCATCACGAACTTGAACCAGCACCATTGACCTTAAGTGTTAAAACATTCAGGTTGGTATCTTCCAATGCTGAATAAAAACTACAGAAAATATTGTTGTTGTTGGGGTTTTTTTTCTCAAATTCTAGAGTAACTATTATTAATATGTACCAATACAATAGAGTACAAATGCTTGGATTTAAAAAAAATAAAAATAAACTTATGAGCAGCCTATCAGAACAGAACTTTAGAGTATTACCTCTTTCAGACAGAGGAAGGAACCCACTAATTTAGGCGCTAAGGTGGTCTATCTGAATGTGTCCAAATACACTGAAGTGAGCTTAGCTTAAAACTCAGCCATCTCCCTGAGTGAGTCTACAGCAGAGCATTTAGCACATTGTGACAAAATGGTGTTGTAACTTAAATAAATAATATTGCCTGTAGATTAGAAACACTGATGCAGTCATGTACAATAAAATTGTTGCACAAGCTCCACTGGGATGTCCCCAGAAGCAAATCATGAGTGACTGATAATGAAACCACTTAGAAATGAAAATCATGACATCAGTGATCATCTTCACTTCGGTAGCTGTGGGATAGAGTTTCATCAGGGAAAGCAGGTGTTGGGAGGTTCTGTGGCTGCTGACCCACAGGACCTGCACCGTGGCGGATGGCTCAGTCAGTCAGTACTGCTGATTCTTGCAGTAACACAGGTTATTATCAGAGGAAATGGATTCTATTTCAGCTTGTCTTTATCCAGCTGTGGAACAACTGTGAGTGAAAGACCTAAAACATATTTTGGTTTTTAGTTTCCATGTCAATCAGGGACTTCACATTTCTGCAGCTCTGTGAGCAGTTTGGATATAGAATTAAGACTAAAGAGATAAGATGGCTGCTCAGCCAGTATCAGTTTCTGAGTAAAGAAGAGTTATATGCTCTTTAATATCCTGTTTAGTGCAAATGTTGACTTTAAAGGTCTGTGTGAATGGTCACATTCTGCACCTGTGTTGCAAAGTGGTAAATAAACATGACAGTTTCACCAAATTCTGTTCAACAGTTTTAAAAAGGCTTCATTCGCTTCAAGTGTAGAGGAACTACTTTTATATTTTTCCCAGATCAAAATAGTTCCAAGAATTAATTGCAATGAGCCACAAATAAATTTCATTGATTGTACAGGATTTGCTTATAAAAGGCAAACATTTGCATTCTGTCTGAACAAATAGATGAAAAGAATATTCTATATGTATTGAAGATTGTTCTCATCTTGCTGTTGTACACCATGTCCATCAGACGGCAGAGGTTTTCCGCCTTAAGGTCTTTGAATTCGTATAAGAAACTGTAAACAGTTGTCCAAAGGTAATACTGGGATGTTCTGGGTGTCTGTGGATGTGCTGGCAGGGCAGTAGACGTCATCTCCGGCTGTCACACATGTCACACTTCATTTGTGTGTCTCAAGGGTTTGTACCAAATCTATCACAGAGAGCAAAAAAGCCAGATGCCACTAACTATGTCCACAGTAATTGTCTCTTCATCTTGATCTTGCTCTCTTTTTGCCCACGGCAGCTGCCCCGGGGCTCAGCACCGGTAGAGAACTGTTTTCCACTCAGGTCCGAGGATACTGGACCAATGGCTTATCATTACATGATAAGACATCCTACTAATATTTATGCAGTGATCAAGCCTTTTAGCTGCAAAAACAAGGCCTCTCAACAGTCCTAATTAGTGTAGACATTCAGACTGTTCACATAGGGGAGAGCTCAGTTCGAGCTTCCACGGGTAATTACCGTACTCTCTGCAGAGCATTTAAGTGTCTGTCAGCTCATTGTTTTGGCTGCCCTCCACAACCTTGTTCAGGTTCAGTTTTACTCCTTACATCAGCCTTATTTCTAAACTCAACATTCAGGCCAGCCCTACAAACTGGCTGTGTGTGAAATGTACTTGCATTGAAAAAAAAAAAAAAAAAATTGAGACAAACAAATTTAGCAACAGTCAGGTGAACATCCTGGGGTGTTAAACATGTGAAGAGCAAGATATTATATCACAACCAAAGGAAAGAAAGATAAACAAGCGGTAGAAAGCAGAGCAGTTCAAATTATACTTGATTGTAGATTGGGAAAAGATATGGCCAGTATGATCAATTTCCATTGGACCCCATGTTAAAATGTCCAACTTTAGCTATTTATTTTTAGTCAACACTTGTAGGTTAGTGGCCAAATGAGCGCAGCAGATCTGTCAGTCCTTGTTTCAGTTGTAGCAATATCTGGAAAAACGATGGATTAACAGATTTAATGTGAGATAATGTTATGCAACATTTATAGGTTGTTGCATTTACTGTGGACAACTCCAGTCTGGTGTCCATCACCTTTTCTCTACTTATCTACCTTAGTAACAGCTGCATCAGGGAAGCATTTCAGCAGTCTGGAAAGAGGAAAGATGAGAAGAGGGAACAGGTGAATGGATTTCACGTTACATTTGTTTTTCTTTTTTTGGTTTGTTTGTTTTTTAAATTATTATTATAATTTTTTTATCAAATACATTTGTTGACCATGTGACAGCCTCAGCGACTGCAATGTCATTCCCCTTCACACCACTGATGCCTAGAAGAGGGACCAACGAATTAGCCTCTTGTTCAGACCCAGTAAAGAGTTTTAAAAGGTCAATGGATTGTGGTCTGCATTCACCACCAACACACATTTCATAATGTTCTAAAAGTAATTCTCCGTGTTCTTTTATCTGGTGCCATTGGTGAGACTAGAAACAAAGACCAATTAAAGAGTTTAATAATACAAAGATTCAATATGCCACGCAGAATATTTTAATCGGCCGATGGTACACTTGTCCACAGCACCACCAAGATGCTGCCATGAACAAAATGCACACACAATAGTCAAGTCTCTCTGTTTTTAAAGCTCCAAAAGGTGGATCCTCTCGTTCTTCTGAGTTTCATTGCTCTTTGTCTCAGAATCCAGATGGCCAACAGCTCTGAATCACAGGTCCAGGCACATGCATTTATTATGTTTGTCTAGGAAATGAGATGTCCCTAAAATGTGTTTATCTATGCTGTCACAAACATTTGGGGGGTCACGAAGCCAGGATGTTCCAGTCATTTATTTCATAATACCTAAAGCAGCAAACTGAGGAAGTCACGGTCATAAAAACAGCCAGCGTTGCCAACAAGCAATAAAGTTTTAGCTTTTAACAGTTAAATTATCTAGTGAGTTAATCCTAAATTTTCTAACAGATCCAAAGCTAAAATCATAGCCAAAGTTTCCTTTTCAATCATTGTTACCTCTCTTACCACAAGTTAACTGTCTTATATTAGCTTAGCTAATGCTAACCTATGATTCCAACCTAGCATAGCATCCGAACTTACACTGATTCTGATCAAATTTTTCGGCTCGAGCAACCAGCAGCAGCAACAGTTGGAATTCAACCGCACCCAATGGTGGCAAGCCCGGAGCACTTTGGCTCCCAGCTTGGCTGTCATTTTTACCCCGGCCAAAAGCTTCCAGCTTGTCGGCAGGCTTCCCTAGCACCAGCTAGTGGCCTTCAGCCTGGGGCAAAGATGGTTGCTGCCAGCTGCACTAGCCAAGCTGGCAGCTGAAGGGCCATTTTTTTGTACCAGGCTGTGAGTGTGTTTATTTCTGCTGTAGAGTTGGACATTTTTACATTGGGGGAGAATGGCGAATCACTTGCTTTTGGATCCAGCACCATATTTTCCCACTTTGGAACTTCTGTGACGGCATCAGTTTAGCCAGCAGGATGTAGTCCCTTTGTTTTCTCCTGTATTTTTTGTTTGTTTGTTTGTTTTATAATGTAAATGATTCATGTTGTACCATATATAATCATGGTTAAGAATGAATGAAAATAATGTTGATCAAGTGAAAATATATCGGTGTTGTGGTTTGCATCTTGTATCCTGACTAATTTACTAGTTGATGCAGATCTAAAGTGCCTGCATGACCTTTTATATTGATGGAACTCCAAGAATCACAAACAGCAAAATGCCAGGTTTCTTTTTCCACTGTTGATAGACAGGCAGATAGATGTCCTTATAAAGATACACTGAACAGGAGGCAGATTGAAGACAGATGTAGTTTAATACAGTGTGTCCCAGTGAAACATTCTCAGTCCATCCATCATTCCTCTCGATACAATGTAGAGGTAGCGCTGGCATTTTACCAGCCCACCTCTGTGCATTCACCAGTGAATGCATTTTAACGAGCACCTGGCAAAACCTGATAAGACAGGAACTGCCACTCACGGCAGAGGATAATGACAAGATAGAAAACCAAACGGATGAAGAAAGAAACCACCAAAAGGCCAGAGCAGAAATGAGGAGAAAAAAAGAGTGGTGGAAATATTCCCTCTCTGAAGAAGTACTGTCAAAATGAGAATGATCACAAGAATGAAGCTGTGGCAGATAATACCCGCAGAAGAGAGGTGGGACAAAAGACATCTGAGAGAAAGGGAAGATGACATTTCCAGACACATGGGGTAAAAAAAAAAAAAAAAAAGGCAAGAGTGATGCATTACTGCAGCACTAACAGAAGGTAACAGAATGCTGAAAGAGGAAAAGAGCTGGAGTGGCAGAAGTAAAAGCATGCAGAAGATAGATTTAAGTGTGCTGTTGCAGGAGAGACTGGTGCCCAGAGTGAGCAGCAGGGCTGTGGAGGTTAATCCAGCTGATGCTGTGGTTGACTGGGGAGCTCGCAGCCAGAGGCACAACTGTGGAGAGCTGAGAAAGTACTGAGAGAAGTGGTTCAATGGGAAAATTGAGATCCAAATGCACATGGACTACATCCCTATAGAACCACAGTCATTTACACACACACTTGCTATTCATTTTGACATAATTATTCCATGAGAAATTAAATTATGACAGCTTAAACTTTTTTTTTTAATGAATGAATTTGTATTCATGTGTTCTTCATCTTGTCTTGTGCTCAGTTTGGGATATTAATATGAACACATGTTGGAAAGCTCAACGTGAGAACGTAAGAACCCCAGCAGAACTGTGACACCTGAACAGCAGTTTATAAACTTAAGAAGGAGTCATCAATCTAGAGAGATGTTAGTCGAGCAGGGCATTATAATAGCAGTGGTACTGGTGTGGCATGTCATCCAATGTCAGTTCATATGCACACGGAAAGAGTGACATGTGGCGCAGCATGCTAGCATCAGTGGTAGAGAGCTGATGCTAGCTGATGCTAGCATCAGTTCTCTACCACTGATGCATTCATGTCTTAATTAGCATATCATTTCTCCTCATTTACAAAGCAATGCACCTCAAAACCTCCCCTCTCTCTTTACTCTGTGTTAAGTTGAAATTTGGGCATATCTCACTCAAAAGCATACACTCAAATTCAACCATAATTGTGTTCTGGTGATGCAGCCAATTCGGTTATTAAAACAAAGCACTGACAACCTGACGGAGGTGCAAACGGAGTTTTATTTCTCCAGTCTGCATGCAAATTTCAGAGAGGTCATTACAGAATTCTGGATGGTTCAGAATGACAAAGTATCAGTAGGAAACAATTGCCTTTAAAGATCACATGAAAACATCAGGACCTTGGATAAGTTCTCTAGACGTCAAACTCGGCAGACTCGTTGGAGCCTGAACGATAACAAAACTGTGGCCTTCGAACACGCAGGAATCGAGACCAGAAGTCATGGACTCATGACACAGCACTTTAGCTCAAAATGCAATCTTTAACATAACAATCCCTACTTTTGTTTTTGCACCCCATTTTCTTGGCATATATGAAAAGCTTATCTAGATCACAGCAGTAGAGCACGCTGTTCCCGCCCAAAGGGCCCTGCCCACAACTGCGAGCTAAACAGGGAATAATGAAGCGCAGTCTACTCTATTGAATGTGATCCCTCTAGTGGCCAAACACCCGTCCCCAGCTATGTTTCACGGTTTGCAGCTCAGATTGGAATCAGTTGATTGGTTAAAATGATTAAAGTGATTAAATTTAGAGTTTGAATTTTGAATTTTAGTACAATTTAGATTGTCAGATTCCGAAAATAAGGGGAACGGCAAAAAAAGACCCCCTAGAGACTATCTACTACTCTAGACTAGGCCAAAAACCCGTGGGAAAAAAGGCCGCAAGGCTATCTAAGCAAGAAACATTCAGTTCTCAGAAGCACCCGCAGGTGCACCCCCAGTTGATGTCGGGGAACAATCAGACCTCTGATCATGCAAGAACAATGTCAAGTCATTGCTTTTAGCATCATGCGGCGTAAACATGGAATCACACATGAAAATAAAAACAGAACCAAAACAAACAGAAATGGAGTAAACCCTTTCAAAAACACTGAGTACCAGGACCCTGAGGTCAGCCATGTCCACAGATCAAACCCCCAGGGCTCTGCTGAGTCCCTGTGGTGCTGCATCTCCATTGTGACATCCCAAACCCCCTCTGAGGCTAAGGATGTAAGGTTCAAAGGTTCAATCAAACGCCAGATTGCCAACCTGGCCGACCAAATTCATAGTACCCCTCCGAGGAACTAAACCCCTAAGAACTTTGCCCCACTGAGACGCAATTAACATGAGGCTAGACCTCACGCTTGGAAACAGATAACAGGGATAATTAACTAATTATTAACTAATAATTTAACATGATGATGAGTCAACGAATCAGAAATACCCATAAAGAAGTTTTGATAAACCTGAGAATTATCAGTAACATCCAAATTATTAACCTAAATGAGAAGCTCAGAGATATTTAAAGATGACAAGTAAGGGTGGAGACACCCCTCACTATTATCTCGACGTTGAACTCCGCACCTGGCATTCCTAGCGAGACCACAAATGCTTTTTCCCAGAAGCCGCCCACGAGGAGAACACGAACGAGAAAACAACAGGAGCTTCACAAAGTGTTGGTCTTTATGAAGGACTTGCTGTAAACCAAGATCTAAACGCTCTGATCCTGAAGCTGAGTTACAACATTTGAATTTCGTATTATAAATCAAATACCCAAATAGTCAGGACTGGACACGTCTCAAGCAGATCATGGCTGTCGCACATGTTCCTGGCACATGAGTATGAAACCAAAAACACAGGAAAATGATAACATAAACATAAATGAATAAACAACATAAATGAAACAAAACCCATATTATAGTCATATTTCATATTACATTACCCCCTCCGGACCCCCCCACTCCCCCATCGTGGAAGCCTTGGAGGATCCATCTTCTTCTCGATCAGCAGTGTGGGATGAAGAATTGTGATGTAACAGTCTCTGGTTGGAAAACATCAGTCTCTCTTTTCCTCTTTTTTTTTTTTTTTTCTAGTACCTCCTTCCTGTCCAAGCTCAGGTGTGTGTGTGTGCGTGTATGTGCATGTATGTGTACGTGTATGTGCATTTATGCAAATATTAAAAATGCATACAGCTGCTCTGCCCTGCCACCTTTAGGAAGATCTGACCATAATCTGGTTTTTCTCACCTCCACCTACAAGCCCATCGTTCAGCAGCAACCAGTGATCACAAAAACTATCAAACCTGGTCTAATGAAGCTGAAGATGCTCTGAAAGGTTGCTTTGAGGCTACGGACTGGAATGTCCTCTGTGAACCTCATGGAGACAACATCAACACCATGAATGAGTGTGGACGATTACATAAACTTCTGTGTGGACAGCATCGTTCCAACAAGAACTGTGAGGTGCTTCCCCAATAACAAACCCTGGATCACCAGAGACCTGAAAAAGCTGTTGAACATCAAAAAGAAGCCTTCAGGGATGGAGACAGGGAGTTATTGAGACAACACAAAAACTAATTAAAGAACAAACCAGGAAGTGCAAGGAGGAGTACAGGAAGAAGCTAAAAGGCAGCTCAGCAGAACAACGTGAGGGATGTGTGGTCCGGAATGAAGAGATCACCCTTCAAGGCAAAGGGGGACCAGACTGATGGAGGTCTGGACAGAGCTAAGAACTGAACAGGTTCTTCAATAGGGTTCAGTTCCCCCCCTGCCTCCAGCCCAACAGACCACCCCCCTCGGTTGAGCCCACAGCTTTCCTGTCACACCTCCACTCTGTCACCCTGCAGCTCAGTCATGGACCAGAGACCAGCATCTCATCTTCTCCCACCTCAGAGACCTCCTCTGCCTCCCCCCTCCACTCTGTCTGTCTCCTGTCCTTGCCATCAGGTCAAAAAACAACTTGAGAAACTGAACCAGAACAAGGCTGGCAGGTCCAGACGGTGTCTGTCCCAGAGTTCTCAAGACCTGCTCATTGCAAACTATGTCCGATTCTCCAGCACCTCTTCAAACACCAGTTTGAGACAGAGAACCGTGTCCTGTGCTGTGGAAAACATCCTGCCTGTTCCAGTGCCTAAAAAACCACAACCAGCTGAACCTAATGACTACAGACCAGTTTGCCCTGACATCTCACATCATGAAAGTCCTGGAGAGACTCTTACTGGCCCACCTCAACAAGCAGGTAGCACCTTTCAGGACCCATTACAGTTTGCATATCGTAATGGGCTTGGGGTTTGAAGACGCCATCATCTACCTGCTTCACAGAGCCCACTCTCATCTGGACCAATCAGGCAGCACTTTGAGGGTCATGTTCTTTGATTTCTCAAGTGCTTTTAATACAATTCAGCCTGCGTTGTTATGTGAGAAGCTCCATAGTTCCAGGTGGATTCCTCCACAACCTCCTGGATTTATGACTACCTCACAAACAGACCACAGTTTGTGTGAGACTGAAAGGTTGTGTGTCTGAGATGGAGGTCAGCAGCATTGGAGCACCACAAGGAACTGTTTCTCTCACCATTTCTCTTTCACGCTCTACACCTCTGACTTCCAGTACAACTCTGAGTCCTGTCATCTGCAGAAATACTCTGATGACTCTGCAGTTGTTGGGTGTATCAGCAACGGACAGGAAGCAGAGTACAAATAACTGATCTGTCGTTTGTGAAATGGTGTTTAACAATCATCTCGTATTAAATACCAGCAAAACTAAGGAGATGATTGTCGACTTCAGGAGGAGCAAGAATCAACACAGCAGTGTTTCCATCCTGGGAAAGGAGGTGGAGGTGGTGGAGGAATACAAGTATCTTGGAGTTCAGCTTGACAACAGACTGGAGTGGAAATGCAACACAGAATACATCTCTACAAGAAGGTCAGAGCAGACTCTACTTTTTAAGAAAGTTGAGATCTTTTAATGTCTGCACCAAGATGTTTGCACATCTTCTATAGGTCTGTTGTTGAAAGTGCAATCAGCTTTGCAGCCATCTGCTGGGCAGCAGCATCAGAAACCAGAGACCTGAGAAGAATCAACAAACTGATCAGGAAAGCTGGATCTGTGCTGGGTGTAACTCTGGAGCCGCTGGAACTGATTGTACAAAAAGAATGCTGCACAAGCTGATGAAGATGAGAAGGACTCTTCACACC
This sequence comes from Hirundichthys speculiger, assembly GCA_018398805.1. Classification (NCBI taxonomy): domain Eukaryota; kingdom Metazoa; phylum Chordata; class Actinopteri; order Beloniformes; family Exocoetidae; genus Hirundichthys; species Hirundichthys speculiger. The sequence continues at coordinate 157,472 of JAGFBZ010000912.1, forward strand.
CTCTCCACGACACAGTGATCAAACAACAGAGTGTGTTCAGTGAGAGGCTTCTTCAGGTCCGTTGCAAGACGGAAAGATACAGAAGATCATTCCTGCCAGCAGCCATCAGTCCTCCACAACAAGACCTTAACACCTGTTTATTATATATTATTTCTGTCTGTTTTTTTTTTAAAAAAAAAAAAAAAAAAAAGAGAGAGCCCTACTCCATTGAATTTCCCTTTATGGGATAAATAAAGTTTTTTCCATTATTTTCATTCATTTTTCATTTCATTTCATTTCATGTGTGCAGAGGTACAAAAAGCTCCAGAAGCCTGAGATACCAAGGAACCTGGGGATCCAGCAGCCAGAAGCTGGCCAGGAACTGTTTGCAGGGCAGGTGAGTCCAGGTAGCCCGCTCGCTATGTTAACAGCAGTTGTGGGTCGTTAGCAGGAACCTGGAAAGACTGTTCCACTGCTCCGTTCCTCTAGCGCCTCTGAAGCAGTCTCGCAAGGACCCACTCCCTGGCTGAGTGCTGTGCAGGGGTCCACTGGCTGGTACAGGCTGGCACCGCACCCTGGTGCATAACTCCCATCGGCGTTGGTCTGGCCAAAGAGGATCACGAACAGACTCAGAGTAGCCCCCGATCGCACTCGCCTCCTCAAGTCCACAGTACGACAGGTAGCCCCCAGAGCCTTCAGCCAGGACACCCTGTTCCTGCACAACACTGTACCAACTTAAACGTCAAGACACCATACTCCCTCTCAACAGCACCCCCACTGGCAGGATGGTAGGCACAGTGTCACCTGAGGTCAAACCCCAGAACCTTCCCTACCTGCACCAGGGCTTTAACAAAATGAGTGCCGTTGTCACTGGAGATTTCAGATGGAATTCCCACCGTGGCAGGATCTCCTTCAGCCAAGCATCTGCCACTGTGGAGCTGACAATCCTTAGAAAAGTTAAAAACCTCAACCCACTTTAAGACGTGTCAACAACAACCAGACAATATTCTTTCCCTCACAAGGAGAGAGTTCAATAAAATCTAGCATGATGTACTCAAACAGTCTGTCAGATGCCAGCGGCATCCTCACTCCCCCCCGCGTCGTGGGCAGCACAGATCACGCAGGACTGGGAACCTCTGCGCACAAGAGGAAAAACCTCTCGTGAACCAGTACTTAGCCAAGGTCGACAGCAGGCCCCCTGGGGATGCGTGGTCCAGCCCGTGCGTTAGCCTAGCAAAGTGAGAAGAAAATGCTTAGGCAAACACGGCCTTGAGTCACCTGTACGCCACACGCCATCACCCAGACACAGCCGTCCCGCTGCCACAACCGTTTCTCAGCCGGGAGGAGAAAGACGCATCGCACGAAGCCACTGCAGAGACGAGAATAGTTTAACAGGAGAACGAGCAGCCACCTTCGCAGCCGCATCTGCATGAGCGTCGCCTGCGGAAATATGATCAGGCCCGTTAACATGAGCTAGACATTTACACACAGCTACAGAACTGGGCAGGAAGATGGCCCCCAAGAGAGCATCCACCTTCATGACAAACACCAAACCCATACCTGCTGTCCGTGTAAATCGTGACGCTCTACCCCTTCGCCAATCTGCATGCTTCAGTCAAAGCCACTAGTTCAGCTGCTTGGGCCGAACAATGATGTGGAAACGAGCCAGAATCTCATTAATCACAGCCACACAATCGTGAGGTACGCTGTCCTCTGGACCTGGCATGAAAGTGGCTGCATTTAATACAGTCAAAATAAAAAGAACTGTTTCAGATGGAACTGAACAGTTAAAGGCAACTGTTTAGTACCAAACCCACCTGGCAGCAGACAAATGTGACGTTTTCTGCTCCAACAGTGTCATAGACACGGCATGTGGTACCCAAAGAGTCAAAACAGCATAACTTACCAGATCACGTGAGCATAGACAGCTTTCTCAGCAGCAGCCACAGCTCACAAACAACGTGGAGATCCACGTTGGATCTGGATCCAGCTTACCAGAAAAATAAGCCACAGGCTTCATGTTCCTGTAACAGAACAGATGTCATTCCTGCCAGTGGCCATCACACTATACAACCAATCACTTTAAATCTGTAAAATCTATAGTATCTCTATATGTCCGTTTAACCTAGGTTACTTTCTCTTTTTTCTTTTACTATTAGACAGGGTATTTTGATCATCTCTTATTTGTAATTTTTTGTACATTGGATTTGCACACGTGGGCCAGAGTTATTTAGTCTATTTTGTTATTCTTATATATTTAATTCTTGGTAAGGTGTAGTATTTAAAGTGTTAATTTACTTATTTTATATGTAGAGACTAATGTCTAATGTTTTTATATCCCTTTAACCGATGCAACGGTCTTTTATAGGATGAACAATGGCGGCAGCAAAACATTTTCATTGCAGTTGCTTAGTTGTTGCTAAACAGTTGTATGGAGTTGCTGGACAATTTAATTGCAATACCAATTAAATAGCATAAATATGGATATGTATGTCATTACCGGCCTCCTCATTCTAATCAGCGCTATCTGAAACTAGCGCGCATGCCATGAAACAGATAAAAAAAAATCAATTTGAAGTTCGTTATTATAATTTTACCATATAGTCATGCCGCTTTTCACAGCAGTGAGAAACGTACATTAACAGCCTAGACTACAAATCATTTAACAATAACCTGTTCATCACATTTTAACCAGTTAATATTCACATAAGTTCACATCAGTAGGATCTGGCAGACTTACGCTTCAACAGATAGCCTCCATTTTGATGTCACTTTCCTAACTGCCCAGTTTTTTATTTCCCAAGCTGACTTCGCGTGACCCCTGCAGGCCAGCTCTCATCGTTTTTAATTGTCTTCCTTCTATTTTAATTTAGAGCAAAAACACATGAAATTAATTTTAAATTAAATTGTCACCATTTTTACTTTATTTAACACAATTAAGATTTTCATTTTTAAAAGTCTCCATTCTTGGGGTTGCTTTGAGGTTGCCAAGCCATATTTTGAGGTTGCTATAGCAACTGCAAGCTATTTTATTTATTTTATTTATTACATTATTAAAGTTTTATTATTACAGTTTTATTACTACTTGTTTTGCACACTGTTTTTGTCTATTTTGCACACTGTTTTTGACTACTTACTTTTTATTTAGTGTCTTGTTTTGCACAGTGTTTTTAGTCTATTTATTGTTCTGTTTATTTATGTATATTTTTGTATCTGCTGCAACGAGCCAATTTCCCCTCGGGGATTGTTAAAGTATTTTCAATTCAATTCAATAATTTGCATTAAATTAAATTTATTAATCCGCAAGGGATCAATAAAGTATTTTCAATTTAATTCAATTCAAACACCTGACAATAAGAACCCATCCCTACAAAGGACATCACCTGTTTCTGTTCACAGCAACCTTGACACAGACGGGTGAATGTCCAAGGTTCACCCAAATCAGTGTTTGGATTGGAGAATCAGGGCATGGACAATCACACCTGCAGCGCGCAGAGATTTAAAACAGGTGCAACTCCCATCACCGCCTCCTCTGTCAATATTGTTGAAATACTGTTGGATATTATTGCTGACACAGTCTAACATCAGATTTTTTTGAGTGATCACAACCGGTTCGACATTCTTGATCAAACCTACATCGCATGGACCTTGTGCTCATAAAGTCGTCGTTGTAACGTTCTGGAATGTTGGTAATTGGCCCAATTCACGATCAGCAGGCAGAAACCCACATCGCCCTCCAGGTGAACACAGCGCGACATGTGATCACCTAGAATGAAACAACACACGATATGCATTTCTGTCTGCATGGTAAAAAAACAGTAGGGTCTCCACACAGTCAGTCAAAGGAGCCCACGTTGTCGTCAAAGCACTTCGAGAGTCGGAGTCGTCTGAAACATTCACACTCCTGCAGACAACACATAATACAACAATCACAAGCAGTTACCAATTTCCCTGACTCAGAGTCAGTGCCACTGGCACGCACTACAATGCGTAGACCAGTATAATATTGTGATTTCAGTTTCTTATTTTACCATGTTCCTTCTTATAAACATAAAATAGACAAAAACACACAAAAAAGAAAAAAAAATGGTTATTGTTGTTGGCAGAGGAATGGACAAACCAAGTGACCTTCATCTTCATCTTAATTACCTTGAGGCAGAATTTACAAATTAATTAACTTCGGTATGGATGCAGTCCATTAGCAAGGTGACTGAGGAATCAGAGACAGGTAAAATTATTTGAGGCAAATATTATGACTGAAATGACTCGGATCATAAATTGAATTGGTGAAAAGGTGTAGTACCTTTTTCCAGACACGCAGTGTCGACAGAAAACTTTTAGCAAGCAGTTCTTCATTGCAAGGGCCAAGGACAGAGGGAAAAATGTGTTGCGATGTCTTATCAGTATTTGCATTCTTGTGTATCAGTACGTGTGGTAATGACGTGTCACCTGGCCCCACCCCCTCGTCCACGGCAGAGTCCAGATGGCGTCACTCTGTCAATCCGCTGCCGGCGCCACACACTTTTCCAGCACACTGCCGGACTGCTGAACACTGCTGACCAATGTCCCATCACATTGAAGACGGATGTCAGAGCCCTCATCTCTGACCACATCCACCACGGCTGTGTCGGCTGTCCGCTGTGGGGCTGAGAGACATTGTTATTCACAGCAATCAGTTCAGTTCCTCCAAACGTGAGCGCGCACAGGCTCCAGCTGTCTGGAGCGCGCAGCAGGCGAGTCCCCCCCGCACGTCTTCAGCACAGCGCCTCCGAAACAGTTAACTCCCGGAACTTTTCGGGGTGAAGCAGATGTGCAGTTGTCATGTTGTCTGCTATGTACACGCGAGTGAAGGGTTAAGATAGATTAGGGTAAGAAAGGGAGAAGAAAATGAAAGAAGAAGGCCAGTCAAGTTCCGCACGCGGAACTTACTGCGCCAGACAGTTTTCCCAATCAGTCTGATAACACTGTTACATAGAAACTCCTAAAATGTCTAAATCTCTGAACGAACAAACTTGCCTCTTTCCCAAAAACTACAGTGCCTCTGGTTCCCCAGTGCATGCTCAGACTGCAGCGCTAATCTGTCCCTTTAACCGCCGCTTCTTCGCGTCGCGCACGCGCAAGGTCTCCCCAGATCATCGAGAACGCGCATCGTCAATGATCTTTAATTCATGTTTGTACACTCAACTGCCAAACTTCATAACATCAAACAGGTAATCATCTAAAGCCATAGCCTATTGCTTTAACCAGCATCATACTTTAAATCAGGAATTATTCCACAAACAGCCCGCCCCCATGAGCCCAGCGCCTCCGTCCGGTCCAAACACAACTAAAACTTTTTTCTTTTTTTTTTTTTTTGTCTTCTTTAAGACTTAAGTCCGCAACTGCCTCATTACTACTTCTCAAATCACTTCTGGTTCCGAGATCTCGTTCTCTTGCCTTAGATCCAATCGTCATCGGATCGCAACTGCTTACGTCCCATCCACCTTGTCCAGCCAGTACAAAGTGATGGAATCAATATTTCCCACTTCTGTCGCGAGGCGCTCACAGCGCACCTCGAGCAGCCTAGCTCACCGGCTAGTAACACCAGAAGACGGCAGTTTCGACAGGCTGTCCAACGACACCTGTACTAGGGGTTGGCACTCAATCAGCGACAGAAAACTCCGGTGCACAGTCTCCCCACGGACTGAGACCCACAGACGAGGCAGTGTGGCTCACAGGGCACAGAACAGCTCAGAAACCACCATGCAGCCAAAAACAACACAAAACAAACACCCGGGGTTCCCCAAACAGACAAAACTCCTCACCGCTCCGTCGCAGCTCAGTGATCAGACGGACAAAATAATTTCCACTCACCAGAACAGTGGTCCGTTCGTCCGTCCGACCTTGTCCCCGTCCAGTCGCTGCAGTTGTCCATCACGAGACCGGATTCCTCAAAACCTACGGAATATTTCGGCCGAAAAGAGCTTTCTCTCACCGATCAGGACCGCAGCGAGTGGAACCAGCAGACAAAGCACAGAAAAACAAGTAAAAAAATCCAGGGACGCCAACTGTTATGTTGAAATTTGGGCATATCTCACTCAAAAGCATACACTCAAATTCAACCATAATTGTTTTCTGGTGATGCAGCCAATTCGGTTATTAAACAAAGCACTGACAACCTGACAGAGGTGCAAAACGGAGTTTTATTCTCCAAGTCTGCATGCAAAATTCAGAGAGGTCATTACAGAATGCTGGATGGTTCAGAATGACAAAGTATCAGTAGGAAACAATTGCCTTTAAAGATCACATGAAAACATCAGGACCTTGGATAAGTTCTCTAGACGTCAAACTCGGCAGACTCGTTGGAGCCTGAACGATAACAAAACTGTGGCCTTCGAACACGCAGGAATCGAGACCAGAAGTCATGGACTCATGACACAGCACTTTAGCTCAAAATGCAATCTTTAACATAACACTCTGTAATCTGGGATACAAAAAAATCTCCCATTAAAGCGTGTACACGCAGAAAGACACACACAGCTATCTTTATTGGGACATTTCTTTGACTCAGTACTTAGCTCTAACTCTAAAGGCTGATTCATACGTGGTGTCTGAACAACATGATCTTTTACATATATACTTATATAAGTTTTGACCATGTTCTTTAAAAGAAATTCACTGAGTTTAGGACATTCTGTAGAGTCAACGAGTTCATGTTGGTGTGTGAGATTACTCTGTCTGCAAGTTTGTCGGTTTACTGAGTCCACATCCTGCCTTTTCAGAAAAATAGAGTACAGTTCATGGCCAAGAAGAGACAAAATCGATCCCAACTGTAAAATTAAGATGGTACTATTTATGTTTGAATAAGATAAGCAAGTAAAGAGTGAATATGAAACTGTCTCATTAAATTTGACTGGTTACACCTGTGAAACTGAAGTTTAGCAAACTAGGCGTTGACCAGACTATATAAAGAGCCTGCGTCTTCTTTGTCTATGATTTTCTTTGATTTCCTCATTTTCTGATTTTCCGACTTTCCCTGATTTTGTCTTATTCGGCTCAAAGTAAATCCCAGACTCGCTGCAGAAGTCTGACATTGTGCCCTCTTTTTCTTGTAAATAAATATCTTTTATGCATTTAAAAGTCGGCCTGGAGCAGTTTTTTTCTGAACTCATTAACACACTCAGAACGGCACAGCAAATCCAGAGGGGAAGAGATCGAGGGAAGAAAAGTCACATCATTGTCGCCAGGAGATCTCCAAACTTCTTCTGTCAACAGAAAACCACACATACTTCTGCATCAAAGCTAGATAGCTGGATAGCTCAGTGGCTAGAGCTGGTAGCTGGCAGCCCACATACAGAAGCACCAGTCCTTCTGCAGTGGTCACAGGTTCGACTCCTAGTCTGCAACCCTTCTTTCTCTGTCATGATTTCCAGTCTATCTATACTGTCAATAAAGGCCACTAGAGCCACAAAAAGAGTCTCTTATTTGCAATTAGCTAGCTAGACGTAGCAGAGAACGAGTTAATAGAGACAAGGAACCATGACTCATATGTCAGGAAAATGACTCAAACGATCTGAACCACTAGCACATCACCACATTAAATTTCCCACAACTACTTCTTCTTTGCAGTTTTTCAAGTCGGGTAGAACAATAGTTTGCTGCAGTGTCTGTAAAAACGACTGATGCTCAACATCCATCAGCCCCAACTCAAAAAAAAAAAACCCAAACATTATTTGCTCCATTGCTAATGGAGCAAATAATGGAGCTAATGGAGCATTATTCAGTCCATTGCAAATGATAAGTATAAGCACCACAGATGTAGGCTGTACGTAGGCTATGCGTACCTGCTACGCAGATGCATATGTTAATCTTAGCTTGAGCTCCAAAAAGGACATTAGGCAGCTTTCCATTAGCTGGGGACCGGGTTAGTTTTACTTAATGAAAGTCTTTTTTCTTTTATAGGACTGATGACTGTAAGTGAGAAAGGTAGAGAAGAAAAATAGAAAAAGGAGATACATGGAGAAAGTGAAAGATGGAGAGGGAAATGGGAGGAAGTGTCCCATTGGGATCACAGCACTATTAGATAGATGGACATCCTCAATGCATCCACTGCCTCATAAACTCAATTAAACTGCAGGACTCCTGGGGAGAAACACATCTTTACTCCATCTATCCATCTAAATCTTGTTCTCCATCTCTTCCACTGTAATCTGGCAGCAGTTATGCCAGGTTCAGTTTCCTGTGAAAAACAGGCCGAGGCAATACACAAAATTAAAATTAAAATCAAGCTACACTTTATTGATCTTCTGTTTAACATCTCATGTCAAAAAAGATTCAGGTTTTTCTGCACCTCATCTTTCTTTGACAGTTTTCCGTCTTACTTACAGGCATATTTTTTGGTTTATTTTTAAGAAATCTCTATATTTACCTTCAGTCTGAGTCAATTCAGCCAGCTTTCAGAACAACAGGAACATACAAGACAGAAAATAGAAACAAGCATGTAGGGGTACTACATAAAACCTCATCAGAGTCCAATCAATACAAGGGGAGATCATAGGAGATAGAGATTGAGCTGCACATGGCACATAAACCTGATTGATCGATAGAGTCAGGACATACAGCACAAAATTAATTAAACTTAAGGAAATTCATGGAGATTGGAGTCATCCATAATTGCTCTGTCTTGATCTGTGAGTGTGTGTGTGTGTGTGTGCAGATGGGACCTTTATCACAGATGCAAAATAAACGCTGATGTGTTTAGCTGGTGATTTAATGCAATGTGGGTTTGTCTGTATGCGTGTGTGTGTTTGACTTGTGCTTTTTTAAATGAACTCTTCTGATATCAAGTACTTCTTTCCTAATGAGTATCTCAAACAATAAACCAGCAACAGTGATCAGTCTCTCTGATCTGATGGAAATAAATCACAATCAGTCACTGAGAGTCTGCAGCAACATGCATTCGTGGGATGAGCAGCAGAGCTGAAGATGTGGGTTGTGCCCATTAAAGATTTGCGCCAAATCTTCTCTGCCAATGCCAAACAGCTTCTTTTTTTTTTTTTTTTGCCATTGCCAGAAGGCCTGCCATGACTTCACCTGTTTGCACCAGTGTCAGCAGCACATGCACTGGAACCTGAACATGTGCAGGAACGTTATGTTTAGCAATGACTCTAGATTCTAACTACAGCACATGGAGTCATAGGGGCCGAGTATGGAGAAGACTCAAAGGGCCTGATTTACTAAGATCCTAAATAAAGAGTACTAAATTGCGTGTGCACTGAAAAAGTTTGCACGTGCTGTTGTTGTGTGTTTTGCGGGTGATCAACTAAGAACGCTCGCGCAAATGATAACAGGTGCAAACCGCAGTATTTAAATGAGGTGTTGCGTGTCTTACGGTTTGCGCCATGGAGAGTCTGGATGGAAAGCAGGATAGACGCAAGCGCAAAATGAAATTTGACGAGTTGGAGTTAGAGATATTAGTGGAAGAGGCACATAAACACATTCATGAACTAAAGCAAAGAAATTTAAACATTACCAAAAGAAACGCAATATGGGAGAAAATCTGCGATAGAATAAATGCAGTTGGTAAGACAAAAAGAACGGCAGATGAGGTTAAAAGAAGGTGGCAAGATATAAGGCGAAGAACTAAAGAAAAAGTGGCCTTTAATATAACTTCGGCAAACAAGACAGGTGGAGGGCCTGCGGAAGAGATGCCTCTAACCAGCATTGAGCAGCAGGTGCAGCTCACCTTCTGCGAGGAGCAGATAACTGGGATACTGGGGTATGACACGCTAGAGCCAACTGCAGAACAAGGTAGGCGCACAATAAGAAACACTTTCTTCTCCATGAAAACACGTGATTTATTTATTATCACAAATAAAAAAAATGAATGTGCCTCCTGTGGCAACCTTTTGCTGAATAATACTCGATTTAACATTCAAATAAAATATTTCTCCTTTTGCATGTGCTTGTGACCGGCTCCAAATCAGCCCTTAACTCATTCAACAGCTCCAAGATGGAATCGCTAGATAGTCGATATGTTTCAACTATCTGGTTTTCATTCATTCCAAACAAATTTACACGTCTCCGAAAGACTCTCTCTCTGCGTATTCTTTGATTTTGGCGATGTCGCCTCCTTGCCACAATAACAGCAGCCATCGGTGCGTAATTCTGGGCAGATTAGCACCTTCCTTTCGAACGTATTAAATACAGACGCAATCACAATCCCCGCAATTACTTTCAGGGTTGGTAAATCTCATTGCGTGTGGTAAATGAACCTATTTGCATTTTCCCCTCCCAGTATTTAGCGCTTTCTGGTGGGTACGCCCCATATTGATTATTCATCAGGGCAAAAGTACTAAATGAACAGCGTGTGCTATTTTGCTCATTTGAGAGGCGCAGTCCTCTTTGCACGCTGTTAGTAGATCAGCTTGCACATTGGTTTGCGGGTGATGTCAAGTTTGCACACGTTTTTACGCACGCAAACCTTTAGTAAATCAGGCCCAAAGAACGGTTTGGTGACTGCTGCACTGATTGAGTAACATCTGTTGGTGGAGGCAGTGTGATGGTGTCAGGCAGCATCTCCATCACAGGAAAAACGCAGCTTGTCATTATTGGAGGCAATCTCAGTGCAGAGAGATATTGAGATGAATTTCAGCAATCCCATATCTCCACAGTCTAGGACCAAACTTTCCAGGACCTGGAAATGACATGGCTCCCCCGCACAGAATATCTGAGACCACCTCCAGAACTTGGGAGTGTAGAGGACAGACTGACCTGCCAGCAGTCCTGAACCTCAACCCGATTGAATACTTGTAGGATCAGCTTGGGTGTGCTGTTCATGTCAGAGTGACCAACAAAACCACATTGGCTGGTTGAATGGAATACCATCACTCACAGCAGTGTGACCAGACTGGTGACCAGCATGAGGAGGAGGTTCCCGGCTGTGTTCTGGTTCTTCCACGTGTTATTGAGGCTCCTGTTTGTTAAATTGCCAATGTGCCTTTTTTTTCCTCATACCTCAATCATCTAATCCACCAAACAAGAGTCAACTGCAAAAAAAAACTGTTTAGCATTAGGAGAGAAAATTTGGCAAATCTTTTATGAACTCAGCCCATAAACTCAGCTCTGCTGATCATCCCACAAATGTGGCACCATTTAAAAGGGAAATACACAAGCTTTCCAACTTGATAAGATTTATTGCCAAGATGCATTGTTACAACAAACAAATAATCTAGCAAACACAAATTTTCTTGCTTTTTGGGCTTCTTTACTCTTCCCTCATCCACCTTGGTGGTGTTGTCTCGGGTCCTCTACCAGATTCCTGGGAGCCTGGAGGTTCTGTGCAGGAACTTAGCTATTCCTAGAATTGAATAGGGATCTCAGATGTTGTTCCCGGTATCTGTTGCAGCCCCCAGTTCTCTAATCCCTACTGGCACTGCTGTTGACGTCACATCCCACATCTTTTCTAGCTCTTCTCTCAACCCTTGGTATTTCACAAGTTTCTCATGTTCCTTCTTTCTGAAGTTGATATCACTTGGGATTGCTATGTCTGTCACCACTGCTGTCCTCTGATGTTTATCAACCACCACTATGTCAGGCTGATTAGCCATCACCAGTTTGTCAATCTGGATCTGGAAGCCCCACACAGTTTGACCTTCTCCTTCTCAGCCTCCTTTAGAAGTGTCTTTCAATCTTGACCCTGGGACCTCCAGACCATATTCAGCACAGATGTTTCTGTGTACTCTGCCAGCTACCTGGTTATGGTGTTCCATGTATGCTTTGCCTGCCAGCATCTTACACATAGCTGTAATTTGTGCTACACTGTTTCTGCCTGCATCCGGGGTCCTGTCTGGTGTGGTAAACCCCAGCCTCCATAGATCTTGTGTTTGGGGCCTGTTCTTGTGCAGCTATGATCAGTGGATCTGTGCTGTTTCCAGCCACTGGTATGTTTTTCCGATGTCAGCCACCTCTTGAATTTGTCGGTGGTACATGCAATGCAGGGGCTTGGCCTTCCATGATAACCCCCCTGGCTCCTCCTCCATGCTGGATTTCAGTTGCCTGAGGCTTTCAACTATTCCTGAAGGCCTGCCGTTTCCTCCTGGATAGTGGCTCTGACGCTCACTAGTCCTCGGTCTCCCTTAGCTAGCATCGCTGCAACTGTCTTGATGAAATAGTTCCCTGTCTGCAATCATATGAAACAAACCATATGTAATACATTATATATATAATGTGGTCATCACTCACTCATATACTAAATATTATTACAATATAATAAGTTTTATCTGATAGCAGATAATGTTACATATTACATGTAGAAAGTATTATCCGTCAATATATTATAATAATGAGTGAACGATACAGTAACAACCCCCCCAACCAAAGCTCCAAATATTTATTGTATTCTCAAAGCTCAGTTTGAACATATTCTTCCAAGTTTCAAAGTCATATTAAATATAAAGATGTTCAGCTGTATTTACTTAAGGGGACAAAAAAAACTACTGTGCTGATGGCTGGGGATGGTTTTTGCCACTAGAGCTTCAGTCTACCTTCGTGCACTCAAATGAAAAGGGAAAAAATAAGGAAGTCATCCAACCTGAGGGGATGCATGGATCCATGAAACCCTGGTTTCTGGCAGTCATACAAGAATTTTATGAAAATATACCATAAGACTTATGGTCTGTCATCTCCGCTCCGACTCTTTATAGAACTTTCTTTAGATACTGCGGATGTTGATGTTGCTGAGCTTGTCACTTCAGTTTAAACGTTGTCTCCTTCTCTCCACACATTTAACTGGAAGCAGTTTAGCAGTATATACTGTACAGCACAGTACTTATCGTTAGTGAGCAATCCCCTTGTGATCATGATTGAACCCTGCCACTCCTCATCAATACTCTCTTGATGTCACTTTGAACTAATATGCTGTCATTACTGTCTCACCACAGCTGGAGCAGCACTTTTTACGCTCAATTACTTTCATTTATCTGCATAGTCTGAGGCTTTTATGCTGCTTCTCCACAACAAATAACCTGTTTCTCACAGAGATTCGTTCAAAGAGCTGTAAAATAAGAAATGAAATTACTTTCAGAATGAATATATAATATATCCCTGCGATGGACTGGCGACCTGTCCAGGGTGGACCCATGCCTTTCACCTGAAGAGAGCTAGGATAGACTCCAGCAGATCCCTGTGACCCTTCAGAGGATGAAATGGGTATAGAAAATGGATGGATGGATGAATATATAATATATCCCTGCGATGGACTGGCGACCTGTCCAGGGTGGACCCATGCCTTTCACCTGAAGAGAGCTGGGATAGACTCCAGCAGATCCCTGTGACCCTTCAGAGGATGAAATGGGTATAGAAAATGGATGGATGGATGAATATATAATATATTCCTGCGATGGACTGGCGACCTGTCCAGGGTGTACCCCTGCCTTTCACCTGAAGAGAGCTGGGATAGACTCCAGCAGATCCCTGTGACCCTGCAGAGGATTAAGCGGGCATAGATAATGGATGGATGGACAAATATATCCTGAAAAAAATCAAGCATGATCATCACACTGAAGAATCTGATTTTTTTTTTTTTTTTTAAGTAGAGATGCTTCAGTAACACTCATAGATGGTGTACCTTTGCACAAGGCACCAGTTATACTTAAGTTCTATGGAGATTAAAACAAATTAGCCTTTGATTATAATAACACTGATCCTTCCTGTTGGAGAGATAAGTCTGATCGGTGAACTGTAAGGCACTGGAACGTGTTTTGTCACTATCACTACCCTGGAGTGTCGGCCAGAACACCACTTTAAAGCCAGGAGGATATTCAGGAGGTATACGGTGGAGTCAGTATGAGCATATCCCACGATAGAGGCAATGAGGAGACAGAGGCAACTCTTTCACTCGGTGTATTGAACAGTAAATCCTCAGCATTACCATGTACCCTGGTTACATACATGGGAGGGAGTCATCCGGTAGGTATTTATGTGGGTATGGGTGTGTGTGGTCTCTGCACAATGAGAGAAAGGAAAGACTAAATACAACTAAAAATCTACATGTACCAAAATACATGCATTAATCTTATAAAGCCTCTATACAGCCTTAAGCAGCTAGATACATATAATTCTACTCCCTCATTTAACTAATATATACATGGAATACAACTGAAACCCACAATACTCATATGTGTGTCAGCATAACCACATGCAAAGAAATAATACCTTGGGTCATGTTAATTAACGAGCTGAGAAGCTATCAGAAAGTTCGACTGCTAACTTCGAACATACAGTCATATCAACATTCAATATACAGGTTAAGACAGTCACAAAGTTACAGAACTTACTTGAGTCACAAACGCACACCTTCTGAGCACATTAACAGTCTGTCGGCAGGTTGGAGTTGGCACACTTGATTAGCTGCGTCTCACCGCGTTTCTCTCTCTCCAGCCTGACTATTTACTGTTCACCGGAAAGCTCGTCTGGTGAGTACTTCACTGACCACCAAGAGTGTGGGAATTCTGAGTGCTAACCGAACAGTTCTAACTCACAAACATTACAAACATAATTGGGCCTTTTGTACAGCTGCCCCCAAATGTATGTAGTACATTTGCGCACAACAAAAGGCTATAAAATAAACCATCTCTCAGATGATGACTTAAGTTGACTGTCCATCTTCAGCTGGGAGGGCTGGCAGGATCACCAGTTTAGCCACTGGCCGTGTAAATGTCCTGCCCTTTACCTTGACGTCAGCAGAACTGATGTGTCCATCGGGACTAGGGTGTACCTTGGAGATGGAGCCCACAAGCCAAGAGGCACGAGGCAGCTGCGGGTCCACGATCATCGCCACAGAGCCCTCCGTGACATCAGTTGAAGAGGAGGACCTCCACTTCTGGCGGAGCTGAAGGCCAGGTAGGTACAACCGGATGAAGCGGGACCAGAAGTGGTCGGCAAGCACCTGAGAATGCCTCCACCTCCGGCGACTCAATAACTCCTCTTTGGGGTAGACCACTTGGGGCAGTGATCCGTCCAGCCGCCCCATCAAAAGACAATTTGGAGTCACAGGGTCAGGATCACTGACATCGGAAGGGACGTAGCCTAGAGGTTTGGAGTTAAGAATGCTCTCCACCTCCACGAGGACAGTGCGGAGAACTTCTTCTTGCAGGACTTGGGCTCCAACTGTGGTGTAGAGGGCTGATTTTACTGATCGGATTTCCCATTCCCATGCCCCCCCAAAATGAGGAGCTGCTGGAGGGTTGAAATGGAAGAGGATCTTCTGTGGAGCCAGGAGCCTCTGCAGGTCTGAGCTCATTGATGCGAAGGCATCCCGTATTTCTCCCTCTCCACCCCGGAAGTTGGTACCCTGATCTGAGTAGAGCTCAGCGGGAGTTCCTCTTCGGGCGATGAACCTCCGGAGTGCCATCAAGAAAGAGTCGGTATCCATAGAGGTCAGCACATCAAGGTGGACAGCTCTGATAGTAAGGCACTTGAAGATTATGCCCCACCTTTTCTCTCTACGGCGCCCTATCTTGACCTCAAAGGGCCCAAAGCAGTCCATGCCTGTAGAATAAAAGGCAGGCTTAAAAAGGCGGAGCCGGGCAACTGGCAAATCTGCCATCTTGGGGACTTTAGGCTGGGATCTCCACCGACAACACTCAGGGCAGGTTCTCTGGAAACGGCGAACCGCTTCCCGCCCTCTTAATATCCAATAGACACGGCGGAGCTCTGCAAAGACTCTCTCAGGTCCTGGATGCTGCAGACGGCTGTCGTAGTCCTGTATGAGCAGATGGGTGACTGGATGCACTGGGTCTAAAACTACAGGGTGAAGACTGCTGTAAGCTAAGTCTACAGAGCGACGAAGACGACCACCGACGCGAATGACCTCACTAACCTGGTCAAACTCTGGAGATAAAACCAAGAGGCGACTGCTGCGATGGATAGATTTACCAGCTTTAAGCAGGCGATACTCTTCCGGAAAGCTATCCTGCTGCGCCCTTCTTAGCACAAGGGTCTCTGCTTGACGGTAGTCTTCAGCAGAGGATGGTCTATCTCCCGTGGCCCTATGCAGTTGCTGGATGGTAACTTCCAATAACTGCATCCAGGTGTCATATTCTGTGTAACCTAGAGTGACTGCATCTGCCACAGTGGAAACACCACAAAAGGCTTCTTTACGAAGCTCAGTAATATCTAGGGGCTCCTTCTGGGCACAGGTCGGATCTACAGGCCACTGGTTTGGGTCCAGGAGCAGGAAAGAGGGCCCTTGACTCCATCTGTTGGGTTTTGTCAGCTCTTGAAGTGACTTTCCTCGTGTTATGTCATCAGCAGGATTCTGAGCTGAACTAACAAAACGCCAGGTGTGAAGGTGGGTTAGCTCCTGGATCTCGGCTACACGGGTGCCTACAAACACTTTAAAACGGCACGACTCGGAACTTAGCCAGGTAAGTACTGTAGTGGAGTCAGACCACAGCACTGTACCCTTAATATCTAGGGTGAGCTCATTTCCAATGAGACTGGAGAGCTGAGCTCCAGTGAGAGCGGCACACAGTTCCAGTCGGGGCATAGATAGCATGCGCTTAGGAGCAACCCGGGAATGAGCCATCAGGAATGCCAGGTGTGCGCTGCCATCAAATGCTACTATCCTCATATAGGCCACTGCACCATAGGGCCTGTTCTGATGCATCACAGAATATGTGGATCTCTCGCTCTCTAATGGGGACAGTGGTATACTTTGGTGTATACGGGCGAGATAAATGGACTTGAGGGAGGAACTGCAACTCTTCCTCCCAGGTTCTCCACTGATGGAGTAATTCTGGGGGTAGCTGGGGGTCATCCCAACCTCTATGCTGGTTCCAGAGATGCCTCACCAGTATCTGAGCCCTAGTAGTGTAAGGCAGAATAAAGCCTAAGGGGTCGTACTGACTCGCAAGCACCTTATAGATGTTTCGCATAGTGGGTTCACCATAACTAACTGGACGGTGTTTGTACCCTAAAGTGTCAGTGGGGCAGTGCCAGCTAAGGCCTAGAGTTGGCTCAGAAGTGTCTGCTTTATCTTGGGCAAGCCAAAGTTCAGCACTGTTAGATCTGAGCTCTTCAGGTAGGTGGCTAATAACACTTGGCTCATTACTAGCCCACTGGCGAAGGACAAATCCTGCAGGTGACAGGAGGGCTATTAGCTTGTCCACCAGATTCCGGGCTTCTTCTGGGGTTGATAGACTCTGGAGGCAGTTATCAACATAAAAGCACCTTTCCACAGATTGGCGTAGCTGTTCGTCAGCCTGACTGCAGTCCCTTGTGAGACGCTGCAGAGCAAAGGTTGCACAGCATGGGCTGCAAGTTGTACCGAAAGGCAAAACCTGCCATTCATAGATGCAAACAGGTTTGCTGGGGTGCAGGTCACGCCACACAAATCGCAGGAGAGGGCGGTCTTCGGGAAGAAGACGGATCTGGTGGAACATGCTCTTAATGTCTCCACTAATTGCTACTGCCTGCTCTCGGAATCTAAGGAGGACACCGAGGAGGGATGCCCCCAAGGTTGGACCAGGCAGTAGATGCTCATTTAAGGTTTGGCCCTGATGCTGGAATGAACAGTTAAATACAAGACGATGCTTGCCATTATGACTGACTAGGTGGTGCGGAATGTACCAGGACTCAGTGGCTTGTCTTACCTCTGACGGAGTCAACTCGACCACAGAACCAGCCTGGACCAACTTCTCTATCTCGGCACAGTATACTCTAGCACGTTCCGAATCTCTCTGGAGCCTTCTCTCTACGCTTCTCAAACTAGGCATAACAGCCTCAGGGCTAGCCTGAAGAGATGGCATATCTCTACGTCGGAGTAGGGGTGTGGCATAGCGGTGTATACCTTCCACCTCTATGCGAACTGTTTTCGTCTCAAGCAGGTCAACAGCTTGGCTATCTTCTCGTGAGCGAGTCACTACCCTCTTCTCCCGAACTGGGATAACATCTGTCTGCCAGAGCTTCTCCACATGTCTCATTAGTTCACTCACTTGGGGGGAGATCGTTGTGGTAAATAGACATTGTTGAGGCTGTGAAGGCAAACCGACGAGACTGGAGGGGCCCTGCAATGTCCACCCTAACCTGGTCCGTATTGTAGCTGGACCTCCTGAAGGACCGAGGCGAACCGGCTCAGTTGGAGTGAGAAGCTGTGGGTGATCGCTGCCGATCAGAAGCAGAGTTTTCACTTTCCTGAACGATTGTAGTGGTAGGCCTCTGAGGTGCTTATATTTCCTCTGAAGTGACTCCACCAGGTAGGTATGGTCCGCCAGATCAATACGGGCTGCGGTGAAGGCTTTATTTACTCTATACTTTAACCTTGGCTTTGCCTTAGGGGAGATGACAAAGGAGACACAGGAGCCTTGGAGGGTTTGCACGTCTTGCCTTATGGTGCGTAGAGGAAGTGTCTCTGGGGTGCCTTGAAGTTCAAGCTTGTGGGCAGCAGTGGGCAGGAGCATGGTTCTCTCTGACCCATCATCTAATACAGCATAAGTGTCTAGTGTCCTGCCGTTATAGTGGAGGATGACTGGAACAACCTTCAGCAGGACCCGACCACTCTCTGTTGGTCGATCCAGGTACAGAACGCCAGTAGGATTCTCACCTGTTCCTTGCGGCTCAATGGCTAACCGAGGATCCTTTAGGGTCCTGTAGTTCACATCATGAAGAACCTGGAGGTGACGGCCTTGACACAAGTTACATGGTTTCTTGAGATTACACTGAGCTGCTTGGTGAGATCGCGCACAGCGCCAGCACCTCTTATTAGTCTTTATCCAGTCAGTTAGCTGGTCTTTGTTAAGCTTGGTGATGGCTGAACATTGGCTGAGGTGGTGAGCTCGGTTATCACAGAAAGCACAGTAAGGCTGCTGCTTAGCTTTATTCGGAGAACTATTCATGGACTTGAGCGTACTATTCACACCATGTAGCACTGTGGTGGAGCGCCTGGTTGGTCTAATTTCAGGCCTCTCCTTTATACCCCTGGGGGTTAGCTGACCATCAAAGTCTTGGCACCAGCACTCGTACTTTAACCAGGTGGCTAGGTCATTTAGGGTGTAGGTCTTACCGGAGCGAGTGTACATGCACCTGCGAAACTCAGCACGTAGATCTGGAGGGAGTTTACTCAATAGTCGAGCCACATGGGACCCACACTGCAGCTCAACTTCACCTTCAGGACCCAGAGTCTTTAACATGCCTACGAGTGACTGGACCTGGAGGGCAAACTTATCAAATGCAGCTACATCTCCTCTGCGAATATCAGGTGAGTCCATGACGGTGGCGATTCTCTTCAGGGCTAGCTGATGAGGCTGCCCAAGTCTGTCGCTGAGGGCATTCATGGTGTCCGTAAATGGGGTGAGGGAATGGAGGTATGTATCAGCAATTAGTTTGGCCTCCTCTAGGTGTAGATGATCTAGCAGGATTTGGTATTTGAATAGCTCTGTACTGTCTGCAGGCAGGAGATTTCCTAGGGCAATTTTAAGGCGGGCAAACTCCCCTGGGTCTCGCCGTGTGAGGTTTGGGATGCTTGGACGAGGCCCCCTATAGGTGATCTCTGGAGCTGTTATTGGAGGGAAGGATCTCTGGCCTAATGTTTGTCCCATTACATGGTGAGAGGATGAGGAAGGGGGGATTTGCACCTCTGGCTGTGGATGTAATGTAGGAAGATGAACTGGCGATTCACATGGTGTAGATGTGGTCTTCAGCTGAGATGAAGCAAATGTTGGCCGTGGCTTAAACCCATATTCCGGGTTTGTTGTGTGCCTCTGCTGGGCAGCTAAAGAGTCTCTTTTCAGGATCTGAATCTCGTTCATCATTGCCTCAAGTCGCTCTAATACAGGGCTGTGGCTTGAGACTGGTTCCTCCTTGATGTCAGCTGGCCAAGGAGGGGGTGGAGGCCAGTCCTCTTCTTCATTTATGAGGCATGGCTCATTGTGGCCTTTTAAGCCCTCTGGTGGTGGGGGTAGCTGTAGGCTATGGGCACGGTCCATCAGCTCCAGCATGTCTGCACGAAGTACCTGCAGGTCAGCTAATCCTGCTGCCATGTGCTGTTGGGACTGTTGAAGCAGAAGCCTTTCGTGCTGGATGCTCTCTAACTCAGCTGTTAGGGGCGTGACGTGATCTGATTGGTAGTATGTACTGCGGCCTGGTGTTGTATAGTCCTGTGGCCACTCAGCATTTTGCCCATATATGAGATGGTGAGGGGAATAGTTAGCACCTGCTAACGGCGGACTTGCCCCCATGGTTGTGTGTATTGGGTCTTGGGAGGTCGACTTCATAATCCTTGTAGCGGAGGGGTGGACGAACATGGCGCCGGGGTCTTGCACCAAGGGCTGTAAAATCTTGAATATCATCCATCTTTACTGGGTAGAAACAGCTCTCATCCGGCTCGAAGGACCATTTAATGTTGGAGAGATAAGTCTGATCGGTGAACTGTAAGGCACTGGAACGTGTTTTGTCACTATCACTACCCTGGAGTGTCGGCCAGAACACCACTTTAAAGCCAGGAGGATATTCAGGAGGTATACGGTGGAGTCAGTATGAGCATATCCCACGATAGAGGCAATGAGGAGACAGAGGCAACTCTTTCACTCGGTGTATTGAACAGTAAATCCTCAGCATTAACATGTACCCTGGTTACATACATGGGAGGGAGTCATCCGGTAGGTATTTATGTGGGTATGGGTGTGTGTGGTCTCTGCACAATGAGAGAAAGGAAAGACTAAATACAACTAAAAATCTACATGTACCAAAATACATGCATTAATCTTATAAAGCCTCTATACAGCCTTAAGCAGCTAGATACATATAACTCTACCCCCTCATTTAACTAATATATACATGGAATACAACTGAAACCCACAATACTCATATGTGTGTCAGCATAACCACATGCAAAGAAATAATACCTTGGGTCATGTTAATTAACGAGCTGAGAAGCTATCAGAAAGTTCGACTGCTAACTTCGAACATACAGTCATATCAACATTCAATATACAGGTTAAGACAGTCACAAAGTTACAGAACTTACTTGAGTCACAAACGCACACCTTCTGAGCACATTAACAGTCTGTCGGCAGGTTGGAGTTGGCACACTTGATTAGCTGCGTCTCACCGCGTTTCTCTCTCTCCAGCCTGACTATTTACTGTTCACCGGAAAGCTCGTCTGGTGAGTACTTCACTGACCACCAAGAGTGTGGGAATTCTGAGTGCTAACCGAACAGTTCTAACTCACAAACATTACAGACATAATTGGGCCTTTTGTACACTTCCCAAAATCCTTTCAAATCAATATTCATTCAGCCAATACACTGATAGTTTGATGGAAACAGAGAAAATGGTTCAAGCAGCAATGAAAAACACCTGGCCCAAGCATGACTGTGGACATTCAAGGATTTTATACAAAAACATGCAAAACATGTGAAAATCTGGTGACTTCATTTTACAGAAAACAATCAATGAATCTAACAATAAAGTTCCACGCATCTGTGTTTGGGACAGCGCTGAAGCAGAGAATTCCAGACCAGGTGAATACCAAGGCATTCACAGGCCAGGTGACGGATCTAATCACTTCAGCGTGTCTTGGGTCGGCAGGAATTTAAGATCTGACAGCTCAATCCTCAAAGATGTTTTAAAAAAAACAACAACTTGCAGCTAGTCAGTAGTGCAGAATAAATGAGAAGGAGGGTTGCATTGCAGAGGCACACACACTGAAGCTTAATAGGAATAAAGGGCAATGTATGCCCCTGCTGCTGATTGGACTTGCCTGAAATACCTCCCCACCTCAGCGGGCTCCTCTCTCTGAGTGTCTCCCGGATGAAAGGACTAACGATCTTGTTCTTTCTGTCACTACCCCGCAGTTCCTGACCACTGGTGACTGTAGGAAAGTAGATGGACCAGTAAACGGAGAGTCTTGCCCTTTGGCAAGACAGAATCTCCATTATTGCAAAGGCTGCACTGATCCACCTGTCAATCTTAAGCTCCATTCTTCCCTCGCTTGTGAACAAGATCTTCAAATGCTATTACTCCTCTACTTAAAGCAACGCCTCACGTCCAACCCAAAAAGGGCATTGCACCCTTTCTTGACAGAATCACGGCCTTGAATAATGGAGGTACTGCTTCACACTCAAGTACAAACCTTTCAGGTGACAGCTGAAGATAGCAGCTTCACGATGCCAATGGAACCATGTTGTCTTAAAAGGAGAGATGGAAACCCTCTATCTCTTAGCTGCACTGGGAATTTCCAGGGAATTGGGCCAAACTCTTGCTCTGGTTGCGTGGAGTCTGAGTGGCCAAGGGTATGGAGCGGGTCCAGTGTTTGATCCACAGCAAGGATGGAAATGTTCCTCCTGAATCGTACGTACCCCTTCTTAAAGAGGGGGACCACTACCCCAGTCTGCCAACCCAGACAGTCCTACAACTCACTGAATCCAATCAGATTGGATAAAAGTCACTTTTGCTGCAGTTAAAAAAAGAACAAATGTTTCCACTTACATCATCACTAGAAATAATCCTCACATACTGTTTTTCCTTTTGCAGTGCTTCATCAGACTCTCACATTTCTCAAATCTTCACTTAACACCAAGCCCACAGAACATTAATACATGTGAGAATGCAGGAAACCGGTAAAGTGTGTCTCAATAAACAACACTTTACTTGTTCACCGAGTAGTGATCTCCTAAAGGAATACAGAACAAGTATGAGAGCAATGGCAGCAAGGATGTGATAAGCCTCCACCGAGTCTCCATTCAGAGCCATGTCTCATCTAATGGATTGTCAGATGAGATTTCCATGTAGATTTACAAAGTAGCATTGTTTTCTGATTTCCCATTCAGCTCCAACCTTTTAATCAGTCACACTTGGCAATACATCAGCAGCTGAATTTATTTATCCCATTCAGCTTTGCCGTGATTGGCCTGCCTGTCCCTCTGCGCAACAATGAGCAATCTAGTCCCATTCATTTGATTTTAAATCAATTCAGCCCAAGTGTCTTTGTGACTGCTGAATGAGGAACTATAATCAGAGTTGTTTTAGAGACTAAATGAATCCTATCTGCTTTCACAGAGGATGACTGGAGACTGAAGATTGTAATCAAGGAAAACATTCCTCCACTTTGCAGTCCGGTGTTTAGAACTAATAAATAAAGTAGGCATTGTTATGAAATAATGCTGGATAAACTTTATCAGATAACTTGTCCAAAGCTTGAGGAGATAGCTGTGAATGGAGGGGAGGGGACATCAGGTCAGCTTGTACATTTCTGTATGCGTTAGAAGCTTAATCATATATTCTCCTGTTCAGCGTTCATATCTCTAGAACTCACCCTCACTTCATCTCTGTCTTGCCGTTTCTGTCTCTCTTGACTTCCCTGACTATCAGTGTAAGCCCCCGGTCTTCCAGGAGTGTCGGTGAGAGTGTGAGTGGGTGGATAAGCTCAGAGGGTGACTGGCTGTTGCTTTGAGAAGATCTGGCTGCTGCGATGAGCTGAGTTTGGCTCCAATTAAAACAACAACACTTGACAGCCGCGGAATGCAAACTCTGAGATCCTGCAGCTCAGTTTTTCTCCCCCGGCTGCCCGTCTGTCCGTCTGTAAGAGCAGGTATGAAATCATCCAGGTTGTTCAGGAAACAGCAACAATGAGAAAACACTATCTCCGGTGTGTGGAGAGCATGGCATAAATGCAGAGCGCTGAACACGCAGTGAAGGTCTGATTCTGCGTGACGCTGGCTGTATGTAAGTATCCGTCGCCTCCGGTCTGTTTCTTTGTCTCTATTCTGTTTGTGTCCCTGTCTTTTCGTTCTCCTGACTCATCTCTTTTTATTTAATTTATTTTTTCTCTTGTATGTGCCTCTGCATCTTTTGCTCACTGTGCTGTCACTGACTTAAGGGCTTCTCAGCTCATAAGTAAAATCACCCTCACAGCGCAGACTCGGCGCTCCGTGACTTTCTAGCTCCTTATTCACATCTGAGAAATGTATGCAAACTTCTCCATTCTGAGCTACTACACCACATTTTCAGCTGTTTCACTTAGCTGTCAGAAATGACTGTTTCCAAACCTCCTCTCGTGTAAAACCACAGTCAGATCGTTGTTTAGTAGTGTAGGTAACTGTCGGTGGCATCGCCAGATGACTTTTGCCAGGCTTTCAGTGATGACAATCACAGTTCTGAAAGAACAACATCTACATGTCCCTAAAAAAGGGATATTTGCAGTGTGCTCATGAATATTCATAAGTTTAACCATCCAGCTGAAAGGGAGCCAACATCGCACAACCATGGTGCTCCACAAAGCCAGAGGCCTCTATCAGTCTATCAGAGGGCAAGAGACATGTCCCTACCATCCAGCTTCTGCTGAACTGTCCCTGTCAGTGTTGGTCATGAAAAAAACCCAGCTCGATCAGGTATAACTTAGCCTTTGATGGGCCTAAAAATATGTGCTGAATTGTGTGTTGTTTGATTGTGCTGTGGTGGAGGGGCCCAACGGCATGTCCTTTTACAGGGCCCATAAATGGCAGCTCTGAGAAAGGTGCACAATAGGAGCTATTTTGACTGTGAAAAGTGCAAGTCACTTCAATGAAAATAATATTTTCTTAATTGTTAATGAGTCCACAGCAATGAAAAACAGCTACACAATGGCTGGAGTAAAGCTGTGAAGCACTTTCACAGGAAAGTGAATTTTAAAAAGTGCGTATGTCAAAATTGTTGTACATCATATCTCATTCAAGACTTCTGGAAGTGTGTCTGGGACTTCTTTAAAAAGATCATCTTAAGAGAAATACCTGTTTTTGTTTTTTAAGAGAAATTACTTTTAACTGTAGGGGGAGGATTGTGCCTCACATCTTAGAAAGTTCTGTATGAGACTCTAACTTGTGTAATTTCTGCAATGTATCCATATTTCTGGAGAAGAAAATGCCCTAAATTAACATCAAAGAAATTCAGCCTTCTAGAGACTGCAGCCATCCTGAGGGGACGGATATTCTCAAAAGTTATCTAACATTGCAACTTCCTGGTTTGCTATTAGAACCCATTTCTTTACTTCCAATAGCTGGAACTTCTCTCCCTGTTCGTTTCTCTGTTTTGTTTTGTTCATATGTATCTGTTCTATCATTGTCATTTGTCCTCTCTCGGGCTCCAGCAGATCCCTGTGACTCTAAACAGGAAAAAGCAGGTATATATGATGGATGGATGGATTTGTCCTCTTCTGTTCTTGCTCTGTTCTTTGAACGTATAACTTGATGGCCCGAGTAACTCCTCTGATCTTTTCCTTTAAGTAAAAAGAAAAAGGGAAAAAAAGATGGCATGAGTAGTTAAGTAGTATATTTTTCATTGCAATAATCACAGTCAACCACCTTATCAGCATGCACCCCAGCCTCAGGCTGAGCAACGTTTACAATAATCCTTTTATTTCCTCTGCTGAAACATCTGTCTGGAAGTTGTTGCAACTCGTGCCCTCGTCTCTCTATTGGACAGATCCCACGGTCCACCTCTCTGTGCAACTCTTTACCTTTGGTTCTGACTCAACCCAGAGAAATGACGAGTCTCATAACATGTTTTGTAAAGCTAAGTTGTTTTTTAGCACAAAAAAAATGTACATCTTTATAATAAATATTGTCAAATTGTTATCTGGCTGTTCTGTTAATTTGCATTAAATATTTTATAGGATACATGACCATGAAGTTACATTTTAACTGTAATAGGAGGTTTGATGGTGGTATAAATAGCGTGCCTTAAACCCAAGAAACAGAGGTTTGTATGTCATCTGGTACATTTTGTAGAATTAGGTTGGTTCTCAGTGGAGGTTAACTTCTAGTCAAATGCCTTTTGAACTCTCTATCTGAAAATGTATAAATAATGTAGAAACAAATTCAAATGAATAATTTTTCTTGCTAGCTGTAATAGATTTTTTTTAGTTCACTGTGCTGTCCCTCCAAAAATCCACCACAAACATACAAAAGCAAGAGCTAAAACAGATATCAGTGGTAACCAGTTCGTCTGTAAAGTGAGGAAAAGCAAAGTTCTGCTGAGACCCGCCGGTCACTGGCTGTTAATCCTCCACACACACACACTCATGTTGCAGTCTGGCAAGCCACAACCAGTCTACAGGGATTTCACTCCACTTCAATTCAAAAATATTTTTTTAATTCCCAAAGGGAAACTGATTGTTGCAGTAGCTGTCATTATTAAACTTCTTCAAAGATTCATTATGGATGGTTATAGCTGCGGGCAGGAAGGATCTTCTGTAGCGGTCTGTGTTGCAACAGATCTGAAGGAGCCTCTGACTGAAGACACTGTTGCTGAATCACTGTGTTGTGAGGAGTTGTACATGATGTTTTTCGCTTTATAAAGTATCTTCCTTTGTGCAATAAGCTTTAGAACAGAGCCAGCTTTCTTTTTTAACAGTTTGTTCAGTTCCTTTTAGTCACTGACTCTGATGCTGCTCCCTCAACAGATGACTGCTGATAGGATTGCACGCTCTACGACAGACTTATAAAAGATATGTAACATCTTCCTACAAATGCCGAAGGACCTACGTTTCCTCAGAAGTAAAGTCTGCTCTGTCCCTTATAAACAGCATCAGTGTTGTGTCTCCAGTCCAGTCTGTTGTGCAAGTGAACACTGAGGGATTTATACTCCTCCACCACAACCACGTCTTCTCCCATGATGGAAATGCTGTTTTACAACATCCTGAATTGATTGTTCCCACATCATGCCACCCCACAACTGCAGAGTACAGAGTAAAGAGGAGTGGTGAGAGTACAGTCCCCGTGTGGTGCTCCTGTGCTGCTGACCACCTGCTCAGACACGCAACCATTCAGTCTACTCAACTGTGGTCTGTTTGTCACGTAGTCAGTGACATCCACCTGTGTCTTCTGGAGTTTCTTTTGTAGTAAAGCAGGCTAGATGGTGTTAAATCCACTAGAGAAATCAAAGAACCCGAACCTGCTGCCTGTTTTGTCCAGATGACTGTGGGTTCATTGAAGCAGGTGTATGATGGCATCTTCAACTTCCAACAACACAATGATAAGTAAACTGCACAGAGACAATAAAAGCTTTCTATTCTATTCTAAAATCTACTTGAGACCGTTGGTGCTTGGTTGAAATATATCACTAAGAAGAAGAAGAACCTTTATATGTCCCACAATGGGGAAATTGCATAATGTCACTAGAAGTGACAAACAACTAATTACAGTAGTGTACAGATAATCTGCCTTTCCAGTCTACTCCAGGTGTCTCCCAGATAGCTCTAGTGTTAGCAACATAGTTTTAGCATGCTAATGTTTGCTAATTTGCACAAAAACTATTCTAAAGTCTGTGTAGAAAGTATGTGCACAATTTTGATGGAGTCCATCTGTTCATCATTATCCAGTGATGGCCAAATCAGTTAACTGAACAATAGTAGAATATAACCATCCCACTGATCCAGACTAATCTAATCAAGTGTTATTTCCTCGTGACTTTCTTTTCTTTTTTTTTCCCCTTTTCTTCCTTTTTTATTAAAAAGATTAGGCCTTTTTTAAGGACCTGCATCACAGTATACCATGTTCCAGTTCTGGAGGTATACCTTAACCAGAGCTGATTCCACCCAGTCCTGATTATTAATCTAAAAATGGGCAAAAGAAGTGGAACAAGGAAGCCCAGAAGCCAACTGGAACACACCTACCTTACTCCAGTTACTACAAATTAGCTATTTTTCTTGGCTGAGCTCATGCTAAGCTACAATACTAACTCAGGTTATCTTACATTTATTCTGATCTAACCTGTTCATCCACTCTCATTTCAGATGCTATTACTGAAGCAACATCCAAAACAAGTGCTGCTGGAGCTGAAATGAGGACTGGAGGAGCTCTGCTGGGATCCACAGTCACTTGGTTGCTTGCAGCATAGCAGTCACCAGAGCAGAGCGCTATTGTTTACCCATTGGCTAGTGGTCTAGTTAGTGAATCTTGAAGGGTCCTGGAATGACCTGAGGCAAAGCTTGCCTGACATCCTTCTGCTGCTTCCTTCAAGAGGTGGCATCTGTCGAGCGCGAGGGCGTCAGGGTTGAACATCCTCCACTAGCAGCCTTCAACTGGAGGAAAAAGTAGCTGCTTCTGGCTGCTTAGCTAAGCTTCGCTCTCAGCTAAAGGCTGCAACCTGCGAGTCATTAAGTCGCAGACCCTTCGGGGCCAACTAAGAGCTTGTCTCAGCAGTCTGCTACAATTAGCAGCACAACAAGCCATATATTCAAAATATGACTGATTATGCTCTGTTAGCTTTTAGCTCAGTTGTCAAATTCTCTAAAAGTGCAAAACGCTAATTAGCTAAAATAATAACAGCTATGACCTGTCCAGGGTGGACCCCTGCCTTTCGCCCAAAGAGAGCTAGGATAGGCTCCAGCAGATCCCCGTGACCCTGCAGAGGATTAAGTGGGCATAGATAATGGATGGATTGAATAACAGCTATTTGTTAACATCAGGGACTGCAATACAGCTGTGACTTAAAGAGCCACATCAACAGACTTAAATCTGTGACCAGATCTCATATAATCTACCAGATGAGGGAAGTAAAAATTCATTCTTTTTTTAAAATGCATTTCCACTTTCAAATTTGAATTTAAACTTGTGCTTTAAACCCATATTTTGTGATGCAAAAACATGTAAACTATCCCATAATTTCTATAAACGTGATATATAGTGGAATCAGTGCTCTCATTTTTCTCATAGTAAGAAAACACAGAAGCCATTTAAAAAAAAAAAAAAATGCTTAGGAAAAGTGTGGTGATAACCAAAAGTTAAGGTAGCTTGAAGGTCACAATAGCACGGGCACACATGCACGCAGAAGCTGTCACTTGCAAACACACACAGGCTGGCGCACTTGCGGGCACATACGCATGACCTCTCCGATACACACACATCTTCCAGATGGGACAACCCAAGGGCACTCCAGGGAAGTGGAAATGACGAGTGATGTGGCATAAGGTCTCCAGGACAGTTCATATATGTCTATATATTTATGTATGTGCGTATTTATGCAAGGGCTTGGCACCTGTCCTGACACAGACAAGTAGCACAGGGATGCTGGTAACCCACGTGAATCCAAAACTATGACCTGACCAGCTGGTGGGCTCATCTCATCTGGTTGCCCGTAGGAGAGGGATGACAAGGTGGATGTGGATGCAAAGAAAAGGAGGTAGCGGAGGTCTTAAGGGAGTGCAGATAAGCAGTATCTGGAACAGAACGAATGATGGGCAAACGCAGTTTGGATCCAACTTGAAGTTGTTTTGTGCATTTGACCATATGACATACAAAAAAAAAACTGTTCTGTTGTCGATTAAGTACTTTCACTTTGCATGAGAGCATTTCTAGCTTTCGTTTGAAAAACTCAGCATAATAGCTGCCAAGCCTGTGAGCACTAAAGCTAGAAAAAACAAAATGGAAGATGGAAAACGATCGAGGTTAAGGAGCAAGGTCAGGAAAAGTTGGAGAGAAATGAGATGATGTTTGGAGAGCGGGGGAGGAGCAGCCAAGCAGAAACTCTGCAGGTGATCACGAGCGCTGAGAGAGTGAATTAGAATGAAGGGGTGGAAAAAGAAGAAATAAGGCAAGTAGAGGAAAGTAAAGAGTAAATGAAGAAATTAAAGAAGTTAAAGGAGTGACGAAAGTGTCAGGTAAGAGAAGCAGGATGAAAATAGGTACAAAGAATTAAGAAATGACAGATGAGCTTAGTGTGGAGAGATATGGGAAGGGTTATGATTGGGGCTGGGCAAGTTAACGCGTTATTATCACGTTAACGCATTAATTTATTAACGCCGACATTTATTTTATCGCGTGTTAACGCATGTTGCTCACGTGCTTTTGTTTTGAAAAGTCTGTTACTGGCTGCTGTGGAACCGGAAAATAATTGGCAGGTAAACATGGAAAAGCTAAAACAGACATGGAGAACGGTAAAAATCTGTGAACTTTACAGTTCAGATAGCAACTCAGGTAGCAATATTAACAATTCTGTCTGGAAAAAAAAAAACTCTTGACTGTAACAAAACCTTCGCATCATTCCTCCATGTTCCATCAGATCTGCTCCATGTGTTCACTGTCCTGCTGTTCTCTAGCTGGTTACTTCAGTGCGGCTCCATCTAGTGGCACAGATGTGTAATGACAACAGAAAGTCCAGTCCTCGATTATAAAACAAATTCAGTTCTGTGGCCCGTTTTTTAATTTCGTATTTTTGATCCAAGTCTAAAATTGAAACATAAAAAAACCAAGCTTTTTTTTTAAAATTTTTTTGTGTTAGATTAAAACCAAAAAATGTTAAAAAAAAAAAAAAAAAATCACTTTTTAATTGTTTTTATTTTTGATTGACAATTGAAAATGGAAGGAATGAATGATACACAGATTGATAAAGTTACTGAACTACCCAGATGGAGGATTTGAACAGAAACAAGGTTATTTGTTACCACTGCCAAGTTAAACTCCCCATTAAAGTTTCTGCTGTTATCTCAGAAATTGCCTGTTTTAATGTTCTGAGCCACAATCATTTTGTTGGATGTTGTTTGTAGACTTTTTTTAAATTTTTTTATAAAAACAGCAATAAGCTTTATTTTATCTAACATTTTTTAAGGTGAGATTTACACTTAATATGTGTTACTGACAAGTGCTGATGTTAAAAGTGTTTGAACAACAAATGTTATGACACTTTAGTTCATATGGCAGCAGAACATTTAAATAAAAGTGACCTTTACACTACTTTTGAATTCATTATTTGATTTTGCGTATACAATGCGATTAATCTGTGATTAATCAGGGAAATCATGCGATTAATCGAGATTAAAAGTTTTTAATCATTGCCCAGCCCTAGTTATGATATAAGAGGAGTTGTTGAGAGAATAGAAGAGAAAAAGAACAGAAAGGCCTCTGCGACAAATTGACAGTCATTCAATGTGACACTTACAGCAGAGAGGAATCCATGTCTGAGCAGGCATGACTGGACAAGAATAATCATCACACTTATTGATGTGGCTTACAACATTTAGCCCGACTCCTCTGAGACCGAATCCAATTAAATGTGGCGACAACTGTCACAGCAGCGCAAGAGAGTGTCTGAGATCTTTAAACAGGTAATTTCAGAGTCAGACAAATTAAGAAAGAAAATCTAATTCAATGCTACATATTTTATTGGTGATGTGACACCTGCAGGTTTTTGACTGCTTTGCTTGAATTTGTGCGCATCAAAAGAGGTTAGAGGATCAAAGTTCTGTCATCTGAAAGCTTTCACGTTGCACGGTGTACTTCAGGCACTCTGATTTGTGATTGCTTCGATGAAAAATACTAAATTTTCCCAAATCTAATGAGCTTTAGAGTTACAGTCATCTGCAAATGAAGAACCTCATGTCACCGCAGTGCACCGCATTAATTAGTCTTTTTAAAAGCAGTGCTGCAACCTCTGAAAATGGTGCATGAAACTCTTAATTATGCATGCAAGCACTACATGAAACATTTAACAATAGGGATATGGTGTCCCTCAGCAAAATCTTTCGATGAGTTCACAGAAATGTATCTTTTAACTGTTAAAACAGGCCTTCTTTCATGCAAACAGAAACAGATGTCAACACATGAAGCAAAGATTTTTTCACCTTATACATTCATTTGTAAACCTTTTGTCTTTTATTTGTGTGATTTTGAAATACTTGAGTCACAATCTTGACTCCAGCTCTTGACACTTTTTTCCAGTGTACAACTACAAACATGAATGCAAGTTTAAACTGTTTTATTTATAGTCGTCGATCCCTCAACCTGCTGGTCACACGGGTCCAGTTGTGGCCACGTCAGCGTGTTGGCTGCTCGATCACTCAGTGCGGAGAACGCTCCTTCATAAAACATGATAAATGTGGGACTATATGCTGGCCACAAGCAACGATAAGTTTCATAGACATCATAATTAGAGTGGTGGTGTGTGTTAATGAGGAAAAGAAGCTCATATTCTCTATGGAAGTCACGAGGAACTTAAAATTCAGCAAATGTGAGCATACTATATACTGTTTTTTTTTTTCTTTTTTCAAGCCTTTTTCTGGATTTGCATGCTGGCTCATGTAACTGAAGCCACTTTCACACATGAATTCCAGTATAAAGACGCCCCCCTTACATTCAGCCCCCACAATATTCCCTCCCCAGTGTGTTGCTTTTCCAAAGCACTACAGCAATCCACACTCCCAGGAGTCTTCACAGTCAATGATAAGTCCAGTTATGCAGCAGCCAGTAACATACTTTTCAAAATAAAAGCATGTAAGCAACATGTGTTAATGTGCAATAAAATAAATGAGTAAATGCGATGAAAACCCATTATCTTGCCCAGCCCTAGTTATTTGACTCGATTTAAGCATCCTGATCACAGGCCACTGCCAGAGGGCTCGCTTGGCCATCTCTCACCATCCCCATGATGGACTCATTTCATCATCTGTGTGGAGTTAACAGCCTTTTAGCACCGCTGTTATGATTTTCTGTATTGGCCAGTTCACGTAGTCCATAGGTGGAAAAGAAGCATGACGGTGGTGGAACGAAATATGATGCTGCTTAGCCTCCGTGTGTTTCACACAGCACTGCGGGGCACAATAAAGGTGCAACAGAGGCGCAAACTGAGGTGCATCACATTGCAGGACATCACCAGCCTAAATACAAATTTGTTAATATCTTTATAGACAGCAATAGCAGCATGTTTTAGCAAGATTTTTATATGCTCAAAGATCTTCCCATAGACTCTCAACACATTAACTCTAATCAGTGAACCCTGCATGTTCTGCTCTAAATAATAGGCAGATCAAGTTGAAATTAGACATTTTTGAGGACCATTCAAGATGATAATTATATTTAAATCAAATGTCAAGAGCAAATTAAATCTCCCTTACAGTCAATTTATGGTTTAATCAAGTACAAATAAATTATTTGTGGATGGAGAATCAAGCAGCTGAAAGAAAAAAAATAAATGTCAGGTGCAATGTTTTTGGATAGCCAGAGCTGGAGGACATTTGCACCTTCTCTGGTAACAATACTCTAATAACTAATACTAAAGTTACTTTCTGAACAATCTCTAAATTTTGATAGTTAACCAGCTACAGATAAATACTCCCTTTCTTCTAAGAGGAGGCATATCAGAAGAAGCCAAGTCACCCCCAAGTGTCATGGAAGCATGTGCACCACAGCAGGAGGGTCGACATGAGTCACCAGATTTTGTCACAGAAGCCGTGCCATGATAGCAACTTCAAACCCAGCCTGAATGTCCCCTTGAAGTAGTGGAGAAGGTTAATGTTTGTTAAATGTCATGTACACACTCATAGTTTTGCAACTAGCTGAGCTGATTCAGCTCCTCATCTGAAGGAAGCAAGGGCACTCTATGTCTGTGTGCATTTATTGTCTTCTCTTTCAGGGGTGGGGGTTAAAAGGCCACAGATAAGTCTTCTTCACATCTGTCTGCTCCGTGGTGAGATAGCCACCATCTGGTAAAGTGCTGCCTTCACTGACATCCTGAGTGATGCTGCAGAGGTTAGTTGACAAACTGTCAGCAGAGGACAAAGGATGTCTGGCGCTGAATTATTTTTGGAGGAGGGTTAGATGACTGCTAATTAGGTTTAATCATTGTTATTGTTCATATTAGCAGTCATTAGTTTTGGTTCATCTACTTTTAAAAAGTAAATTATCCAGAGGAACATCAAGAACATCAGGGCCACAAAGCCCTGCCAACACATTCTCATTACACCATCCCGTTTAGCTTTAGGAAACATTCATCTTGTTATTTATCAAAATCGATTAAGCTCATAATTTCTCTTTTGATGCATTATTTTAAATCAACCTTTTCCTTCTAAACAAGATGTACAGTATCTCAAAATGGTTAGTCCTGGGTTCACATGACTGGCATAAAACGCATGGACCTGCACTGTAAAAAACACCGGCTAAAATACAAGACGTAAACTCTAAATTCTGGGTAAAATTATTAAGTGCTATTAAAACTGGTGACCTGGCAAACTGATCTGTCTAAGCAGCAAGATATTTTTACTTGACAAGAAATCTTGTTTTGAGTTTAGATCTGGTTGTTATTCATGGGTTTGAAACAATTTTTGTAAAAGCTGAATTTGAGGTCAAATTATCTAAAAGCAGACTTGCTACAGCACAGTAACAAGTGAAAGACACTAAAACTTGGTGACTGAAAAATGAACACCCAGGGGCAAGAAAATAAACTCGTAAATTCATGTTGATATTGCTTGATATTTTTCCCTCTTTTCCCTGAGAAGTGTCTGCATATGTATTAATGTTTAGTGTCATAATTTGGCAAAACCTTTTTATTTTCAATCAGATATTTATGCAATTACATGTTATATGTACCTGTAGACCTATTAATAATCAGGACTTCTTGCTCTTGCAAATTTTTCAATTTCATAATTTTTATGGTGTCACAAGCAAATTCTTGTCATAAAACCTCATCCATCCATCCATCCATTATCTATGCTCGCTTAATCCTCTGCAGGGTCACAGGGATCTGCTGGAGCCTATGCCAGCTCTCTTTGGGCGAAAGGCAGGGGTCCACCCTGGACAGGTCACCAGTCCATTGCAGGGCCACATGTAGACAATCACTCCAATGGGAAATTTAGAACCACCAATTAACCTAACATGCATGTCTTTGGACTGTGGGAGGAAGCTGGAGTACCTGGAAGAAACCCATGCAAGCACGGGGAGAACATGCAAACTCCACACAGAAAGGCCCCTGCTGAGGTTCAAAATCAAAATTAAATCAAACTTTGTTTATATAGCACTTTTCATACATTAAAAATGCAACCCAAAGTGCTTCACAAAATAAAACAAAACAGGGTCATAAAACAAAACAGGATCAGACCAGGAACTTTCTTGCTGTGAGGCAACAGTGCTAACCACCAAACCACCCTGCTGCCCTCAAATTTACAAATAATTATGACTTTTCAACATCAAATTACAATTCTGTCTCAAAATTGTAAATTTCATATAATTGCAGCTTTCACTCGTTTTAATGACGACATTTTGTTGTAAAATCTCAACCTAACATGACTTTTTTTTTCATAAAATCACAACTTTTGCAAAATTGTAACTTTTTGACTTAAAATGGCAACTTTGTCCTAAAATCACAATTCTTTGTTATGAAATGGCAAATTTAAAAATATGGTAACTTTGAGGTTAAAAAAAAATCATAAAATCACAACATTTTGTCATTGATTCATGACATTTTGTTGAAAAATAATTTACAAAATTACAACATTTTGATTAAAATTCCTTACTTTTCGTCAAAATTGTGACTTACATAGAACTACATGTTTGTTTTTGGTAAATTCATGACTCTTTTTAACCTAATTCTGCAACTTTTTTTGTAAAATATAAATATATTAACAAAATCAAACTTTTGGACAAAATTACAACTTTATGTCCTAACATCACAAATCTTTGTTCAAAAATGTCAGATTTTGCAACAATTTAACTTTTTGTTGTAAAAGTCACAAATTCAGCAAAATCACAGCTTTTTGACATCAAAACTTTTTTGTCATAAAAATCATACATTTTGCAAAAATGCAATTTCTTGAAAAAATATTTTGTTTAATGTTTGAAGAGTATGTTTATGTAGTTATTTGAAACAAGATTTTACAGCGAAATAAAAGTATAAAGTTGGAACTCTGGCTATTGTTGCTTGTATTAACAGGGAAATGCTAAATTTCAGATGTCCTGGCTAATTAAGGCATAAAAGACACAGTCGTGATATATTTTAGACTATACGTGGACTAAATAAGTGAATTATATTTAAAACAAGATAAATAATGTCATATTCTAGATCTAAGTTTTCAAACCTTAGCAAGAACAGAACAGTTTTCAGTGTGAGCATTTTAAAATCAAAGCAGATGCTACTAGATTTGATGCTCACGCTTGCAAAATCTTATGATTATTAGCTCCTTATTAATCTTGAACCTAAAAACAGAATTTTAATGTCAGATTAGTATTTTGTGTTTTCAGTGAACTTTATTCATTATTGATTTTTTCAAGTTGTATTTCAGCACTTATAGACAAAGTCTCACTTATCTGATGGTATATTTAAATGAAGGAATGAGGGGGAAAAAGTTAAACAAGTTCTTGCATTCATAAACTTTCCCAATTATAGTTCTTCCATATTTTTGCAGTTTCATCTGCCTGTTGTTTAATTTCCTGTATCATTGATGAGTTTAGCTCCAGCTTCTAGTTTACAAAGTGATAAGAGCTCTGCACAATTTTCTCTGTAAAAACCTCAAAACAGAGTGTGTTAACAATTAACTTCTTTGTTTTCTACATTTCTGGCAGCAAAACAAATTATACATTTGCACAAAGTCTGATTAGTATTGTGTCAAAAAGAAAGAGACGCAAATTGAGGGCAGTTTGGTCAATTGTGTGGATGGATGTGTTAAAAACAATTATGCTGGCTGTGCAGAATGGAACAAAGGCGTGCTTCATTCTTCACAAGACTTGGTCACATCTGTGATTAAAAACAGAATAAATTACTATTCATGTGTCATCTTTAAGTGCTTTTCATTATCATTGGGTATTTATATCTAATTACATACTGCATTTTGAGGAAAGAAGACAGCTGGAAATGGTTGCAGTATCCCGGGACAAAGGCTTCAGGATAAAAGGCCCCTAGTTTTCTTCGCTAAAGTCCTGCCAAAATGCAAGCGGATCTTGGAAGATGCAGTAAAACTGTCTATGATGTGTCCACAAAACTACTTGAAAATTTCCCCCAGTTAACTATACCCATAACTGTAACAAGAGAACAGGTAAGTGTGTGTGATAGGACTTCAAGCTGCATTGTGGTAAGAGAAGGAGAGGAAACTATTCAAAAGATAACCAGTCACTTCTTGAGGTTTAAAGAATATCCTGTGATATAGAAACACCTTCCAGGTGGACAAACTCAAACTTCATAGGTGCCATTTTTTAGGGGGTGGGGTCAAGTTGACTGGCTGACTCCACCCCCTAGAAATGGCTGCTCTGGGTGTGCTCTGGATCTGCAATGTCTCAGGACCCTACAAATCTGACTTTTCAGACTCAGGCTGCTCAAAATTAATTGGCATGGTTGTTATGTGTTTACAGTGATCCCTTATTTTTCGTGGTTAATGGGGACCGGCGCCCCCGTGCAAAAATCAAAATCCGCAAACTGGAGCCGGAGCCCCCCGAGCCTCAATAATATGTTAAAATATGTTTAAAAACCCCAAAAAAGTAGCAAGGCACTGCAGCGAAACAAGACAAAGGCTCAACTGTGGTCTTTCTGTTACCTTCAGAGCCTCTGGTCTCTGAACCGTAGTAAAGAAACTGCTGGTATTGTGCTATTTTTGGTTCGTAATTAGCGGCTAACACGCTAACAACAACAAAAGAAACAGTCTGATTTTCTCTGAATGGAACAGGCACTTTATTCTGTCACTGCAGGAACTTGTAACATCACACAGGTTGTATTGTTGGGCTCCTGTCGGTTAACAGAGAATGTAAATCTATACACGCTGGGCTGCTGTTGATGCTCACTACCACTTTTCATCTAACCCCGTTTTCTCCTGCCGTCCCACCACACACATACTTCATTACCCATAAGGCCACACAATTACCCATACGGCTGCCTTCTTAAAGGAGCCAGGCTGGCTCACACTGTGAGAGAACGTGCACAACATCTTGTGATGTTTCCGCTATTTAAAAAATTTTTTTTAATATAATATATATTTCTGAAATATCCGCGAATAACTAAAACCGTGGAACTTAAACCGTGAATTGGCAAGGGATCACTGTATGCCCATAATTTTTGCATAGATTTGTGAATTTAACATAATTTCAACTTGTGAAGCACATAAAAAATCCCATGGATGTTAAATCTGGAAGTGGAGACCAGAACCCTTTTTTGTACCACAGTGTAAGTATGTTTACTTATTGGGACATTTTAACAGTGGAAATTGACTCACTTTTGAGGCCAGCCCCTGGTGGTTTAAGGAACTGCACATTCTTGTACTTCTACGATAGCTTCAAAAAGAAAAACCAAAGGTGGCCCCTTGGATCGACATCGTCGTTCTTCCGGTTGAGCTCAGTCATGAAGTTCAGAGACACAAAAACCCCTTTGTCACCGAAACAAACCATTGTTCAGAGGCTGATTGTGACGTAGTGGAAACAGATCGGTGAGAGCTGGTTTTTGCCTCTGTGGTGGGCAGCACATGGGAGAAGAATGTAATTTTCCACTTGTCTCATCTTCACCTCCTCTTTCAGTTGCCACCTGTCCCTGCTGGGTAAAGCATGCCTTCAGCCTGTCATCCTCAGAGAAGAAAGTATAATCGGTGGATTCCCCTTCGATCAGCTCCCAGTGTGTTTGAGCAGCCAACTGTGGTTAAAGCTGCCTCCACCTCCACCACACAGCCAGGTCACCTGTACAGAGGCAGCTGAGACACTGACTAGAAGGCAGGGGCAGGTTTCATTAGGATTTTATCAATAAAAATCATCATGCTGAGAGAGGGAAAGAAAAGTGTCTCGTTATTATCTTACTCAGTTGTTCCATCCCCAGTATTATACAGTTGTACTAGGAAGGTCTGCTGATCGATGCTTAATAACTTCCAATTGATCAAAATTCAAATGCCATCATTCAGAAGAGCTGCATGTGGTAAAGCTGTCAAGTAATGATTTGAAGATGAAAGAGAGAAACATCCATTGGTGATTAAAGCTGATACTTCTCATCTATTTGTCCTCTGACAGAAAATGTGCAATGCTCAGCAGAAATAATTAGACATGTCATTATTTAATTACAGTTTATTATATCTTGTACATGCTACAGATGTGTTATTACTTCATTTAAATTACACCAGCTGGAACCGTCTGTGGACAGCGAGGAGGAATTCTGCCATCTAGTGGACAGATACCATCATTACAGATTATTAATTACCTGTCGTCTGTGTTTGCGTCCCTAATGTAACACGTGAGCGAGCACATCTTTGGACCCTCTGTGTCTCCATACATGCCTTCTCTCATCTAACAAGGCCATGTGTGTCTCTCTGATGAATGTTAGTGAACCCTGGACAGGTCACCAATCAACTGCCAGGTGTAGAATTAACCAGGGTACCCACATTTAACGTCACCCTGTTTCACATCTTGTTGTATTGAGCTCAGTGACGAAGGGGTTTAGTGGAGTCAAGTAGCTGAGTCCAAAAAGAGAAACTGGCAGTTACGGACAGAGCTGTAATATATAGTCATCAGTAATTAAAAGTACACTCACGATTACCCCCAGTAACTGTAATATGCTAACGCTGTGCTGTCATTCTGCTTTGACTCTGCAGAAGGATGAAGTGCATCCACATCGCGGGCTTCCCACACTGCTCCAGTTCAGCTGTGGAGGCCGCCCACTCAGTGGGCCTCAGAGAATCACTGCTGTCAATTACTGAGCAGCTTGAGCCTCTTTCCTTCACCGCACTGAATCAGCAGCCATCCTCTCTGCAGGCAGAATCATGAGCTTTAAACGTTCCTCATCTATGTACGTAAAAATAACTGAAACATGCTTAGGATATAACAGAACAACACATCAATTAAAGGATACTAGAATATTAGATATTACAATAACAGATATGAGAATACTCTGTATTTCTCCATAAAGATTACCTTAAACACCAAGAAAACATACCTGTTTTTTAATGTCTGTGAGAAGCAAAAACGTGTGAACCTTTTAAGGATTTGCAGTCATCACGGCGGAAAAAGAATGTGAGATCGTGAAGAATGCCAGTTCCTTGGAAAAATAAAATGGATGAGTGTGGAGCACTGACACAGCTAAGATGTCTGGAACGCTCTGTCAAGTGTTTTACCCAGACGTGGTTGCATGAACATCCTCCAGACTCCAGTGGCTCTTCTGACAATTTAGAGAGAGACTGCAGACAGAGCGCTAAGTGTAAAGGAGGACAGATGCAGTGCTGGTTAACGACAGACGGTGCAAATTATACAGTGAAGGAGCATCTGTGCACCTGAAGTTTAAATAGTTGTCTTTATTGAAGTAATATTACAAAAATACAACATGAAATTGATATTGTAATGAAAGTACAATTTGAGTAAAATGCATACTTTGCAATACAGTAATATAGCAGAATATACATAGAGAAAAGAAAAAGTAAAATGACCTAAAATGCTGATATAGCACTTTATGACCCAAGAGAGTAGTTTATCTGTTTTCTCCTTCATTCATCTGTCTGTCCACTTGTTCTTTTTGTTCTCAATATTTTATACTGCAGCAATATAATTTCCCCTTAGAAGATTTTGGTGTTCAGCTCAGATCAGTTCCGCTCAAATCAATTCATCAGGTGGTTTTGATCAATCAGAAGACAACAACCCTCCACACAGAAGACCTTCCAACACAGAAGGGTTTAAAATGGAAAACGCCAATGTGCTGAAAATGTCCAAGTAAGAGTCGTGACTTTGACATAATGGAAGTGTTGTGGATTTGCCCGAAATTGAGCAGTTCATGTCAGGAACCCCCCCCCCCCAACTTCTCAGAGCAGCTTGTTCTGTACAAGAGAATTCAACCAGATGATTGAAAAGATTTAACTGCTGCAATAAAATCACACCGAATACTGAAAGCAAACCAGATATTTTTGGCCATAGTCATTTAGAAATACATCAAATAACCATCATATTTGACAGGTCAGAAACAACAGCACACATTCTTGAATTTGCAGTCAGAGGCTTTAATATATAGGTAGATTTACAATAACAACAATTGAACAATACAAAGAATGTGGATAAATATACTTGATATAGTTATATTACTTCAAATTGTAAAATAAAATCCATAAATATCTGTTGTAATTAGCAATTTTACATTACAGCTAGCAGCAAGCAACAACACAGGATTAAATTAACAAACAACTTGTGCTGAAGTACATTGCAGTGGTCGGGTCAGCATGTTAGTTGGCGAGGAGAAGGCAAGATTAGAGGATTCAGATTCTCCTGAGCTTTCTATTATCTTCATGGAAACAACATTAAAAGCTTTGAAAAGCTTGCAAACGGAGTGATCTTGTCCAGGTGACAATTACAAAGTGGATGCAGAGTTTATTTATTGCACAAGAAGATGATTGAAATTTGATGCTGGTTTGATCACACTGTGAATGTTTTATTCTTTTTTTAAAGCAGGAAAAGGTTTGTGAGGTTCAATAATTTGGATTTTAGTCAAACGAAACAAAGTAATATATTTAATGCACGTATGATCCTGGAAAATAGACAACTTTGTGTTCTTCTGGATGGCCAAGTGTTGGGACTGATGTGCTGACATCACCGGCTGGCTAGCTCATTATTACGTCTGGACTGGTTCTAGCTGCACAGTTTAACAAGCACATGTGCACCGTATGTTATGACTGTTTCTGAATGCTCCTTACTACTGTTTGAGCCCATTAATTTGCTTCCTGGTCCGCCAGACAGCAGAGGTTACCACGTGTGCTGCATGACAACCATGTGTTGTGGAGACTAGATCGTAGCAAAGCAGGAGGAAATGAAGGCACAGACGTGTGGTGTGTTTCAAACACACTCCGGTGACTCTTAAAGGACTCGAGCGGGTTGTGTATGGTCACTCTCACCTTAAAGGAAATCTGTGCACGTCTGAAACACGTGGAGATTTAAAAAACAACTCCCGGTAAGAAGATGGATCAGCACGGGTTAAGAGGCACCTACAGTCATGTGCAAACGTTAATACACCCTTTTAATATGTTATTTTGTTTGTTTGCTGTTTTTTGTTAATACAAAAATGTACTAAAGCTCACCTTAACATAGTTGCTCTTAGTATTATACAACCTCAGATAAATAACATATAGCTCTATTTCACCATAGCATTAAAAAACAAAAAATTATAATTTATGAAAAATCTCCCTTACTGCTCCCATAAGATTTAAGATGGTGAGCTTGCAACCAGGTCCTCTTCATCATTACTCCTCAATGAACTCATCAGCAGGCGTTCGGCCTGTAAAAACACATCTGAATGCTCCAAACGAACAAACTGTCACAAACCTCTGCTTTGATCAAGTGCCAAGAGGGAAAGACATAAGCAATCGAGAACAAGGTTATAAAGCTGCTGCCAAACAATTTGGATCTCAGTGTTCTATAGTGAAAAAGATTAATCACAAGTGGAAAGCATTCAAGACAGTTGCCAAACTTCCAGACACATTGACTCTAAGATCAGAGCATGCAATGGCCAGAGAAAAAACAAGAAATACAAAAAAAACAAGAAATACAAGAGCTACATCTGACTGAGATTGATGAGCGGTAAAGTTCAGAACAGCACAATCAGAGGAAGACCAAACAAGTACAGTTTGTGTGGAAGGGTTGCCAGGAGAAAGCCTGTCTGAAAAGAACATGAAAGCATGACGGAGGTTCGCAAAACTGGATCTGAACGAGCCACAAGACTTCTGGAACAATGTTTGAAGGACAAATGAGACAATGAGATGAAACACAGCAGAAACGCTTCACGGCCAGTGTCAAGCATGGTGATGGAGGGGTGATGATGTGGGCGCCTCGTAGTCAACTATGAACTCCTCTGTACGCCGGAATATTCCAGAGGCAGCCATCTGTTCTACATCTAAAGCTTGATCAAAACTGGGTCATGCAACAAGGACAATGAGCTGCATCACACCAGCAAATCTACATCAGAAAATGAAAAATAAAAAAATAAATATCAAGGTTTAAAGAATGGCCAAGTCAAAAGTCCAGACTTCAAAAATAATTGACATGTTGTGGGAGGAGCATAAGACGGTTGTGTATACGCAAATAATCCAAAAACCTCAATGAACTGATGCAATGTTGGAAAGAATATCAGTGCGAGAGACTGAGAAGGTCATGCAGGCAAATGACTACTTCAAGTTACTGTTGATCTACAAACTTAGTATTTTTTTAACTTAAGTTTCGTTAAATAGATAACAGCTTGCTGAAAAAGGTTATATGATGTGTATCTGGGGTTGTATTTGACTAATACTAAGAGCCCACTATGATCAGATGACACAAGAACACACAGGACTGAAAGAGGGGGTGCTCAACCTTTGCAAATGACTGTATGACAACTTTCGTCCTTCAAGAGGACTGTGGTTCAGGTCACTTTAACTTACTTTTACTAACAAAAAATAAAATATAAGAACTCTCACACACACAGTCTGTTAAAATCCAGTCAGAAACAGCTCGTGTCCCGAAGACTTAAATTGAGCAGAAAGTAATTTAACATGACTGATCTTGCTCTGCTCTTTTTTTAAGCGAATGGGTTTGTACTCAGAACGTACAGTGAACTGATCCCAGTCCTGCTCTGGAGCTTCACACGCTCAAGAAAAAAAGTTTCATGAAACCTCAAACCTCAGATCATTGATTATTAGACACCTACTGCATGTCACATACTTAAAAAAATGTAATTACAACATGAGGAGGTGACCACAACAGGTCTGAGTTAAACACAAAGAGCTGAGACAAAGATGGCAGGTACAAAAGATGAAAAATTAACAAGAGGCTATCAAACAGGAAATGACAAATATAAAGGTGCAAAATGCAAACATGATTAACATTAAAAAAAGACTCCAGATGATTCAGCCATCCTCTTTTTGCTTTCCATCAACCTTCATCCATGGAAAATAAAAAATACTCATATACTTTGGCAAACTGCTGCCAAACGTTTGCTCTCAGATCGAATCCACTGCAGTCAGTAGCAGGTGACTCGTAGCCATGTGTGATGAATCCTTTGATGTATCAAGAAAAATATCAGTGTTGAACAAAGAATTAAAACTGAAAAAAACTTTATTGCTGATCCTGTTGCCAAAATGAGAAAAAAAAAAAAAAAACTTCAAATCTTTTTATTCTAATAAAGGAGTATTTTGTGTATTTGTGCAAAAGTTGCATTTGTACTAATGTCCTAAAACCATGATGGCTGAGTTACAGCCAACACATAAGCCATATTTTTATATTATGTTGAACAGGATATCAAGTCTTTTGAAGAGTAAATGTATGTCACATTAAATGTGGTTGGTTTTGTTTCCTCTAAAATTCAAAAAAGTTTTTAACTAATAGATACTTCATTTCAAGTCAACTCATTTCCAAAGGCAGAAGTCATTCATTTGGAGTCAGAGAGGTGTTTGCAGAAAGAAACATAAAGGAAGACCTCTCACTGACAGACACTGACTGCAGTGGACGTGGCCTGGAGAGCAACCTGCTGCTCGCTGGGTTAGATGTTCCTTCCCCCGTTGATGACGTTTCCTCCTGGAGGGGCGATGTGAATCGAGTCCAGAATGGGCCGCAGCATCTGGCCAAACGGCCTGGAGATGGAACAAAGACATGGGTTTGTGCTGGGTCACATCAAATACACTTTTTTTTATATATACCTGCAAAATGATCTAAGAAATTAAGTTTACATTAGCTTCAGCTGATAAATATGAAATACTTGAACATTATAGAGAAAATAATTAATAAATCTGTACATAAGAGAGTATGTTTGGTTGTTAGAATTCACTACCAAATTAAAAAGTCGCACAAACATGTCTCTTTCCTTGGACACACCCACGTCTAAAGATAGAATTACAAGGTACTGTGACGTTACAGACCCAGATCATGTTTGTATTTTCACCCAACTTCATATCAAGCTGCATTCGCTGCACCTCATAAGTGAGCAATGACGTCTCGTTTAATAGTGCCCTAAAAGCCGTGCGAAGTTGCCCACACCGTGTCCATTGAAGCACCCTGACGCAATCAGAGATTTTTAACTCGATTCAGTTTATTTGAATAGCACCAGTTCACA
This sequence comes from Hirundichthys speculiger, assembly GCA_018398805.1. Taxonomy (NCBI): domain Eukaryota; kingdom Metazoa; phylum Chordata; class Actinopteri; order Beloniformes; family Exocoetidae; genus Hirundichthys; species Hirundichthys speculiger. The sequence continues at coordinate 202,187 of JAGFBZ010000912.1, forward strand.
ATAAAAAGTAATAACATCTTCTGTAGAAATCTCTGACTCAACAGCACAAATGAAAGTGACTGTATGAATTACACAACTGTTCTGACGCCACTGAAAATGCTGTGATGGAATGGCAGGGGTGGACCAGGAAGCCCTGTTAGGAACCAGCCTGGCTTCTTCCTCTCCTTCAGTCTTGGTATGTGTATGTGGTGTGTGTATGTCTATGCATGTGTGTGACTGAGTTGCAGGTGCCTGGGCTGCTGATCTGCTGGGTGTTTCCTGGCACACCTGTCACCCGTTGTCTCACCAGCCTATCACCAGTACCTGAGGAGAGTGACATCACTCCCACAGACCTGCACTCATGTGGGTCGTGGAGCAGCGATGGTTCCAGCGTTAAACTCCATTCATTCTGAGTTTCTGAGACATGTTTGGCAGTAGACTGATGAAATTAAAGCCATTTTTTTATTTGACTTTACAGATTTTCATTTCAATAATGTCCTTTTTCATTTAGAAAGTTTTTGATCATGTTAATCATAAGAAGAACGAGCTGGTTATAGTTTATTTGTTGTTGGTTCCATCCTGGAGGTACGCTATATGGTCAAAAGTATTTGCTCATCCATCCAAATTATGGGAATCAGGTGTTCCAATCACTTCCATGGCCACAGGTGTATAAAATTAAGACATGCAGACTGTTGCTACAAACATTAGTGAAAGAATGGGTCGCTCTCAGGAGCTCAGTGAATTCCAGCGTGGAGCTGTGATAGGATGACACCTGAGAAACAAATCCAGTCGTGAAATTTACTCGCTCCTAAATATTCCACAGTCAACTGTCATAAGGAAATGGAACAACTCAGCCATGAAGTGGTAGGACACGTGAACTGATGGAGCGGGTCAGAGGATGCTGAAGAACATAGTGAGAAGAGGTCTCCAACTTTCTGCAGAGTCAATCACTACAGACCTCCAAACTTCATGTGTCCTTCAGATTAACTCAACAACAGAGCAGAGAGCTTCATGAATGGGTTTCCATGGTGGACGCAGCTGCATCCAAGCCAGACATCATCAAGAACAATGGAAAGCGTCAGATGCAGTGGAGTAAAGCAGCCGCCACTGGACTCTAGAGCAGTGGAGGAACGTTCTCTGGAGTGATGAATCACATTTCTCCATCTGGTAATCTGATGGAAGAGTCTGGGTTTGGTGGTTTCCAGGAGAACGGTACTGGTCTGACTGCATTGATCCAAGTGTAAAGTTTGGTGGAGGGGGGGTTATGGTGTGGGGTTGTTTTTCAGGAGCTGGGCTTGGCCCCTTAGTTCCAATGAAAGGAACTCTGAATGCTTCAGCAGACCAAGACATTTTGGACAATTCCATGCTCCCAACTTAGTGGAACCAGTTTGGAGCTGGACCCTTCCTCTTCCAACACCAGTGCACCAGTGCACAAAGCAAGATCCATAAAGACATGGAACGAAGAGTCTGGTGTGGATGAACTTGACTGGCCTGCACAGAGTCCTGACCTCAACTCCATAGAAGACCTTTGGGATGAATTAGAGCAGAGACTGAGAACCAGACCTTCTGGTCCAACATCAGTGCTTGACCTCACAAATGTTCTTCTGGAAGAATGGACAAAAATCCCCATAAACACACTCCTAAACCTTGTAGACAGCCTTCCCAGAAGAGTTGAAGCTGTTCTAGCTGCATATTGATTAGGAATGAGACGAACTAAAGCGCATATGTCAAGGCAGGTGAGCAAATACTTTTGGCAAGATAGTCTATCTTCTTGCCATATAGAAATATTTTCTTTTAATATTAGATTTGTTATTAAAGCTAGCAACACTTTGTCATGACCCCATCAGTGCACCTGATTGTGAATACTGGTAGTGAGTTATCTAATTTATTTATAGTTTTCCTGCATTTTGAAGGGTTGATATGTGATCAGGTCAGCAGCATGAATGTAGATTATACCAGACAGATCCTCCTGATGCCCACGTCAGGGGAGCCCAAACCTGCATGTCTTAGATGTTTCCCTGCTTCACAACACCTGATTCAAATGAATGGATCATCATTGGCTTGTCATCCAGGTCTGCACAAGTCTGTTAACAACCCATTTATGTGAATCAGGTGTGCCGAAGCAGGGAAACATCAAAGACGTGTAAACCTGCACGTGTTGATTGTGTTTCAATCAACACACCTACAAGTGATACACTTCAAGTGGTTTAAATCTACTTGAAATGAATGAGACCATCTGGTAAATTCACCATATTATGCGTTTGATTTCAAGTAGATTAAATATGATCATGTAAACCTCCAGATCCATCCCCAGTTTAGAGCAGCGTGGACATTTATCCAAGTCTTTGAGCAGTTTGATCACTTGCATACTTCTATGTGTATGCTAGCATTATAGCAAACAGAGGAAAATGTAAAAAAGGAAAAAAATGGTTACAAAATATGAATGCATTCACAGTCCACTGTAAATGTATTCAGCAATGTTGTCTTTGCAACTCCCTATAAAAATCATTTTTTATTTCATTACATGCACATGCAGGCATAATAATCAATACACACTGTGGCTAATATTTACCAAATTTTATGTGAGAATTGTCGGTTTTGGCTGTACTTCCCCCCTGAATCCATTCAAGCAGACTGACAGCAGTGAGATGTCTGGAACTACTGACAGACACATGTCTCTGCACGTCAGCGTGATCTAGGAGCGCCGTAACTCTCCTACTCTAAGGCTCTGCATGTTGCTGCATGTTCCCTGGCCAACCTTCAATCTTCGTCGGACTGCTGCTGCAGCTGGTGGTGGCTGGTGGTGGTCCATCTGACCGTTAGGCTCATGTATTTTATCATGTGCCTCCTCTTCATGCTCTACCTCACACCAGCTACTCTCTGTTCTGCCCAAAATCTAACCAGATACTAAAAACACCCAGTTAGGAGACACCTTTGCCTGGACTGAGCTGCCTGCCCCTCTCTTAGACCCCGGCCTTAGGCAAAAAAGCAAAAAAACTTCTCGCCTTTCAGCTAATGACTGCAAACCTTTTACCCCCCACTGTGGTCTGCATACTGCTTTCTGGGTCCAGTCGTTTTCAAACCTACCAACCCTTGCTATACAACTTTGTCTCACTAGTGGTGATATACGTAAATCATTGTACTGTCTGGTCTACCTTTGTACCTTCAACTGAAGAGGAGGGAAGTCAGAGAGCTAATTCTACTCGCATGTTAATCATGTTGAAAATTCACGCGAACACGATTTTAAGACCCCGATTTGCCAGTTGTGAAGGTCACGTACTGGTCATAATCGAATGACCAGTCGGCTGTTGCCCGTAGGCACTTGATCATTTATGTGTGAACAATAAAAACAAACGTCAAAGATGCTGGTCAAAGCAGCGACGAGCTATCTCCCAACCGTTAATGAATATCTACCATGACAAATATCTGGAGCTGCTGGGGAATCCGCCAAAGAGAGCCAGGAATGGGTTGAAGAAATGGACCATTAGGCAAAGGGGAGACGCTGTAATTTTTCATCAAAACGTAATGGCCCCAATCGTACACTTCCCGCTAGCCGCTACCCACCAACTGCTACCTGCAAATTGCGGGTTTAGGAACCTCCTCTAACCGCTAATGCAATTTTCTGCTCCCTAAAGCTGCTACCTGTTATGCCGACTCCCTTACTCACATTGTAGGTGTGGCAATGTCTTTTGCCCTTTCCGCAAACTCGGTATCTTGCGATCGCGGGTAGCAGCTTGCGGGTAGTTTTCGAGTAGTGCAACCTGCTCTTAAAGGCAATGTCTACTGACGCTCTGATTGGTTTAACAGGTGGAACGCCCTAACCACTCCCATGGATAATATAGCGGGTAGCGCAGGTGGGATAGCGGGTTTAGGAAAGTGGAGGATTGCGTTCTTTGCGGGGGAACGCCCCTCCCGCTACCTGCTATCCCTAAATAGCAGCTTTGGGAGATCTGGCGGGAGATCTGGCCCAATGAGTCAATGCACAATTTGAGAAGGTAGCTACTTTTTCTACATTTTCGTTTTTGGAAGTGAAAGAGGACTTTTATTCTGCGCTGAGCATCTGGCGTAAGACACAGCAAACACATTGAGCTTTCTTGAAATTATGCTGCCCTGATTCGATCTGAATGGTCACGCTTACACAACGACGTGAGGGTAAAAGAGAGGGCACTAACTTTTGATCATGACTGTGCAATTCAAATACAGGAGACGCAATGGCAGCTTTCCAGAATTCTCCGATACCTGGACATGGAGGTGTGACGAGGCTGTCGCTTATAAGAGCAGAAAAAGCGATTCTTTCCACTGTGCTTTTCTTCCTAGTATGTGTGCACATTGAATGAGCTCTGTGACTACCTCCACTGCAGGATCATGACCACCATTCAGCCTCTGGGCCTTGCAAAACGGGGCTGTAGTCTTTCACAGCCGTAAACCCCCATAACTTCTGAAGGACTCAGCTTATCTGGGTCGCTCTTTTTATAGCCAGTTATGTTGCAGAGCTGAGGCGAATTATCCTTTTTAGTTGTCAAATGCAACATCCCATCTCCCATGCACTTATTTATCTCCGTTCCCCTTGGATGGGATATAAATAAATGATCCAAGATCTTTTTTTTTTTTCATAATGGTTTGTAAAATTAGGCATTTTGCTGCAGGCAGTCTAATCTTCAGTTCGGTGCAAATGAAAAAGTCACACTGAATTTGTGGTGAAACTTGTGTCTCTGCTCTGACTGGCCTTGTGACTAACAGAAATCAAAGAGACTCTTCAAAACAGTCCAACAAGTTCAATAATCTATGAGACTTCTTACTTGTTTCAGAAGCTCAACTGTCAAGTTTGTGCACCTATGCTGTGCTATAAACCCACAAGGTTTTATAAATAAGATATCTCGAGGCCAGTGACAAATTTAAGCTACTGACTCAACTGCAGCCATGGTTAGCAAACAAGAGTTTCACACTCACGTGGAGAGGACTTCGGATGGTAGGTCGGTGATGTAGGAAGGGATCTGCCTGCCGGTCAGGAACTGAGCCACCTCATTGGTGAAAGTGTTGCAGTTGTGCTCAAACAGACGATACCTGTCACCTCTGAACAACAAAACAACAAGGAGAGCCGTGCGTCTGTGAGCTAAGCAGGTGATGATTGTATCGTCTTTCTTTTCAGCTGCCTTGTCGTGTCTGAGCTTGTCTGCTTTGGAATATTTTGCATATATTATCTATACTACAACTAATAGTAGCTTTCCTATGAGAGTAAAGGAGGAGAACAGAGATGACGTACCTGTATGTGCTTTCTCCAAGAGAGGAGAGGTAATCCATGAAGATTTCCTCAGTCACCTCCGTCTCGCCCAGATCCACTACTGTGTCTGGAGGGCCCAGCATAGTGCCACCCTGACAAACAAACGCAAAGAAAATCCCACTCAGAACCGAAATATTACATGAAAAGCACAGCTTACTCACTGATGTTTCATTAGTGCAATATTGGATATCGGTTATGAGGAAAAACAAGAACTACGCACACACACTAGAGCAACAAATTTGTATCATTCCTCATGTGAGATTACAAATTAACAAATACATATCAGGTGTCCAGATATAATGTAGCTGTTTCACTTGTTGGGTTTCAGAGTCAAAAGGGAAGGGATCACCCCAAAACAAAGATCGCTATAGTCCACAAGAGTGCAAGAGTTTCCTTCCTGAGCTGGATTTAGAGCATTTCTTACCGGTGAACAGCTGGAGATGCCCTCCCCTCCAAAGAAGAACTCATCACCATATGCCACTATAGCTGTGTGCCTGGAAGAAAAGCAGCGTAATAAATCCAGGTCAAAAAACTGGTGTCAAGCACGATTATCTAAAACAACAACCCCAGAGTGCTTTCTTGACAAAATAATACACATTTAAACAAACAAAAAAGTACAATAAGTACAGACAGGATGCAATTTGGTATGAACCTTATAAATACTACAGACAATGCAACAACTATAACACTGTAAAAACGGACTGTATGACAGTGTTCAGCAGTTTCCTTTTTAATGTTATCTGTTATCTGCTCTGAGACCAGACAGCTCCTGTCCTCCCCCGATATGCTTATGTAATGTAGAGGGAGGGAAAGCTGCAAATATATAATAAGAAGAGCTATTACATATCTTAAGTGCTTAGTAGAAGCCAGATGAGGTTTAAAGGCGCGCTTGATTTAGAAACTATGACTCTAGAAATGACACTTACCATATACCATCCAGCTGTTTACCTGCAACAGAAAAACAACAAAAGTAAGAGTAGGAGGAAGAAGATCATCTGCAAAGCAAGCTGCTCAAAACAAGATGACTGAAGCCCACATTTATGGCTCATTCGAACCGTTTCTTAACATACCCATCAATTAGGTTTTAGCTGAAAGATCGATAAGGTATTGTTTACAATAAACATCACATGAGAGTCTTCTACTATATTATTATCATCGGTATTTGCGGCCGAGGCCAGCTGCATCCCGCTTCTTCATCTTTAGGTAACTTACCCAACATAATAGGACTGAGGCTGCGCGCCATTCCTCTTGATAGATCATAGATATACAGTTGTACGTTATATCTCGTTGTATTCTTATCCATAACTTAATTGTTGTTGTTGTTTTTTTTTCTGTCCGTGAACTAACTAGACCACGGACCTTTTAAAGAGCACAGGTTGCTGCGAGGCTCTAAGTAGATAGATGATGTCATTACGTCGAAATACGTACATTTCTTCCGTTTACTTGCTTTCAAAATAAGACATCATTGACAAGCGCGTGAGAGAATCACGGGGGAGAATACGGGTTGTCTTAATGTATGGTTTTAATTTGAAAGCAAGATGTTGTACATACATTTCCCGAATTTACTCAGGAGACTGTGAATGACTTGACATAATTTGATTATAGGTCACTGCAATTATTTTTTCCCCCGCGGATGATTGAAACCACGAGAGGCCATTTGATTTTATTATGTGTACAAAGAAAATACACATGAGAAAATATAATTACACATAACATTTTTTACAAAACCTAACCAGACTTAACCAAAGCTGTCCCGTTTTTGTTTTGAGAAATTTATTTATTTTAAAACGCATTCTGTTTAAATGTCGTGCTGTTGTTTGGTTGTTGAGCGTCATGGTATATGAAACGTCCGTGGCTCGCGCTCTTTGTGTGTTGTAATCCATGATGGCCGCTTGAGGGCGCTCTAATGGTCTGTATTCTATCACCGCGCATCACAGTCAGGGCCAGGGGTGGCGGTAATGTGCTGAAAAAGGTAATGATTAGGCAACGCTAAAAACAATAAAAGAAGAACCACAGCCTTCCAGCCACAACCCTCCTTCTTTCTGGACCCAAAATAGACAGTTGAGGGTTGAGCAGCTGACATCATCTAGTCAGAAATGGCTGCCACCGGAGTTCTTCCCTTCATAAGAGGGGTGGATCTCAGTGGAAACGACTTCAAAGTAAGGATTTTACACATTATTTGTTCGTTTTGTTTCCGCATATGCGTAGCTACCACCACACACTCAGCCAAAGCGTGTTTGAGACTCGGCAGTAAATAGCTAAAGGGACGGAACCAGCACTGGGCGTTAGCCAGTTGTCAGAAAGTAGCAGTCGGGTCTCGACAACTACTGGCCTGTCTGTTAAATTTTATTCAGAGCTTTTCTCCAGAGATATATTTTTACGGTGCCACCACTTGGAGTAGTTTGGGATTTGAGGCCACTTCCAACACTACGTCACTTGACTCATTTGGCTTCACTTTTGCTAACTTCGGTTGTCTGATCAAAAGCAGGATCTGATGACATCATTGTCAGCGTTTAGGCTCTACAAGACGGTTCTCAAAAATCAAGTTTTGCTGAAGTTGTTTGGGTTTTTGGTGACTGCGGTCTCTCAGCGTTGTCATGGTTCCAGTAGGTTCTGACAACCGTCGCGAGCTGAGTTTAGAAAGCTGACAGAAGCTTCACCGGTGTTTGTGCACCACAGTTGTCACCCATCAAATTAAATTAATCTAAAAATTGGAGTTAGTCCACTCAGATGTTTTAGTTATCGCCTTATCCGACTACTTGTTTAATTGGTGAAAATGCTGCTCTGATGCATTTCTATGCTGTCAAAACCCCCAAATATATCAAATAGTGATTTAAAGAATGTTATTTACCGCAAGTCCCTTAAATTAAACCGACAATTTTAATTAATGCCAAATACTATGGTGTGTTTGTAAACGGCTGTAAGAGTAAATGCAAAAATTGCAACAGAGAAATTTCCCAAATTGAAAACCAGTCGGGTCACGAAATCTGTTGGATCCCAGAACTATATCCGGTAAACTGACATATCTGTGTGTAATCTATTCTAAATGCCATTTAAAGGTAAAAAATGCTGCCTGAACAACTTCTTTATCTCTTAGTCAGTCCCTGATACCTGACATCAGTATTCAGCCTGTAAGGGTTTTGCTCTACCATAAATGTCTGAAACCTTATTTTGCAAATCTTGAATCTTAGTAGTAGTAGTAACAAAAAAAAAAAATAATAATAATAATAATAGTAATGCCACAATAGACGCAGTATCATAGCTGAGCAGAGTGGTACTGAGTTGTCATGCAGTTGAAGTGTAAATAGACGGGTTTTTCGACATCTCTGTATGTTTACGGCACTCATTCTTTCTGTTTTCTGCAGCGTGTTTGTGTGTATAGGTCTGAGTATCATTTAAAAAGTATTTCAAATTTAAAAATTTAATTGCTTACTTTTCAACTATTAATACAACAAAGCTTATAAGGAAAACACATTTTTGATGAAGTCCTATTTTTTTCAACTTTTTGAACAACCTTGTCAAAGATGTATTTTCGATATTTTTCGATACTATTGCATACAATACAACTTTTCATCGTCCTCACGGTATCGTCATCTACTGGTTCATTTAAAAATGTTCAATTAAGACAAAAGCTATACGATTCCTGAGCGATTTTTTGAGCAGAAATTTCAACACAGGGAAGTTACATTAGCAGAGCTGGACACAGACGTCTGAGGGATAATGCTGGAGCCAAGAGAAAAGGACGCATTCAGTTAAATTACACGTATTTAGCTACTTTTCAACTTAACATTGCAACTTTTTGTTGTAAAATATAAAGTTTCACTAAAATTATAGGTTTATTTTGACATCAAGTTTTTTTTGTAAGAAAGCAACATTTTATCTTAAAATGACAAATTTGATGGGAATTTTTTTCCGTTAAAAATCATGAGTTTCACAATATTGTAACTTTGTTATAAAATGCACAGTTTTGTTATAAAATCTCAAACTTTGCAAAATTGTGACTTTTTGACAAAATTAGGACTTTGTCACAAAATTGTGACTTTGTATCTATATATTGAATTGTTTAACTAAAACTTCATGTCCAATAATGATGATATTATGTTGAAAAATCATAAATTTCTTTGGACTTTTTAACTTAGTACTGCAGCTTTTTTTTTTTTTTTTTTTTGTAAAACATTAAGTTTCACACAATCAGAGTGTTTTGAGATAAAATCCTGACTATATGTCCTAAAAAATGCAAATTTTTGATGCAACATTAGACAGTGGTGTGGTGGAGGTGTCGCTGCTAGGTGATCAAAATGGGTATCGGATGATGCAGAGTTTTTCAAAGCAATTGAAAACAATTAAATCGACACCAGAAAGTTATTGGTTTTTATATACCTGGACCTAGTTATGTATGGTTATAAACCAATACTGCACATTTCAAACAAACACGGTTGAAAGACTGTACTTTTGCTGTGGAAGTGCATGTAGAATTTTCTCTCAAATATCGAAGACTCGATTTCCTGTAGAATCTAAGCAAAGTCAGCAGGCAGTTAATAAATTAAAAGTTAATTCTAGTATTGTTTAACGCTAATGTGTCATGTTTACAGGGTGGGTACTTCCCTGAGCATGTCAAGTGTATGAGCAGTCTACGATGGCTGAAGCTGAACAGAACTGGACTTTGTTACCTCCCAGAGGAGCTGGCCTCCCTCCAGAAGCTGGTAAGACTGTTGAACTGATTTCCTTAGTGACAGATGTACACAGAGGAGACATGAATGCACTGGTTAGCGCTGTTGCCTTGCATCTAGAAAGCTCCTGGTTCAAACCTGCTGGTTGGCTGGAGCCTCTGTGTGTGTGGACAGCATGTCCCTCCTGTGTGTGTGTGTGTGTGGGGTGGACTGAGGACTCATCAACAGTGTCCCCCTCCTTCTAGCTCTCTAAAGCTAGACAATAAAGCAGGAATGAATGATGGGTGAAGAGTTTTTTTTTTTTTTTTTAAGTCTGATGTCAAAGTCAGGTTAAATTTTTCATTAAATTAAAAACAAACACATTCCTTTATGGTAGTTTACTGAATTTGAGATAGTGGGCTTCACCACAGAATGTTGAAAATGACCCCTTCATGAGAAAGTAGTGAAAAAAGATCTAAAACTAAGGTACTTCTATAACCTTTGCTCCAGTTCTTTGATTCTTTGATGCTCTGTTTGTTATGTATGCTGGTTTCCAAACCTAGAGAGACTCTCTGTTAAACATTATTGAAGATGACCTTATTATCCCATACAGGTAAAAGGGGGAAAAAAAAATGTGCGTTTTTATTTGTAGTGAATGTAAGTAGTAATGTTGTTATACCAACATTGTCTTTCATTAACAAAAGTAGTAAATAGTTTGGTAAATTTAGTGCATATTATTAGTCAGAAGTACATGTTTTTTTCTCTGCTGTGATTTTGTGAAAGATTTTGATATTGCTAAGAATACTTTTAGAGCAAATGGATCATCTCATGCAGTCACTTGATTAATGACAGTCCTGTTTTCTCACCTCAGGCTCTGATAGGTTTATCTAATGCAGCCCTTCCAGATCAGATGGCCACAGTGAAAAGATGATCAGTGTCAGCAGACCTGATCTCTCCAGGTGTTCTACATGTGAATACGTTTAGCTGGCTTGCAGCACAGTGTCTGGGTATTTTAAGTCAGCATCTGCCTTGATTTGATCTTGTTTGCATTTGGATCATTTTGTTTAGTGACAGCTGAGCTTTATTATTAAAGCCCAGTGATTAAAGCAGTGATCTGGGCAACGCAGAGGAATATTTAATTACATCTCGGTAGTTTCATCTAGCTATCATAGTCTCCCAACCCCTACTGTCAGCAAAAACCACCCAAAGTAACTTTGGACTCCCTTCCTGGTCGTCAACAGCTGTGCGCTTTATGAGACTGTAACACATCGAGAAAGTAGCCCTGACCATGTCTGGGACTACGTTTTCCTGCTCCACCGCTCTTTTTGAACATAAAAGCTACAACTAAAGTGTGGTTCATTTTCCTCATTGTTTTCCTTATTCTACAGTCTATGTTACTAAAATCACTTCTTGAATGTCAAAATACCATCAAGATCAAACAAACTAATGAAATAGGAAAAAATGATGGGACCATATCAGAGAGAGAGAGTGGCATGGTGGAAGTCTGATAAGGGTCACATCTCTAAAGAATTCCTACAACAGTACTGTGTTGAGCCTGTAACCTGACAACAACTAAGCTGATGATGTCACATGCAGCATCAGCAGGTGATGGAAGTGACAGCAGGAGCAGTAGGTCACAGACAGCAGTTCAACCCTGATGTTGAACTGCATTCAAGCGCAATCGTCCACACCAGCAAAAATGGGGGGAAAAAAAAAAATCAAGGAGGAGCAGGATCAAACAGAATGAGAGCAGTTTGCTTCAATTAAAATGAAACATTGAAATGAAACACAGTAATATATGTTAATGTCTAAGTTGAAAACTTTTGTTTTTTATTTGTTTGTTTGTTTGTTTGTTTTTTAATTGTTTAGGAGCACATTTCAGTGAGTCACAACAGCCTGACCACCTTACATGGAGAGCTTTCCAGCTTACCAAACCTGCGGGTAACTCACACACACAAGCAGTGTTTGACTGCACATACACAACCACCATGCAAATAAATTGATTTATGAATGTGGCTGAAGGTAATCAATTCATCAGCTTTTTGGCCCAGGCTCTAATGCCTGTTTGTACTGATGGGAAGTGTGGTTATGATTGCGTCCTAAAAGCGTTTGGTCATGTGTGCAGGCGGTGGTAGCCAGAGCCAACAACCTGAAAAACTCTGGAGTCCCAGATGACATCTTTCAGCTTGATGACCTTTCTGTGCTGGTATACAATCAATACACACTCAAAAAACAAGCTTTTACCCAAAGATATGGATGCATTTTTCTTTGCTTCTAACCTGTGCCTGTCTTACTTTAGAACAATGAGTTATTTATGAAAATGTCTGCAGAGTAACTATCGTTTCCAGATGGTCAGTCCATCAAAAAAAAAAAATACACTCACCTGCTTCTTTGTCAGGATTTGAGCTACAACCAGCTGACGGAGATCCCCAGGGAGCTGGAGAACAGCAGGAACATGTTGGTGCTGAATCTGAGTCACAACAGCATCGACTCCATCCCCAACCAGCTGTTCATCAACCTGACAGACCTGCTGTACCTGGACCTGAGCGACAACAAGCTGGACAGCCTGCCGCCCCAGATGAGACGCCTGGTGCACCTGCAGACGCTCATTCTGAACAACAACCCGCTGATGCATGCCCAGCTGCGGTAAACTCACCCACCTCTCATTTTACTGATCATTTATATGCTTCACACCCTTGTTCAAACACCTGAAAAGTTATCGGCTGCATGCTCTGACTGCTGTCATCTGTATCTGAGCAGACAGCTCCCAGCCATGGTGGCGTTACAGACCCTTCACCTGAGGAACACCCAGAGGACCCAGAGCAACATGCCCACCAGCCTGGAGGGGCTGACACATTTAGCAGGTAACCTCCCTGTAACACTCCGCTGTCAACAAATATGAGTTCAGCTTTCCTGTTTTCTCATCCTTCTCGTCTCCCTCCTCCTCTCTCCCAGACGTCGATCTGTCATGCAACGACCTAACTCGGGTACCAGAGTGCCTCTATACCCTGGGGAGTCTGAAGAGACTCAACCTGAGCAGTAATCAGATTTCTGAACTGTCCCTGTGCATCGATCAGTGGACTAATCTGGAGACACTTAACCTGAGTCGCAACCAGCTCACGTCACTGCCTGTAAGACCGGCGACCACGCGGCCGTCTCCCGTGAAATGATATAGTTATAGTTGTTGCAGTACTAGAACAACATCCATCATTTAATTGCTGCTTTTGTGCCTCCGACCAGTCTGCCATCTGCAAGCTGTCCAAACTAAAGAAGCTGTACGTAAACTCAAACAAGCTGGACTTTGATGGGGTTCCTCCAGGAGTGGGCAAACTGTCCAGCCTCACTGAGTTCATGGCCGCCAACAACAACCTGGAGCTCATTCCTGAGGGACTCTGCAGGTAAGCTCCACAACAGCAGCAGCAAACGTTAAGTTTTTCATTCCATGTGACACCTAAAAGTGATGTAACTCGTGGTTTTCTGTTGTTGCTCAGGTGTGGCAAGCTCAAGAAGCTAGTGCTGAATAAAAACCGCCTGGTGACTCTGCCCGAGGCCATCCACTTCTTGACAGACTTAGAGGTACAATACACCACTGAAATACTTGTATGACAAGATTCAAAGAAGTTTAAAGGGCAGAATTTCTAGAGGTTGAATGGTAAAATAAGCTTTTATTTAATAAAAAATTAAGCTGAAGAAAAAAACATGATGAACCACCATAACTGAAGAAAACATTCTTTAAAATGAAAAAACTAAATGTAACATTGATGTTTAATATTTCAGTTTTGTATTAAAAGACCAATTTCAGACATTTGAGATGCTGTATAAAATGTAAATAAAGAATGCAAGGGTCTGTAAATCTGATTAACTTATTCTACTCACAGTAGAACGTATTTGGCATATCAGATGTGGAAAGTGAGGGAATGTACCATCATAAGAAAAAAAAATTAATCGAATTTGGCAGCAACATGTCTCACAAAAGTTGGGGGGGAGGGGGGTTTTCTACCACTGTGAAGCATCCTCTCTTCTCCATATACATCTGCAAACTGAGATCAGGCTGGTAGAGGGTTTGAAGAGAAATATTGTCTTGATCTTGTCTGGAGGATTGAAGCTGCGCAGCAGTCGTTCATCTTTGTTTTTCATTTCACGATGTACTAAATGTTTCCTACTGGTGAATGTTTTGGACTGCAGTCTGGCCAGTTCAGCGCCTGAGTTTTACTACGAATGCATTACACAATGGATGCAGTTTGTGGTTTCCATAAAGAATTTCAAGTATTTAATTGTCTGACCACAGGAAAGTTTTTCTCTTTGACTCAGTCCATTTTAAATGAGCTTTGCCCCGGTGGAGATGGTGGCGTTTCTGGATCTTATATCTGATATCTGATAGAGTTTTAACCTGAAATTTCCAGGAGTGTAGTTGAGACAGTCATTTCCAAGTGAATGACGCACAGCCACTCATTCACGGTTCTCTCTGTAGATGCTGGATGTGCGTGAGAACCCGAACCTGGTGATGCCTCCTAAACCAGTGGACCGAGGCGCAGAGTGGTACAACATCGACTTCTCTCTCCAGAACCAGCTCCGCCTGGCTGGAGCCTCACCTGCTACTGTGGCCGCTGCAGGGGGAGGTAGGGGAGTGTGTGTGGAGCTGGTGGGGGAAGTTAATGATTCATTGGTTACTAAGTACAGCTCATGTGACTGATGGGCAGCTTTTCCAAAGCACATTTCCGTGCCTGGTTAAGTATATACTGAGTGTATTCTTTAAAAATAACACAAGTTGCTTTATAAATCTGTATCTGTGTGTTCACGTGTCCAGGAGCCAGCCCCAGAGATCATTTGGCGAGGAAGATGAGGTTGAGGAGGAGGAAGGACTGTTCTCAGGATGATCAAGCAAAGCAGGTCCTGAAAGGCATGAGTGATGTTGCACAAGAGAAGAAGAACTTGGAGGTAATTTGAAAAAAAAAAAGAAAAGCAAAGGAACTGTGTACAGTGTGCTCATAACTTTGAGAGACTTTAAAAAGCAAAGATATCTGGCTTAAAGCAGCACAAAGGGAATTTTTCTTTTTTTTTTTTTTCTTTTTTTTTTTAAGCTTTTAGTCAAATTTCAGTTTCATTTTAATTCCAAGGAAGAGTTGATTAATTTCATTTAGGTCTTTTGGTTTCCCGTCCCCACTACTGGCAAAAAACAGGGAAAGTGACTTCCATCCTGGTTGTCATCTTGCAGCTGCTGCATCTCGCTTTAGATACATCTGCAGTGATGGAGTTAGCTTGCACCTTGAACTGTCTTTTACACTAAATGTGCTGTACTGATAAACTTGCCCAGCTTACAGAGCCACAGTGGACATCATGACAGAGGCTCCTAAGAGACTTGAGAGGGAGCGAGTGAGAGATCACACAAGAGCCAATCTTGGATGCTGTCGTAAAAGTGACTTAACCTCTCAGCCTATAGGAAGACCCCCTGAATTAAAATTGTAAAGGCAACCCTTTTAATTTAAATGCCCTCTTATGAAAGAGAAAGAAGTTGCAGGAAGCCAAATTTCATAACTGTTGCAACATTGTGCAATGGCTCATGTTGCACACAGCATGTTTTAGGTAGGTTGCACCAGTTATTCTCTGTTATGTCTCTGGGCATCATGTTAGGATCAGTCTGACCCAGAGAAATCAGATTAAACTGAACAACTCCCCGAATACCAAAGAAGAGCCTGCTCTTTGTCACATTCCTAACCTGACAGACAGTTTTCAGTGTTGAACACTGACCTTCTGATTGAAGGAAAAAAGTCGACCTCTGCTGCAGCCCAAAGACTCCAACAGTAAAGATGGCTGTTGCTCTCTGTTGTAGTTTTAGGTATAGCTCTTACCAGAGATGCTCTTTGGCTATTATGATTTAGTTTAGATAAAGAATTTAAAGCTTGTTCTCTCCAGGAGTTTGAGATTTCTGTACACCAGTACATGATCAGGGTGGCTCATTTGTTTCTGTTAAAGATGCTCCAGGCAGTTTCAGGAGACCAGGCTTTTAATTCACTTATGGTTTTTGCTTGAAGAATTATGGTATTTTACATTGATTGCAGCAAAACATGATTTTTGTTTTGTTTTTTTCCTTTGGTCCCAACATCTAGTTTGAATTGTACTTAAAGACATCTGCTAATTTTGCAGGAGAATGGAGACTTGAAATATGGTGATTTAAAGACTCGACGCTGGGACAAGAGTCTGGAGAAACCTCAGCTGGACTACTCTGAGTTCTTTCTGGAGGACGTGGGACAGGTAATGTATCTGTGGGAGCGCTCTGGTTGTTCTGAGTTACAGCCAGACATGGTGGTCTCAAACAAGACACCTACTGCTCCAGAAACTCATTTATAATGTGCTGAGAATGTCTTTTCTCTTCTGTTTCCCTCTCTGTCACTGTATTTCTCATCAAACCTCCCGAATTACAGGAACATTAAGTTTGGATTTCCTGTTTAAGTTGCATGTTTTTGTCCTCCACAGGTGCCAGGAATATCAGTCTGGCAGATTGAGAACTTTATTCCTGTACAGGTGGATGAAACTTTCCATGGCAAGTTTTATGAGGCTGACTGTTACATCATCCTCAAGGTACTCAAATCTGCCAAAATGTACAGTAGATATTAGTGTATACACATTTATTCGTTCCAGATGTGCAGTATTTGTTAGAGCGCCTGTGTGTCTTTTACTTACGATGTTGTTCGTATACCTCGAACCTCTTTCCCGGTCAGACCTACCTGGATGACAACGGAGCACTAAACTGGCCGATCTACTACTGGATCGGTCAGGAAGCAACACTAGACAAGAAGGCCGGCTCCGCCATTCACGCCGTCAACCTCCGAAATTTCTTGGGAGCAGAGTGCAGGACGATTCGAGAAGAGATGGGAGACGAGAGCGAAGAGTTCAGCGCCGTATGTGGAAACATAAGACAGACACCAATCACGCACCATATAGTACATTTATGACACAGTAATCTGCTACAGACTGTTGATAGTTTGTTTTTTCACATCTGTAGGTGTTTAGTAATGAGATTTCCTACATTGAGGGAGGAACAGCCAGTGGATTTTACACTGTGGAAGACACACATTATTCTGTCAGGTAGGTTTGTCCCTGTTAGGCCTTTTATTGATCTTTAATCTTTCAGCTTGGATGAAATTTCTTTTATATCTGCCTCGTATTCTCAAAATCAAGACAGGGAGTGGCTAAAAAAGTTTGTCAGACTTAATTGTGTCAGCTTAGACACCCTACACTGTAAGCTGCTGTTTGTTTGGTGTGAAAACATTTTAATTTAATTCTCTCCTGCGTCTATCAGATTGTACAGAGTCTACGGCAAGAAAAACATCCGCCTGGAGTCTGTGCCTGCGAAGGGCTCCTCCCTCGATCCTCGGTGGGTCTGGCTTTACTTCCTTTTCCCCCTGCTTCTGTTCCCAAAGCCAATAACATTGTGTCTGAACACCTTGTCTCGTTTTCCCGGCAGCTACGTGTTCCTGCTGGATACAGGATTGGAAATCTTCATCTGGAGAGGAGCCAACGCTACTCTCAGCGGCACCACGAAGGCCAGGTAACACTCCAGGCAACTTCCTGTTTGTGTTAGGGAGTTATACATTATAAATGTCCTTTGCCATCCACCGGTGTAGCATTACAGAGCTGCATGTTGTTATCCTGCAGGTTATTTGCTGAAAAGATCAATAAGAATGAACGTAAAGGGAAGGCGGAGATTGTGACTCTCATGCAGAACCAGGAGCCTCCGGGCTTCTGGGAGGTGATGGGAGGACAACCAGAAGAGATCAAGAAGCACGTACCAGATGACTTCTCTCCTGTCAGACCTAAACTTTATAAGGTTAATATTTTAATAACGTCTAATGAAGTTTTTTGAATTACTTCATTGTGTGAATATTGTTGTTATAGATGACAAATTTAAGTTGTGCAGGTGTAATTTAGATTAATCAGTGGCCATAACTACGTAGGATTTCTGTTCCAATAATGATGATGGATCACAAACGCTGGTTGTCGACAAACAGAATGAGTCGGCAGTAAAAATGCTCTTTCAAATCCAAGTTTTTAGGCATCAGGAGGTATTTGGCAGAATTAAAAAGAGACCAAATGGCTTTTTGCTTTTAAAGAGGCTCCTGATTAAAATTCGGCATCACAGGTCATGACATCCATGAACATGTTGTAAACAGGACATCCCGATCTTCTGTTTCCCGCTCCTGTAGGTGGGCCTGGGTCTCGGCTACCTTGAGCTGCCTCAAATCAACTACAAGCTGTCAGTTGAGCACAAAGATCACAAGGTCAAACTGGACACCCTGCCAGAGCTCAGACTGGTATGTTTATCTGCTCATCAGAATGGAAAGAATGTTTGAAAAGCAATGCAGCTGCTTCTTGTCCTTATCTGTCACACAATGTTCTTTTGTTTTTCCCCCCCCTCTACAGCTGCAGTCTCTACTGGACACCAAATGTGTTTACCTCCTGGACTGCTGGTCAGACGTCTTCATCTGGATCGGGAGGAAGTCTCCCCGTCTTGTCCGAGCTGCAGCCTTAAAACTGGGCCAGGAGATCTGCTCCATGCTGCACCGGCCCAAACACGCCTGCGTCACCCGCAACCTGGAGGGAACCGAGAGCCAGGTAACATTTTCACAGCAGCACGGCTCCAATACTGCAGCTGCAGACCTGAAACTGCAGGACACGCTGCTAATTCACTCTTTTAACCTCCTCAGGTGTTCAAATCCAAATTTAAGAACTGGGACGATGTGTTGAAGGTCGACTACACCAGAGCAGCTGAGACGGTGCAACAAAATGATAACCTGCAGGGCAAGGTAAAAGCTTCTGAGTCTGAGCAATAATAATAAAGGTTTAACTGTTACATCTTTATAGTGAAGAGTAAATGCACAGATATTCTCATTGCCAGCACTTCACAGACACTTTATTTACCAACTGCAGCTTTAATCTATCTTCCGTCCTTCTGCAACTCCAGATGCATATTGGCCCTTAATCATAAAACAATCCTTCTTAAACTGGCAAGACAAACTAAATATGGTTTGCTCCATTTCTGGCTTGTAAAAGTAAACCGCCACCACTGAGCCATGGTTGAGATCAGGTTTAATCATAGTAATACCATAGATAAGTCAGAAAAAATGTAAAAGGATAATATCACCATTTTAAGATGACTCGTATCTTATAAAACAACAGACTCAGACTTTAGATCTGAGATCATTTGATTGAAAATCCACACTTGTGTTGATCTGTGTTTTGTCACAGGTGAAGAAGGATGCAGAGCAGAAAGACCAGATGAAAGCTGACCTCACAGCGCTCTTCCTCCCCAGGCAGCCCGCCATGCCCCTCACTGAGGTAACGCCCACTTCTTCCTGTTCTGGATTATTCTGACTGTGTGAACCAGGCTACTATAACCCACCTCCTCCTCCTTCTTCCGTCTGTAGGCTGAGCAGCTGATGGAGGAGTGGAACGAGGACCTGGATGGCATGGAGGGATTCGTGTTAGAGGGAAAGAAGTTTGCTCGCCTGCCCGAAGAGGAGTTCGGACACTTCTTCACCCAGGACTGCTACGTCTTCCTCTGCAGGTACATAGTTGTTTAACTGAAGTCTGGAATTAGGAGTTAAATAAGTTAACTTCCATACCATAGTTCATGCTGTTATTTTGGATTAATCTTTTAGATACTGGGTGCCGGTAGAGTATGAGGAGGAGGATGAGAAGGAGAAGAAAGAAGGTGGTGAGGGACGAAAGGCAGCAGGAGGAGGCAGAGATGAGGAGGAGGAGGACAAGCAGCCTGAGGAGGACTTCCAGTGTGTGGTGTATTTCTGGCAGGGCCGACAGGCCTCCAACATGGGCTGGCTCACCTTCACCTTCTCCCTGCAGAAGAAGTTTGAAAGTCTTTTCCCTGGAAAACTGAAGGTATGAAGAAACTACACATTTCTATTCAGTTTTTCCACATCTCTTCTTTGCTTCTATCGTGTGCTGATCCAATGTCCGTTTTTACCATTTAGGTGGTCCGTATGACCCAGCAGCAGGAGAACCTCAAGTTCTTGTCCCATTTCAAAAGGAAGTTCATCATCCACAAAGGGAAGCGAAAACAGAACACTGATTCGGCCCAGCCCTCCCTCTACCACATCCGCACCAACGGCAGCGCCCTCTGCACCAGGTACCATCAGCACCAGCACAGACATGTTTTTATCATGATACCTTTAATTCATCTCGGTTTGTCCTGCATCTCTTTTCCAGAACCATCCAGATTGGTACAGACTCAGGCAACCTCAACTCAGAGTTCTGCTTCATACTCAAGGTTTGGATGCTTAAAAATGTCCCCGTAAAGCTGATTCACGACGACCCAGACTTGTTGGGGTTGAACGGCACGTCCTCGTTTCTTGCAGGTACCGTTTGAAAGCACGGACAACCAGGGCATCGTCTACACCTGGGTGGGCAGAGCCGCTGACCCCGACGAGGCCAAACTGGCTGAGGATGTCATGAACACCATGTTTGATGACACGTATAGCAAGCAGGTAGGACTTTACGAGTTACAGAAAAGCCTGAAGATAGACAGATGAGCAGCAGTCATCCAGCCCTTTGTAAAAATCTGTGTTGAGGGCTGAAGGATGAAGGATTTAAGCAGTGTTCTGATTTGCAATCTGTTGTCAGTCTTGGATGAGGATGTGGAAATTCTTACTTTTCTCTTAATTGTCCTAATCATGTCTCCCAGGTAATTAACGAGGGTGAGGAGCCAGAGAACTTCTTCTGGGTTGGGATCGGTTCTCAGAAACAGTACGACGAAGATGCAGAATACATGAAGCATGCTCGGCTCTTCAGGTGAGATCCCTTCACAGTTTCCCGTATCCCATCATCATACAGTAGTTATTAGAGCTGAGTGATTTTATTGATTCTGCGATATATATCGATACTTTATTTCCCCAGAGAGTATCGATTTTTCAGCCGCGGGTATCGATATTCTAAGCTTCTTTCAAAACCCCCGTGTCCCACCTTTAAAAGCTTGCAAGCAACAATTTGCACTGTTTAAATAAATGAAACTATTTTTCTCAACAAATCTTTTATTCATTTTGTCCAGCATTTGCAAGCTGCCTGTCAGCCATATAATGTGTAATTGATGCTTTCAGTTCAATTAATTCAAACAAAGTCAATGGAACACTCACAAGATGTCACCAAAATCACTTTGTCCCTTTAAAATCTTTTGGAAAATGATGTAAATGTATTGTAAGATGAATATTGATATATATCATATCGTGAGCTGAATATTGTGTATCGTATTGCATCGCGAGATTAGTGTATCACTACAGCCTAGGGGTGCACGATAACTATCAGGCCAATAACAGGAAATTATGACGTCATCCCGATAAGTCCCATATCATGACAAATAGCCCCGATAACATATATATTTCTGTCAACACGGCAGTGCCTCGCTCCCTCTGAGCCTTGATCATAACAAACATGGCGGCGCGGAACTTCGTTAAAGTTTCTGGATAGTTTGGTGGTTATTTGTGACAAATCCTCTGAGCGAATTCAACGAGGAGGGAAGCACAAGCTTTAATACGTAAAACCTGATCAGCCACCTACAACATAACAATCGCTTCCATGGAGTTTTGAAATTGCGCTAACGTGAGCTAACGGAAGTTAATGCTAACGTGTGCAAGCCAGCAGCAGGTCCCCCCACCCCCCCCCCCCCCCCCACCCACCACCCCTCATTCCTCTTATCTAAAGCTTCCATGAGATTAAAAAATAAAAACTACTGAACCTCATTTACTTTAATTAAAGGTATTAATTTAAATGCAACCACAAGCCAAAATCCTTTAAATGTCAATCTTTTTCAGTTTGTAATTCTGATGAATGTATTTCCATCAGTTCAAGGAGCCTTTATTTTTTTATATCAGTCAGTAATGAACCTTATTTAAGTTAATTTGAGATATCAAATAGGTTTGTTTGATAGCTTTAGGAAAATGTTTGAGAGGCTTGCCTATAGTTTTTCTTTGGAAAAAATAAATATCTGTTCATTTAAAAAGTCTAAACTATTTTTGATTTTGTTCATAGTATTGATGTAATGATCTTAGGTATATGTGTGTGGTATCGGTATCGGCCTTTAGGAGCTGAAAGTTATCGGTTATCGGTATTGGTTTTAAAAGACAGCTATCGTGCATCCCTACTACAGCCCTAGTAGTTACGTAACCTCTCCTGCTCGTCCCTCAGGTGCTCGAACGAGAAGGGTTATTTCTCCGTGTCGGAGAAGTGCTCGGACTTCTGTCAGGACGACTTGGCCGACGATGACATCATGTTGCTGGACAACGGCAAAGAGGTGAGAGCGTGTTTGTTTAAGACGCCGGCCGCTGGATCACGCCGTCTACTGCAGTGGTTTTCATGTTCTCCCGTCTCTCTCAGGTGTACATGTGGGTCGGCACTCAAACCAGCCAGGTGGAGATCAAACTCAGCCTCAAAGCCTGCCAGGTGAAGTGGAAGCAGCGGTTTGAGCAGAATTGCGTGCGTTGTCTGTGTTGCACTAACCCATCGCCACCTCTCCCTCGTCCAGGTTTACATCCAGCACATGCGCTCTAAGGACGCCGAGCACCCGCGGAAGCTGCGCCTGGTGAGGAAGGGAAACGAGCCTCACTGCTTCACGCGCTGCTTCCACGCCTGGGGAGCCTTCAAAACCCCACCTGCATAATCCAGACGCTCTGAACCACACGCGCACACTCATCAGATCGATCTGCTGCCATGTAGTTTTCTACCGACAAGATAAAGATGTCTACACCTGCCCCGGCGTCACCTGAGAATCTGTCCCTCTGTCCTGCTCAGAAGCTTTTTGATCTCAATCTGCCGAACAAACCTGGACGAAGTTCAGCTTAGCAAAGTGTCGCTAGCAGCAGCAGCAGCGATGGTTCTTCTGGGTTGAGTTCCTGGCTGATAAAACAGATGGCGAAATACTGCATTTTTCTTTTAAAAAAGAGAATTATCTTTTGATATAGATTAAGTCAGAAGTGTACAGAGGATTTATAAAAACCAAGGGAAGGCGCGTCCCCCCCGTTCCCCAACATATCCATTCATTCTGCTGCTTTCACGCGTCTTGAGCTCCACAGTTGCCAGTTAGCAGCAGAGGAGGCTCACTAACTACTACAGTCGCTCTTTGGTGCCGTTTCTGCAGCTTAACAGGAAGCAGTTTGAGGCAGGTTTTGATTTTACTGTTAATTTTTTTTTTAATCTTTGAGGGACTGAGCAGAAAACAGCACCGTAATTGTTTTTCTGAAGAATGTCTGTTTCTAAGTTTGTATTTTCATGGAACGTGTGTTCCCCATGCGCCTTCATTTGAGCGGGTCACTGCTCTCCTCCAAGTTCCCCCAACGAAAGCTTTGCAGGAGACAAAGTTCTCGTGAAGATGTTTCAGACAGTAATCTTTCTGGCTACGAGAAAGCATGATGGTTGTATTTATTTGGCCAAAGAAGTTTAGTGGAGGTCAGGGTGTAAGTTATAGACATGACTCAGACTTGTGTGTCAGGACAGATGTTTAAATGTGCAATCAGAGCCTGCGAAGTACTGACGGCATAAACAATACTGTATCCTTCTGTTACAGGCTGCACTCAACTTGTCAGGATGTTTGTTTCGGGGAGATGATTATAAAGCACAACATTTTCATTTTCCTTTTTGTTTAAATTTGTAGTCAGATGATCTTGAAGTGTTACTTTCATTCTGGAACAGCGCATTCATGGGAGATCAAATCATATCATCTTCATTAGAACAGGGACTTCTGGTTTTGCTGACATGAGATCAGTTCCACCAGTTTCATCTTACCTGCAGTGCTTCTTGTGATCATGTGACCTGAGCAGTGTGCAGGTACAAGATGTTAGCATATTCAGAACTGGCCGCAGCATGTATCATTTTATTTCTTCATGTGGGGGTGAGTTGTATGCCTGTGTGAGTGAGTCCTGCACACGTCTGTGTGTATTTGAATATGTGCACAAGCTCCTGATGCCACCTGCAGATGCTTTATTTATGTATTTTATATATAAAAACAATAAAATGTCACATCACGTTTTCATCTGGTCCTATTATTCAATACATAAGAATTCTGAAGTTGTTTTCCTTTCAAAAGAAATCGTATTACAGCCACCTACTTTTGGGGTAAAAGGACGCAGAATTTTCCAATAAAATTTTTATGAGAAATGAAGCTGAAATATATTTTGAAATTGATTTATTCTGAAATGTTTCCAATTTGGAATCAGATGGTATATGCTGGATTTTTTTTTCTGTTCAGAATTAAAAAAATAAAACAATGCATTGCCATCCAAATATTCTACAGTGGATGAAATAACTCCTGTTAGTTCTAGGCGTGATTAAAAATGTGAGTCATCAGTTCATTTAGCCCTTTAACAAAACTCCCAGCAGAAGAAACTGTCAGAAGAATAAATTAGCATCATGGTAGCCAGCCTCTTGACATTTTAATTAACTGGTATTAGCCATCATATAGAAATTTTAAAAGTATGTTCATTTCTATGCGCTCAATACTTTGTTGGGCCTCCTTTTACATGAACTACTGCATCAGTGCTGTGTGGCATAGAGGTGATCAGCCTGTAGTACTGCTCTGGTTTAGTGGAAGCTCATAGGTCATCTGCATCGTTGGGTCTGGTGTCACTCATGTTTCTCTCGACTGTGGACTTCAGAAAACACAGTGGACCAACACCAGCAGATGACATGGCAGCCCAGATCACCACCGACTGTGGAAACTTCACACTGGACTCTGAGCGGGCCTCCAGACTCTGGGACCTTGATTTCCAGATGACCTGCTAAATTTACTTTCATCTGAAAAGAGGACTTTGAACCACTGAGCAACAGTCCAGTTCTTTGTCTCCACAGCCAAGCTAAGGTGCTTCTGACGTTGTCTCTGATTCAGGAGTGGCTTGACATGAAGAATGTGGCATTTGCAGTCCATGTCCAGGATTCATCTGTGCGTAAGGCTCTGGTACTGACTCCAGCCTTGGTCCACTCCCTGTGAATCTGCCCCAAACTCTCAAATGGATTTTGCTTGACAATCTTCTCAAGGCTTCTGGACATCTGTCAAGTCAGCAGTCCTCCCCGTGATTGTGTAACCCACTGACCCAGACCGAGAGACCGTTTAAACTCTATGTAGGGTCACGGGGATCCGCTGGAGTCTATCCCAGTTATCTTTGGGCGAAAGGCAGGGGTACACCCTGGACAGGTCACCAGTCCATCGCAGTATTCAAATTTCCTGAGACACTAAATTCATTAATAATGAATCTATATAATAGGCGTGTTTCTGACATGTGACAAAAAAAATATTGAACCTTTTCACGATATTCTAATTTTACCCAAAGATAAAGTTGCTTCTTAAAGCCACCCTATGTAGCAATACCACCTCTGACGACAGGGGTGCACACATATTGACAAAACAGCCACCGACAATCCTGTGCAAATGAGCGGGGGTGGTCCAGCATCGCTTTTAATACTACTATTTTTTATTTATCTGACTCTGTTGTCTGTTGTCACGCTGCAAAGTTTTTGCAGTCTTTTCAGATTAATCTGAGCCACATTAAATGGCATGAAGTCGATAGATAATTTTCCAATTGTTATACTCTGCGATTGAACATACTTGGAATCGTGGCTACGACAGAAGTAAACTTGAGTGTATTTCAGGCTCTAAATGCAAACACGTCAGCTGCTAATGTGCTAATGCACTGCTGATTACATAGTGCAACTACAACTATGCAGATGATACTCAGATCTATGTGTCACTGACAGCAGGAGAACATGGGCCTGTAGATTCATTGTCACTGCATCGAACAGATCAGTGGAAACAAAACAACTTTTTCCAGCTAAACTCAGACAAAACTGAAATCATTGTCTGTGGCTCAAAGAATCAAAGAGAAAGTGTTATCAGTCACCTTGAGACTCTCTAGAACCTAAACATCAGGTCAGAAATTTAGGGGTAATATTGGATTCAGACTTGAACTTTAACAGCCACATTAAAGCAATAACATCAGCAGCTTTTTACCATCTAAAAACACTGCCAGGATAAAAGGAATAGTGTCTAAACCAGATTTAGAAAGACTGATCCATGTGTCTCCACCAGGTTAGACTACTGTAACAGCCTGATCACTGGGCTCTAAACCAGCTGTAAGACAGCTGCAGTACATCCAGAACGCTGCTGCACTGGTCCTGACTAGAACCAGGAGATACGACCATATTAGTCCAGTCCTGAGGTCTCTGCACCGGTCCTGACTAGAACCAGGAGATACGACCACATTAGTCCAGTCCTGAGGTCTCTGCACTGGTCCTGACTAGAACCAGGAGATACGACCATATTAGTCCAGTCCTGAGGTCTCTGCACCGGTCCTGACTAGAACCAGGAGATACGACCATATTAGTCCAGTCCTGAGGTCTCTGCACTGGTCCTGACTAGAACCAGGAGATACGACCATATTAGTCCAGTCCTGAGGTCTCTGCACTGGTCCTGACTAGAACCAGGAGATACAACCATATTAGTCCAGTCCTGAGGTCTCTGCACTGGTCCTGACTAGAACCAGGAGATACGACCACATTAGTCCAGTCCTGAGGTCTCTGCACCGGTCCTGACTAGAACCAGGAGATACGACCACATTAGTCCAGTCCTGAGGTCTCTGCACCGGTCCTGACTAGAACCAGGAGATACGACCATATTAGTCCAGTCCTGAGGTCTCTGCACCGGTCCTGACTAGAACCAGGAGATACGACCATATTAGTCCAGTCCTGAGGTCTCTGCTGCCCGGTCCTGACTAGAACCAGGAGATACGACCATATTAGTCCAGTCCTGAGGTCTCTGCACCGGTCCTGACTAGAACCAGGAGATACGACCATATTAGTCCAGTCCTGAGGTCTCTGCACTGGTCCTGACTAGAACCAGGAGATCGACCACATTAGTCCACTCCTGAGGTCTCTGCACCGGTCCTGACTAGAACCAGGAGATACGACCATATTAGTCCAGTCCTGAGGTCTCTGCACTGGTCCTGACTAGAACCAGGAGATACGACCATATTAGTCCAGTCCTGAGGTCTCTGCACCGGTCCTGACTAGAACCAGGAGATACGACCACATTAGTCCAGTCCTGAGGTCTCTGCACTGGTCCTGACTAGAACCAGGAGATACGACCATATTAGTCCAGTCCTGAGGTCTCTGCACCGGTCCTGACTAGAACCAGGAGATACGACCATATTAGTCCAGTCCTGAGGTCTCTGCACTGGTCCTGACTAGAACCAGGAGATACGACCATATTAGTCCAGTCCTGAGGTCTCTGCACTGGTCCTGACTAGAACCAGGAGATACGACCATATTAGTCCAGTCCTGAGGTCTCTGCACTGGTCCTGACTAGAACCAGGAGATACGACCACATTAGTCCAGTCCTGAGGTCTCTGGCTTCCTGTCACTCAGAGAATAGACTTTAAAACAGCTCTACTTGTGTACAAGTCTCTTCATGGCCCCAAAGTCCATCTCTGACATGTTAGAGCCATATGAACCAACCTGGACTCTGAGAACCTCAGGTAGTGGTCTCCTGCTGGTGTTCAGAGTCAGGACTAAACAAGGTGAAGCTGCATTTCAGTTTTATGCTCCTAAAATCTGGAACAGTCTTCCAGAAGATGTGAGACAGACCTCAACTCTGACAATGTTCAGATCCAGACTGAAAACAGTTCTGTTTAGATGAAATATGACAACTGAAAGGATTTTATCTGCACTCTTTATTTTCAATTTAATTCATTAATAATTATTTTTATGCTCGTATGATTTATGGAATGATTCTATTTGCCTTCTTGTGATTTTATGCATCTGTAAAGCACTTTGATGTGCCTTGTGTATGAATTGTGCTCTAAAAGTACAATCACCACTGAATGGAACACCATAGTGGTGTCCGTGTGCTTTGAAAAGAAATAAAGAAATAAATAAAATCAAGAAAAGGAAGTGCAGACTACTGCATAGCTCAGTGGTTTAGCAGAGGCTGCATCCCCCCTGCAGAGGTTACACGTTCAACTCCCAGTTCACAGGCAAACCGAGATGCCTCCACGTTTCTGACACTGCCTGTTAATCTGTCGCAGCCCCTCTTTGATAGCGAGACAGTTCTTTCATCTTGGTTCCCGTCTCACTGTGACCTGAACAACAACTTCTTCTGAGCTACGATAACTGACTTTTTCCCACGACAGCGTGTCTTTTGTCTGATGGCTGAAGTCATGCAGGGTGAACCTGGTCTCACACCAGGAGCTGATACATGTGGTCAGCGTCAGCAGGGGTTTCACACAAAGCTTTTTTATTGTATAACTGTGGTATTTTGACCAAATACCACTTTGACATCAGAGGCATTTCAGGAAAAAATAAGGGATAATGACCCCTTTAAGTACAAACCAAACAAGGACATAAGTCTTAGAGTAAATACATTTTATTGACAATTCATCAGCCAAGAATGCTAAATAACTCAAATTTCTACACATGAAACTGAATGACAAATGCAACATTCATCTCAGTTGTGGGATTAAAAAGCTAAACTGTGCTGTCTGTAGCATGAAAGGGTTAATGGGTCCACCTGAACACAAGAAGGTGAACGCTCAAGTAAATCAATATGATTCCTACCTGTCGAGGCTACATTAGTTAGTGAGGTCCTTTAAGTTTTGCGCGGGGATCAAAGAGCCGCTTTCATGGTCCGACTGGCTCCAGTACGCGACCATCATCGGCTCACTGTTGCAAACCTGTCACTGTGGTACTGTAAAACTTCAAAAAAACGGGTTTAAAACTCTGCTTGGAGGCAACGTTACCCAGAATGCACCATTTCAAACTGACTTCTTACCTCGCAACACTTCCCTGAGTCCTGTCAAGATTTCTGCACGTGCTGATAAAACTTTGACAGAAGGAGTCATCGTGGCGGCTCCTCTTTCTGCACCTTCAACCGACATCATTTCTGAACCGCTTCGTTAAATCCTGGTTTTTAAACCAAGATTGAGCAGAAAATAATGATAAAACTGAAACTTTCCCCCCAACTTTAAGCTCAGCACACAGGCTGCCGCCGCACGTCACCTCCTCAGAACCGTCTAGAAACGGGAACTTCACATCTGGTCCCAAAGATCCTTGTTCCAGAGGACAGTGCTGCTCCCGTCACCCCAGATGAACCCATGCACAAGCAAGGAATGAAAAGTTTAAAAAAAAAAAGAAAAAACTATCAGTACCACCTCATCTTCCTCCTCTCCAGGTGGTGGTTCCCTTTTAAGTCACAGTGTGATATTCTTTCTTCTTGTGCCCTGCCCCCCCCTTCTCTGTCATTAAAATACCTTTACTTTCTCCAACTTATTCACGACGATCGTTGCTTTACAAAACACCTTCATTGTCCCAGAACTCGGTTACTTTTCAATATGAACAGACAGCCAGCAAGATTCTTCCATCCTTGTGATGTTGTGCTGTTTTATGCACCACCTTGACCCAGACAGCGGATTCTGCTGGTGCCGAACGGAGTAAAGATGCTACGACTCTCACAACTCAGATTTATATTTATATATATCATTTGCTAGTCTTTCCTCCTTCAACACTACATTGTTCCCTTTAAGTCTCATGAAAGCGGGTCGTTCACGGCACTGTTGTGTTCTGATAAAGAGAGTCCATCACATCCACTCGTATGCAGCGGAAATCAAAAAAAGCCTGTTTGGATCACCAGTTCCAGCTGTGCACGAACCTCACGCAGAGCCTCATGTGCCACAAAACTGTGGGAACAAAAAAAAAAAGTGACAATAGAGGAAGTCTCCCAAAGGCTGAGCCAGAGTCAGCGGGCCGAGGAGCGGTCCGGGGCCAACCGGACGCCGCGCTGCTGGACTTTCTGCATCTCCACACAGAAACAGAGGCAATGTCAGGTTTTCAGGTTTCTTTTTCATCCAGCGGGAGGATTCACATCAGACTTTCCTCACAGCTTGTACCAGGCTACCAGGACAGGTCCGAGCGCTGGCTTCTGGAAGGGGAGGGGGCTTCATGGTGGGCTGATGGGAGATGTTTGTGGTCCAGCACTGAAATCCAGGCCATCAAAACCAGCTGAGCCCCTCCCTGAAACACTTCAACAAAAACCCAGAAGATATGATCAGCAGAGTCTTTATCATTATTACACAGACAGGTGACAGATAAATGGAAAAACATGAGACAGACCAGTATGTAGACTCAGATCCTCCAAACACTCTGGCAGTTATAGGTACATCGGCAGGCCTCCAGGTGTTAAACAAAGTTAATAATAACACTCTAGATACTATCTTCAATTGAAGGCAGTATCTAGAGTGGATTTCAGATTTCAACCAGATTTTTGCTATATAGAACCGTTCAGTGGCATATAGAGAACGTACTAAATTTGAAACCAAACGGTCAGTAGGGGACATTGAAGTTTCAACATTTAACTCTGACTTCTTCCGTTTAACATTGGGTAGTTATTAGGGATGCGCGCGATTAGTCGTCTAACCGATTAAACGTCCGCCCACTTTCTAGTCGGCACCAGAAATATTAGTCGTTTAAACCAATTTGTGTTTTATTCATGTACAAGGCCGCTTAACTGTCATACAGCCTCCCGCCACTAGTCGGGGCTACAGAGCCGTCAGACAGCAGCCCCCTCCCCGCGGAAATGCTCGAGTAGACTGGAGTTTTAAAACGGCAGGGTGGGAAGATGGTCTCGCAAAACCAGCGCGGTTTGGCGGTACTTTAATCTAGAAAATGAAAATAAGGTAGTATGTAGACTGTGTCAGAAACAACTGGCATACAATCACTCGACTGGAGCAATGTGCAACCACATTCGACTCAAGCATTTGGATGTTAATCTGCGCGAGACGACGGCTGCTGATGCTAGCGGTGCTGATGCTAGCGGTGCTAGCCACACTCAGGCCGATTTGACATTGTTTACCTGGAGACGTGTTCTCCCGTCCGGTCTGAGAGGATAACGCAGCTCATCACGATAATGACTTCATATTGAACTGCGCATAGAGCTTAATAATTCAGCAGCAATTTATCTTTTTTAGATGTTACATTATTTGTTAACTTTAAGTGAGTTTTTGTCGGATGTGCAGGGTTTATATTCATACTGCACAGCGCAAAATGCTGCTCGTTTCGGTTGAAATACAATTATAATTTAGATGTTTTATTAACTTGAAAGTGAATTAAAGCAATAATTTTTGTCGGATAATCTGCAAGATTCAATGTGTCAGAGGCAATTTATTTATTTTGGTGGTTAACGTTGACTGAGTTGCCTTCATGTTCACATTCATTCATACTGCACGGTGCAAAGTGTCTCGTACTTCAGCGGCATTTAAAATCCGACATGGTTGTTGAACATTGTGATTAAAGGCTTAAAGAACTCTTGTTACACACAATATTTTTTGGGACAATGTTTCAAATTCTGTTTCGATGTTTCAATAAATTGTGCTAAATTTTCACTGTTTTCTGAGTGTTTTCCCTTTTTTTAGACTAGTCTTAATTAAAATTTTCGTTTAGTCGACAGGGAAATTAGTCGCCAGGAACATCCCTAGTAGTTATTGCAGTAAAACTCCTTGGACGCTGATGGTCACTGCTTGAGGTTTCATTTGAAAGTTCATCTTTTCCAAACCAAACATTTCCTGACTTCAGCCACTGGACTGTGTGGGTTTGCTGATCTTACATTATTCATACATTAAGAATAAACCATGTCTGCTTTGTTTTAGTCACATCATCACTTTGAAAATAACTTTTGCACTCTGCACAAAAAATAATATGCCAATAATAATATTTTGCTGAGGCACACAGTCTGCATTTTTGCAGTGTTTTTTCAATACTACCACAAGAGGGCAGCAGAGAGCTAACAAAGCTTCCATTCCCCCCACACGCATTCCTAACAAACCATATAAAGCTTTCCAACTTTCAGCTTTGATGATAACCTCTGTCCATCCACCAGAATTAATTGGTTTATCCCCCACCCCCACAGTGGAGGAAATCTATTTCAGACTTATGTGTTGATAACCCTTCTATAGAAGCTGATCAGTGGCTGCTTCAAAGGGACGGACAAAATGAAAACTGCAGCAAACACAATGAGTTGCATGGATATTCGAACGAGTTCTGGACCAACACGACAAACGAGTTTATGGTGAAATAAAACATCGAGCTTCAGAGTCCAACAGTGGATGTGTTCTGTCAGCCTGGATGAAAACGGTCTTCAGGCTGCTCAAAGACCCGGCGTCCAGGGTTTGTTGTTGGAATGCAGCACTCAGACAGAACAAGTCTTTGAAGTCTGCACACTTTGGACCAGCTCCATTAGAAACAGGTGTGTGTGTGTTGAGTCTGAGTGCACGCGTCTGCTCACACTGTTGGGTTTGTGTGGCTGCAGAGAGATAAAAACTTTAACCGTCTGTAGGCGTTTCTCACCTGTTCAGTTGATGAGGATGCCAGTCGAGCGTCCCTCCTCCTCTTTCATGTTCTTCAGATTATTTTCTGCCTCGTCCACAGTACTGCAGGACAGACACAAGATTACTTCCTGCCCCTCCAAGACAACCATTTTAAACCATGCGCCTCGTGTTCCTACGTTAGGAAGTCCCTGACGTCCTCCACGGTGAGCTCTCCGGTCGAGTCCAGGGTGAGGTCAGCACAGCTGAGGGGGGAGTCCAGTGGGGTGTCGAGGATGGGAGAAGACAGGGTGCTGGGAGGCTCCTCTGTTTGCCCTGAGAGAAGAATCCAGAGTTACAGACGGAAAGAGTTATTTTACATCTGCGTGACTGACGGTCGTTTGTCGCAGGAGGATCGACTAAATATGTGATTCGGTGGATGTAAATGCTTGAAACCACAAAGAGGTGATTAAATGTAATAAATCTGAACAATAACAGGGAGGTTTTCCCCTCAGAGGAAAGTGTGTTATTGTAAGCAGTGAAAGGAGAGCAGCTCTGATCATTCTGATCGAGCCTGAAGCATCTTTTACACTAATAATTCATGTATAAGCCTGAGGGATGAATCTTTAACACAGTGTGATCCATTTTTCTCATAAACTGCAGGCTCTGAGGTCAACTTCAGTAAAATACTTGACGAGAAAAGGATAGGCTCTCTTCACCAAAGTTTTTCTAAAATTCATGTCGTTTTTAGTCTATAAGCAGACTACAAATTTACCAATTTTCCCTAAATGCCTCAAGCCCAGACAACTGGTAAATGATGGGGTAAAATACGGAGCAGCTTTTGAGAACGGCTCATCTAAATGACATCAGACTGAACTTCTCAGGTCCCCACTAGATCAGGTAGACGGTTGTGAGCCGGTGCTCTTACAGGTGTCTCTAACAACACTCAGAAAAGTGATTAAATGCAAAACCTTTATAGCTGTATGCTTTCAGCATGTGACAGAGGACACCAATAAAAGCAGAGAAGAAAGGACTTATTGTTTATTTTAAAGGATATTCTAAAATAGCCTGGACACATTTTCTTACCACTAAAATGATCATAAATTATTGGATTACAGCAGTGATTCAAACTAAGTGTCTTCCATGCTTTTATGAGGCGTTTAAGGAGTCTCGCCACTGTGTAGTATCAGTGTTCGCAGCATATTGAAAATGGACCTGAAATAAAATATAACTCGGCTTTATGTTCCTGTAAGAACAGCAGCCAACTTCACAGGACGAAGCTGCAGGAAGAAACATGACCCAGGGTTGATGGGAAGGACGGGGCAGATGGTGGACAAGGAGAAGCTCTAATGCCCACCTACATCACCGTCTGACTGCACCATCCGTCGTCTTTTAAACAGCGATGGGCTCCATGGAAGACGACCTGGGAACATCCCACTGTTAAAGCTTCTGTACGTAAAATAGTTCTGATGCCACGTGAACACAAAGATCAACCGTCTTGACGAAACACGTGCTGATGAGTGAAGCTGGACAGTCGAGCCCTGCAATACCTCTTCACCGCACAAGAGGTGATATAAATCATTACAGAGTTCAGTTTACTAAAATGGATAAGCCATGAATGCTTCCGTTCAGCATCAGGTGAAATGGGCCGCTTCATCCCCACCAGCACCCCCTCCCACTAAAAAAATAACAGTTTTAATTTCTCCTGTGCAACCTGCGAGCCCGCCCACCTGAAACGTCACCACCCGGACAAGGTAATGCTAACTGAGAGCTAACTGCTAAACCCAAGAAGTTGCGGCACGATCCGAAACAAACCACGCTGGACAGTTTTCATCTACTTCACCTAGGTCGCAGAAAATTTAAAAGTCCATTGCGTACTTTATTTGTCAGGATTTGACAAATCCTATAGTCTTTTATTTATTTTGTCCAGCATTTGCAAGCTGCCTGTCGGCCATATAATGTGTAATTGATGCTTTCAGTTCAATTAATTCAAACAAAGTCAATTGGAACACTCACAAGATGTCACCAAAATCACTTAGTCCCGTTAAAATCTTTGAGAAAATGATGTAAATGTATCGTAAGATGAATATCGATATATATCGTATATGAATGCATCCTGGAGTAAAACATATGACCCAGTGTCAGGAAGCTCACAGCTCCTCCAACAGGATAAAGAACCAAAACACAGCTGAAACAACCACAAGTAAGACCGATCAAATACCCCGGGCTTCCTGAAATGCTCTGGAACCAGCTCTGCCACTAAGTCCAGAATCAAAGTCTTTATTCTTAAATGTGGAATAAATAATGATGGAGGCCACTGATTTTGTTCAGGTTTAAGTCAGACATCATTTTTTTTCTGTTTTCTCATAGAAGGGTAGCAGTGAATTTGTCCACGTCTGTATGTGATGTAGTCCCTCTGTTTTTATTTACTCAGCTACTGTGAAGGTTCCAGTTCTCTCAGAAGCTCACAAAGCCAGTCAGGTGGAGGAGGCGCAATAATTCACATAAAAACAAAGACAATGCAGCACTCTGACGCCTGCATGGAAGTTAATGACCGAGCGCCAGTAGGGAGACGGCGTGGTCTCCACAACAACCACCGCTCCCTGCCAGGGAGGGAGGAGTCTGGCTGGAGAGGCAACTGGGGCATGTTGAATGGTTACCATAGAGACCAGAGAGTGGGGGGCTGCGAGGCTTGGTCGGGGTTTTTAAGAGGTTCAGAGAGTGATGAAGAGGGATAATAGAAAGGACAGAAATACAGAGGAAAAACAGGGGGGGGGGGGGGGGGGGGACAAGTGTGTGCTCAGACATACCTTCGGCCTGGTTCTTATGGGTCCCGTTGGCCTGTGGCTGCTTCGTCGTACCGGCGCTGTGGAGACACGAGAGTGCACAGCATTTACTCTGGCAGCAGACAGAGTTATTATAAAGCAATAACAGCAGAAGGACACTCAGAGTATCCTGGAGAAACAAGAATCAGCAACAGGTTTGTGGTTTCTGTGGAGGGACAACCAGCTCTGAGCTTTGAGATCAGCCTTTAAACTTTCCTCTTTGATGAACCAACCCTTCAGTTCTGCTGCTGTCGACCAGGACCGCTGGGGGGGGTCGCCCGCCCCTGAGCTCTTCCCTCCCTCTGTTCTTTTTACTCTTTCCTGTATGTCATTATGACTGCGTTTAAACATTGTTCTCTTTTGTGTCTCATAGACAGACATCCCTGGACTGATCTGGCCTCTCTTTCCCGTCATCTCAGACGCCTAACTGGATCAGGCAGATGGCTGCCCTCCGTGAGTTTGGCTCTACTGGAGGCCTTTTCTCTCTGGTAATCACGTTTTCTTCATCCCCACTGTCACGTCATGCTTGTCCAGTATGGTGGGGGTCTGGCCGGAGCGAAGATTTGATCCAGTCTGCTGGGTTCCAGGTTTCAGCTGATCTTCCTGCGTGGAGTTTGCAGGTTCTCCATGTGTCTGCGTGAGTTTACCCTGGTTTCCTCCCACCACAAAAACATGCTGTATAGGCTAACTGGTAATGCTAAACCCAGCCTAGGCTTTATATACATTAACCATAATATAATTTGATTGTAGGAATAACAGGAGTTATTAGAGGGATAATTTGGTCAAATAAATAAATCAACCTTATTCATGTGTGTGGCAGTGAGAGTGTCTAGTCTCCTGGACTAGAAAGGTGCTACAACTACAACTCGTCTTCACACATTTCACTGTGTGTGAACATGTGGTTCATTAAGGTCAATGTTTTGTATGATAAAGCTGCAACTGTCTGTGTGCATGATCTGTCCATGAGAAAGTCTGTCAATAAATCAGGGATGTAATCAGGCAGATCAAGTATCAAAGTGGATGAAACATCCCAATAAAGTTCTACATACAAAAGCAATTTCCAGAAAAGTTGCAAAGTTTTCCTCCTGATCTGAAGTTCGTTTAACTGGAGACACATCTGGACTGCAGGGAGGCCAGTCAAACACACAAAAACACTGCATCTATGAAACCACAACAAAGTGAGTCGTCCAGAATGAGCTCCTGCTGAAACAACCACAGATCTCCCAGGAAAAGATGTCATCATTATGGTAACATGTCTCTAAGTTTCTAGTTTAAACCTCCACACCATCACAGATGCTGGTTTTGGCACAAAGAATCAAACGTCCATTTTCCACCCAAAGAGAGCTCAAGTACGGAATCAAATGTTCCAAAGATTGCACGTGTCCACCATCTTTGTGTCCATCTTGGACGAGCTCATACTCAGGGAACTGGATACATGGTGTCCTGCTTGTGTGATGCAGCTTCCTGTGAAACATCTGGATGCAGCAGCAGCAGCAGCAGATTGCATTAAGCAATAATTTTTTCCAAGGAACTCATGAGCCCATGCGGTTTCTCATGCAGCGCTGCCACGAGAGGCTGAAGTCACGCTCAGCCAGCAGTGGCTTCCAGCCTCGGCCTTTATCCACAGACTTCCTGAGATTTGATAAATCTTTTCATCATTTTATGCAATGTCATTGAGGAAATACCTAACTTATTTGCAATTTGAGCAAGTCTGCCACAAAGTCAACGAGCCACAGCTCATCTTTGCCTGGAGAGCCTTAATCTCTGGTGGATGCTCCTTTTAGACCCAATCCTGACACCTTCACCAGCACATCTAGTAATGTGTTGACTGTAGAATCTTCTAGAACAATGTTACTTATGCTTTTTAAGAGCATACTTTTTAAGAGTATTGCTGATACCAAATTTTACATTGGAATATGTTTTTTTTTTTTTTGAGGGGGAAAAAAGGGAAAAGTGAAACATTTTTTTTTTTAAACGTTTCCCAATTGTCAGGAAACGGGGGTTTGCATTAAAATCGGCATTTTTATTTAGTGCGCTACCTGGCAAAGGTGTGCTCTAGTGGTCGGTCCAGCTGAACAGTGCAGAGCGGTTCAGTGAGAACTTTCGCAGACAAGGAGAACCTCTCATACTCTGACGGAGAGATCAGATAAAACCCTGCAGAGCAAAACAACACATTTTTCAATAAATTGCAGCAATAACTTTCTGAGCAGAAATGATCCTGTTCCTGCATCGACTCGTACTGTTTTTAAGCATGGCAGCGTCATATCAGGAAGTCTTTGTGACAGTTATATGTGATAAGGTGTCATTGTCAATCTGTCTTTCCCTTATATTTGTCACTGAAGCAGTTTTGAAGCTCTCCTCACCCTGTCCGTTCTTGGTGAAGACACAGGATGCAATACCACTGATGTCCTCCTTACGTATGCAGTCATAACGCACCTGCAGACACGCAACACACTAATTATGAGTAAAAATAAACATACTCATGCAATTAACAATAAATATCCCGGTAAAGGGCAAACTTCAGACTCGGCCCACAGCACAAGCATCCACCCGGCGGTCCCCTCTGGACTCTACCTGTGGTCGGAGGCCTGGCACATTAAAGAGGTGCATGTCTCCGAGGTTGGTGAGACAGACGAGTGTGTGTTCGCTGTAGTCTTCCTGAGCAGTGGAGCTGAACAGCACCAGGGCTACCTTCCTCACCCGGCAGCCTTCGTGTGCCGTCAGCTTGAACTTCGTCTTGGCACTCACTTTGGGGAGCGAAAACACCTGGAAGAAGAGCATGAAACCCCAGATTTAAATCTGCTGCATTTCTAGTCGCCATCGTGAGGTGGAGGTTTGTCTCAGGTTTCACCTTGAGCTGTTCCTCTGAGGCGATCAGGACAGAGTGAGCGTTACTCATATCCGGCGCAATGGCAAGGTCTTGGGAGGCTTCGTACGGATCTGGCAGCGGCTTCCCCCGCCCATCCAGGACACATATGGACACCACGGGCGCCCTGTGCATCAGTTGGATCTCCTTACCCAACAGCGCCTCCACACACGTGCTGCTCTCGCTCGCGCCACCCCGCTCACACTGACGCCCTGACCCGACACCCGGAACCTCCAGGGCGTAAGCGTACACGCTGCCCGAGTTGGTGCCCGCCCAAAGTGTGGGGCCGTGGTGTGTACCTGATTGGCAGACAAACTGCTGTCAGCGTTGTGGAAATTGCAACAACATATCACAGTTAACAAGAAGTGAGGAAACGCACCATCACGCAGAAAAGTGTCTGCGAAGCACAGACATCTGACGACTCCAGACAGCGAGTCATCAGCAGAGCGGGGCTCAATCCTTCGCTGTACCGGAGCTACTTCTTCCTGCTCCGCCAGAGCAGCATTGGCCTCTTGGACCTACGTTTAAGCGTAAATATGGAAGCACAGAAATAAATACGGGTCTGCTACGGCGTCCATTCGCTACCAAGGAAAGCCTCTGACCTTGCTGGTGGGTGTGCTGATTGTACGTTTCTTCCCAGACACTCTGCTTTTCCGGATGCGCCTGAAGCTCTGCCGTAGTGACTTTTTCAAAGATTTTACTCTGGACAGAGGACCCTCCATCGCCAACGGGTCATTAGGATGCAAGGTGCACCTGAAAAAACAGAAGTCAGGCAATCAAAGTTAAAGAACAGGGACTATTGTAATTATTTCTATCACTCATTAAGAAAAAAACAAAGCATCTCTGACATTATTGAAGTGCACCAGCACCTATGAACATCAACACTGGAAGGTATAAACATGGTTTAGAGCGACATATGCTCCCATCTAGACAACATCTTTTTCAGGGAAGACCTTGCATCTTTCAATGAGACACTGCTAAACTGCATATCGCAGTCATTTCAAAAATATGCCTTTATAGTACAATGATCCTTAAAGACTTAAAAAAAGAAAAAAAAACAGCTGAAGGCAGTGAATGCGTGTCACAAACCTGGCCAGCACAGCATTTCTCCTGTGGTAGTCAAAAAGGCCGAATCCATGACTCGTCCCGAAAGCGATCAGGTTCCACTCGGCGTGCAGCGCCACCGCTGTGACGGAGGCCGGGGGCAGGCACTGCACCAGCACCAGCGGCTGAAAGCCTGGGGGGAAGGGGGCAGTTTTGAGGCGTGGCTCCAGCCTGTCGTGGCCCTTCCAGGTGAAGCCCTCCCTGTCCTGGAGCAGGTCCACCACCGACACGTCCACCGAGTGATCTGAACGCTCATCATTCAAACCCAGCACAATCACCTGCACAGATCCAGTTCAGAAACACTGTATCCTTTTCACTTTACATTCCAGTCCACATTCTTGAAATGCACAATTTAAAATGGAATTAGTAGCAAATATTTGCAAGACTGAGCATAATTCAAACAGATGCATCAGTAAAGCTATATGCACAAAAGGTTTAGATTAGCAGTTTTTGCTGATCACATGTGACCTTCAGGTAGGGATCTGACTGGCCTGAAAAGACCGTCGGCAGCAGTGACATCATTGAAGATCTTTACCTGGCCTGCAGTTCCAGCCACCAGCAGCTTGTTGCTGTATTTGCACAGGCTGATTTTCTGGATGCCGAGCCTGGGGTCGTCGCTGTAAGGGTCAAAACAGCCCACCTGAACACACAAGTTAAA
The DNA here is from genome assembly GCA_018398805.1 of Hirundichthys speculiger. Classification (NCBI taxonomy): domain Eukaryota; kingdom Metazoa; phylum Chordata; class Actinopteri; order Beloniformes; family Exocoetidae; genus Hirundichthys; species Hirundichthys speculiger. The sequence continues at coordinate 241,892 of JAGFBZ010000912.1, forward strand.
ACAAATCACTTGAATCTATGTTGAAAGAAAACTGGACATGAGTGTTTTTATTTCTGAAGAGGTGACATATTTACTCCTCCTTTTGTTTTTCAGTAAAATGGGTGATGCTGTGAAATCAACAACGCTCCAGCTGCCCTTTACATACTGGCTTTTCTACCTTTTCCTGGTCTCAGCTTGTGATCTGAAATTCAGATACACCCCCCCCCCCCTTTTTTTTTTCCACCTCCCAAGGTGAGACAAAAAGGGGTGAAAAAGAGGGAGATGGCTCGTAGGGACATCCAACCCATTACGTAACCAAGCGCGAGGTCAGAATTTGCGCAACAGCATCACAGGGAAGAAAACAGAGCAGACACATTCGTTTGCTCGTGTTTTTCTTCATCTACTCTGAATAACTTCATGTCACATTGTGGAAATGCAGAATAAGAGAACTTCTGAGTCTTTGAACAGAGGGTGAATTCCAGCGCTGCCATCATGGTCTGATTTTAGAACAAAACACTTGAACATGTTTGAGCTGCATTCATTCACATCAGGTCAGGAGCAAATGAAATGGTTTGAGAAGTTGCACCAAGTAAACAACATTTTTCTCATCGTTTTGGCCTGACCGACGCAGTGTACATTGCGGGTTTGAGGTCACATCACATATCATGCAAACAACATCGAGTCGCATCTTTCGTTTCTGGGAATGCTGGTTTTTCTGTATGTAAGGACATAAGTTTGCAGCCTTGCTTAGACCAGTATGTAAAAGCCAACAGGGTCAATTGGGGACACGTATTTCCGTAAAGATTACAGAACGTTGACATGCAAGCGCCCAGTCACTAAACGAGCACAGGGAGGATGCAAACATGAGAGGCACACGGGCAGGAGGCGATCACTGGGAATGATAGCATGTAAATTTGTACTGGAGATTAGAAACAGGGATGCATCAATATTAAGTGATCCCATGCAAGCATTACATAACTTTTATGGCATTCAATAACCTCTCCACCTTCTTCTGACTTTACAGGCTCAGACATTTCTTGGAAACTCGCAACACCATGTCTTTTTCTGAAGTTTGATTGCATCTCTTGAGCCTGTGTCCCAAAGGTTTCTTCCTTCTTCGGTGCCAGCTCATTTGTTCTCACTCGGTGCACCAGCACCCCCCCGTTCCCTCTCTTCCTTCCATGCATGCACGTTCATCTTTCCCTCTTTCCCCCTCAAACGCTCTCATACAGGCAACAGAACAAAATCCAACTAAATCCCTCGTACACGGGAGATGTGTCTTTACGAAATCGAATAGTAGAAGTGGTTGGTCACAAATGCTCACAGACGCACATCGAAAGAGTGGGCTGATGGGTCTGGTTTTCATTACAGCTGAGAAAAAAAGGGAAAGGCTCTTCATCTCATATGAGGATCACATTCCTGAACATGCAGCTCTGTTACCACAGGATACACAAGAAAACGTATCTGTGTGTGTGTGTGAGCGAGAAGAGTTAGGTAGAGGAGTAAAGAAGAAAAGAGAGTAAAAGAACAGGCCTCAAAGGTCTTTTGATTCATTGTTCTCCATTTTTGTATGCATCATAATGTATGGCTTTTTTAAAATCCATTTGACTTTCCAAATAATACTAATCCTCCTCATGTGCCCAAACACTGACATTGCTTGTAGCAGTTCGTTTTATTAAACATGCACGTTGGTGTGCCATCTCCAACCTCTATTTCCTGTCTGCTGAAAGCAGTCGGGCTCATGTCATGAAATTCTGGTTTCCAGTTGCAAATCAGTTCATTTAAACGCACGTCTCCGCAGAAAACAATTAAAGTCGAATCAGACTGCGGTTTCTTCAGACTCAAGTTTTAATAACAAGAACAATGGGGTGGGCCGGCCCCGGATCCAAACACATGAAAACCATCTGATGGGAAAATGAGGCCACAGATGTAGCCTTTCAGGACTTTGTGTGTATGTGTGTATGCGTGCTAAAGGCAGACTCACTTCATTCCCAAAGCCAGTAAAATACGACCTCCGCCTCTGAACCAGAGAGGAGAAACTTAAACCTGAATGGCTCTGCTCAAGGCCTCACCTTTCTGAAGGGAGGCCACTCCTCCTCCTGCTGCATGTCGGGGTCGTTGCTGGTGTCGTGAGGGTCATCGCCGGGGTCGCAGTCGGTGTGGAAGACGTTGGCTGTGCCGAGTTTGTACAGCGGCGTGAGAGCAACGCCCGACGCATCCCAGAAACGCACAGTGCCGTCCTCATGCCTGTAAACAAGACATTTCAGAGATATTTTTGCCCTTTTCAAAAGCTGACAATTTTTACAGGTTCAAGTGAAATGTCTGTAACATTGTTTGATCTAAAAAGCACAAAGACAGAACTACAGCTCCCATCTCAGCATATTTCTACAGCTCTGTTTACAGCAGTCAGTTTTAGTTTCAGACACAAACTCCACTGTTGTCGTCTGAGGGATGTGCCTCTGTTGAATCAGTGTTACAGATCTGCACAACCAAATTAAGATTGAAAATGAACGAGCCTGATGAGAAAGTTGGTTGGAGATAAAAAAGCCTTCAACGCTCATGTGGGTCTGTGATGTCACACTGTCCCGCCAGTCTGAACGGTTCACTAAATGAGAAACTTTTAGATGAAAAATTAAAAAAAAAAACCTCAGTTTTTGATTTGGTTGTCACTTCAGACATCTAAACATATGCAATCAACAGTTTTTTTGTTTTATTAATTCCACTTTAAGAAAAAAAAAGATAAAAGAAAAACCCAATGACTGTGAGAGTCTTATGATTGTGTCATGATGACGTCGTCTCCTTTCAGATTTCCTTTTGTGGCTTCAGTCATGTTTGTGCAGACATTTGTTTAATGTAGAATAAAAAAGGTGACACTGGCAAAAAATATAATCAGCTAACAATTTGGCTTATTAGCGTTTGAAAATCTCTGTCTTCAAACAAGGACCAGTGCACGGAGCAGAAGTATGACTTCAATGACTGTTATATTCTATCTGGATTTCCCCTGGCTAGACTGGAAGACCCAAAACATACATTAAGCTTTTGTGTCCAGACACTAAGTCAGCAGAAATAGCCAACTCTGGTTCCTCCAGATTAAGCCCATGCCAGTCCCGCCTCGTTTGTGGCCTCGTTGTTCCTGTTGTAGAACTGTTTTTCACCAAGTAATACATAGATTCAGTTTAAAGTGGATATCCAAATTATTATCCTAAATTATTCTCCATGCTGTTTTTATCTATTTTATTACTGCATTTCCAGAGTACTATAGTGTCTGTCTCGTCTTTGCTTTTATAGCATATGGAATAGATTACTGTAATACTGTTCTTTCTGGTCTCAGGGAAATATTTCACCAATACAGTAACTTCAAAACTCAGCAAATGCTGATTAAAACCAGACACTGGCTGCTCATTTCCTTATGAATTTATATTAAGATACTTTTATTCATTTATAAGCCTCTTTATGATCCTTGTCCTACTCTTTTATCAGTTGTTTTCACTACATGGCCTTTCTCTGACCTACGTGTCTTCTGATAAGTCATTCGTTCTTCTCAAAGTGAAAACATATAAATATATGGTGGAGGCTTCTTCACATCTGTGGATGATCGACCTGAAGACCTGAGAGCAGCTGAGAATGTAAACCCAAGATGCACCCTGATCATTTAACTTTTAACTGAGCTTTTACCGTATTTATTTCAGCATTTAACTGGGTTTTTAAATTGTTTACTGGCATTCAAGATTGCATAACCTTTATTCAAATGATTTGAAATGTTTTATAAATCTCTTTACTATTTTAATTGTATGACTTCGAGCCTTTCCCTTTAGAGGTCACCACAATGGAGCATTTGTTTCTATCTTACCCTGGCTTTTGCATCTTTGTCACACCCAGCTACAGAAATCATATACAGAAGTCTCTTCTTTGGTCTTCTCCCTTTTCTCCTGCCTGGCAGCGACATCTCCATCAGCATCTATCCAACAATGTATTCACCATCCCTCCTCTTTACGTGTCCAAACCATCTCAATCTCGCCTCTCTTACATCTCCAAAACATCTAACCCTGGTTATTCCTCTGAAGTTTTAATCCCATCCATCCTTGTTATTCCCAAAGAAAATACTGACATGTTCAGCTTGTGCCACCTCGAGCGCTGCTTCCTGTCTCTTGGTCAGTGCTGCAGTCTCCAATCAACAGAGAAGAGCTGCTCTCTTTACTTTCTTGTAAAGCTCTCTCTTTACTCTCACCACTCCTCTTGTATCACACAACGCGCCTTCCTCATCTCTACTCCTTGCATCCGTACCGTTCCGCCTGCTTCTCTTTCATTTACACACATGTATTGTTTTTGCCGTGACTGATGTTCATCCCTCTTCTCTGACCCACAGACACAGTCAGTACCACTCTACCTCTGCAGGGCCAACATCTCAACATATATTTACATTGTGTTTACAGCACAGGAGGTGGAACGCTGTAGGATTTTGTTCTGCAGAAGCAGTGACAGGGCTGTGAAGAGAGAGATGAGTGCAGTGTGAATTGGCAAAGCAGAAAGGCATATTGGGGTGTGAGGATGGTGGCAAACTCCGACAAAGGATGAAATCAGTCCCTCCACAGGGACGGTGACACACGGCTCAGTGGGCTGACAGCAGCATTCAGAAGGAACAAAATAAGGATGCAGTGAAAGAAAAAACTCAAAGAAAACCCACTTAGGGCACTTAGGATTGGGTGAACCTTGCTGCTTCACCTGCTGAAGCAAGGCTGGCATCTCTCTCTTCAAAGTAACAACATCACAAGCTTCATCAGCGTTTGGGAAACTGTGTATCATGGGAACAACCAGGTAGAAACCATACATTTATGGCGACTGAATAAAGCAGTGATGGTAGTCGGGACATTAAGAACACATTAGAGGGGGGAATATCGCTTCTTCCTGGAATCACTGGGATGCACAGCTGGAGACTGGAGTCAGGATGAGGAGGACATCACCAATCCTGTCTGGACAGTGCAATCGTTGTGTTAAAGTTTCTTATGATACTATTTATTACTGCATCTTTTTCTAGTACCCTACCCTCCTTTACCTGTTCTCTATAAATCAATGGCTTATGTGTTTGGGATTTTCATGGATTTATGTATTCCTTGTAGTTTTATTATTCCTCATATAATCAAGACAACATTCCCCCATCGCTGTTTGGCTCTGATTGGAAAGTTTATTTCCAAGTTTTACCCATACCTAGTGAAAACGCTGACATGGGTTTCAGGTGTTTGTCGGTCTGTGTTTACATGATCATGACTGTCTGGATATGTCATGGTGGTGTTTTAATTGTTTTTATTGGTTTAAACCTGTACAGCACTTCAGTATTAAAAATTCAAAGAAAAAATATATGGCACTTGATTGACAGAGTGGGGAGTGTGTGTGTGTGCGTTCATGTGCACAAACCCTGTCAGCAGCAGCTCTTGTTGTTTAGGTGGAGGTGCCGCGTTCTTCCCTCCACATATTGGCCAGCTCTAGACAAAAAAGAAGAGTGCAGACAAATTAGGACCTCAGAAAACCTGCAACAGACATTTTTCAAATATTAGATTTCACTGAGCAGAAAACCATTTTCTCCTTTTCATATGTCACCACGACCGGAGCTAATATTTACCCTCAGAATGCATTCTCTATCCCCTGCAGCTCTTTGGTTTGCATCCGTTACACTGCCAGGCTGTCTGCTTCGGCCTCCCACAGACAAACAAAGACCTGTGATTTATGAACGCAACAGCTGTGTGTGTGTCTGCGTGCATGTGTCCAAGTCTAATCTGCCACTGGATCAAACAGCTGATGCAAGCTGAAAGACTCTGTAAAGCCTTTAACAGCTTACACCTGTTTTTTAAGCTCACAGTCAACCGGTAGGCTACATTCACACTGGTATCCTCCCCGAGAGCCTGAGAGCTCAGATCGGCTAGTAAAGTTAATTTACATTCAAGCAAGCAGTCCTGCTGCATAGCTCTCAATTTGTCAATTTATTTGAGTCTTGAAAAGTTACAGCAACTGCATGGAGAAGCAGCTCAGCTACACTGTGTTTTAGCGTGTTAGTTTAAGCTGTTTGCATCGGATTTCCTGTAACTGAATATCCCTGTTGCTCATTTAAACCAATTTACAAATTAATCCTGACTTTCGAGGTGCCTTGCCAACAGATACAGCACGGTTCTCTCAGCTCCTTCTTCCAGCAGCTGTCTGCTCATTCAACTTGAAAAATCAGTCGCCTGGAAGCTGCTGTCTCACCCTGTGAGTGTGATGCCGGCCCTGCTGTGCTTTCCCAGCGTTGACCAACCTCTCCCACAGTTTTGGAGGGACGCTGGAGATGTGGCAGGAGCAGGTGATGGCAGAGGAGTGAAGAGGTGCAAGGTAGGGAGTGGGCAGAGTGGGCCACCCGGGGGTCTGGAGATCAATCACCACTAGCTCCTCTTCAAGTAACACCACTAGAGCCGACGGGTCGTCAAACTCTGTAAAAAAGGAGAGGGAAGATGGCAGATCAGGCACTGATTCATGTAAATTCTTGAACCAAACGGGAAGAAAGTGCAGATGTAGATCTTTACGGCTGCTCAGACCCTCACCTTTCTCCTGCTCTACACTGTGGACAGTGAAGAAATCAATCACTCGTGATGTGAAGTCAAGAGTGACGTGCTCTTTGTCCTGCTGGATGGTAAGACAGTGGCGGTCACCATAGCTGGCTCTCGGCATCCCTCCGCTGTATAAAAGCACTGGTGAGCTGGTGGCAAGAACACAATGGAAGAAATATATTAGCATTGATAGATTTATTTCTCATTGAGGACAATGCAGGGGACTTCCCTTTATAGTTGAGCACTGTTAACCATTTTACATTAATTTATGGGGCACATGCTCTGACACAATTACCCAGTGTCTTGATGACATTTCTGTGAATGCTCTTTGGTCAAAATACCACAAATACAGTTTTAAAAAAAACATAGCTGTCAACCATGAATTTACAGTTCTGTTCAACACAGCTGGTCCACTTTACTCTGACCCCTCCCACTACAGTGTTTGCCTCTTTAGAAATCAGTCTTATCTTTGCGCTATTTCTATGGTAAGCAAATGCATCATGATGTGAACCTGGGTGGAGATAAAGATGCTGGAGCTGCATGATTCTACTGGATGGGTCCTGATGTTAAAAGTTCCCTGCAAATCTGAACACCTCAGTGACAGATGTGTGATTTATAAAATCAGAGGGCAGCACAGTGGTTCGGTGGTTAGGAGCTACAAGGTTCCTGGTTCAAATCCCAGCAGGGAACCTTCTGTGCAATTGGCTTGCATAGGTTTTCTCTGAGTATTTCCAGTTACCCCCCCCCCACAGAACAAAAATATAAATGCCAGGTCAACTGGTGATCCTAAATCATCTAAAGGCGTGAGTTTGAGTGCATGTGGTTATTTGTCTATATGTGGCCCTGAGATGAACAGTCGACCTGTACAGGGTGGACCTACCATCTTCATCTCTAAGACACATGGGAAAGGCTCAAGCAAAGCCATGTGACCCTGAATAGGAGTGAGTGAGTGTGTGGATGGATGGATGGAAGGATGAATGGATGGATGGATGGATAATCAGGCTGGGATTTAGATTATAAAAATGGCCAAAAGCTGCCTACTACGACAGATACCCATCTTCTCGGGGGAGGGAAATCAATAAAACGAAAAGAAAGAAGGACAAAATGAAAATATCAGAAGAATTAGACAAACACATTATGAGAGTAGGAATCAAATCTGCTCACCCTGTCTGTGTGGTTCTCCACAGGATCTTGTTAATTGCTTTACAGGGAAATGGACCTATGGATTAAAAAAACAAGAGAAAAAAAAAACAAGTAGCCATCAGCTCATCATGACTCAGTTGTAAGCCCTCTCATTAATTACAGCAACTAATACACTGTCACAGCAGTAGTCCTGGTTCACTGAGCAGCTGTCGGTCACTTCACACCTGTGTTCGTAAGAGACCACAAGATGCAAAATAACTGAAAGACAACGTCAAACAGGTCTGTTCTCTGTGTGTTCTGTATGAATTTCTCACCATATGGGATGGTAGAGGACACTGGCTGCTGATTGTAGGTGTTGCCGCTGCTAACAGCCCACACAGAATAGCCCCCATCGTTGTGGGAACTTACAAATAAGTTTCCAGAGCGCTCCCACACCAGACTCTCCAGCTGCTGCAGGGAGGTTCACACACACAAAAGGAGGTAAGTAAGTCAAATCAGAGCTGATAAATGAACATATCTCAAACAATATGAACCTTCTACTTGCATTGCAGAGGTTTAAACTACTGCAACTTAACTCTGCTCTCAAATCTAAGTACCTGCTTGCCAAGGAACATTTGTTCCATGTGACGGGTGCTCAGGTCCCACAGGACAACCAACCCTCGGCTGTAGCCAATCAGAATCTTCCCTGGCTGCTGAGGATGTTCCTGAAGAGATTCAACTGGTCCTAATGATTTTCCACATCTGTAGTCATCCGGCAGGCTGGGGGGAAAAAAACACACATCATCCCACATCAGTGGCTTTTTCCATAAAGGAACTGCTTGACTGCAATCCAGGAAACAATAAATTAAGATTACTTCCAGGTTAAAACAAGGTGAGACAATAACGATGCTGTTGTCGTAGTGCACACGGGAGAATACAGATTCACACCAGACACAAGAGTCAGACCATCTGTGAACACTGAATGAGGCGAATATCCTCACTCAAGTTAACAAACACGTGTTGTAAATGTTCACATGTTGGTGAACTGGCAAAGAAACTTGAGGAAAAGTAGAACAGCTGCGTTTTTGAACCTTTGTGGGGGGAGGCTGACTATCAAAGCATATCTGAGCTCTATGTATGAAGTGAGACAGGGAGGTGAGGGTCTCAGATGAGAGGGAAGTCCAAAGACATGATTTAAGGATGGAGAGATCTCTGTAGATGTAAACTGTGTACTGGCTGTACTGCTGTGTCCTGTTGTCTGGCATCAAGAAGACCCAAAGGCAAAACTCCAAAAAAAAAAAACATTACCACAGCGAAAACCATCTGTAAGAATCCAAAACGTTAATGCAGACTGTTCTTCCAAGATCAACAGCAACTTGAACATTCAACTGCAGCTGAGGTGCTGGATCTCCACATTCCTCTGAGGCAGCAGAGGAATGTGGAGACACACCCTCGAGATGTCAGAGGATTCCCTCAGCCAAGGATGGCGAAGACAGAGACAAGACTGTAGGACTAAAGACAAGAAACAGCAGTGCAGGAGAGAAAATGAAGACAGACAAAGAGGAGGGAAGAACACAAATCACTGGAGTTTTCTGGATTTTTCTTTTACTGCAGATGAAGCAGAACTACCTCACACACCGACACACACAACGTGACTGACTGATGTGGTGGGGTTTACTGAGGAAGATCCTCTCCGGATGCAGAGAGGCAGAAACATTCCCAACAAAGCATTCCATTGTCTCCGTCTCTCTGAAGCAGGATGCTGGATTCCCTAAAAATACTTATGCACAGAGTCTCGGTGATGAGGCTGAGTGTGTGTTTCTGGATTCTTACGCATGCGTGTCCCTCTGCATGTGCTCGTTGGATATTCAGCTGAAAACACTTCCCAGACCGGAACACTGCGTTTTGGCAGCTGGCACAAAGCTTCACTGTGCAAAACCTCCCTTTCTTTGCACAAACCACACAGACACACACACACAAAAGCCTTATCGGGGCCTTCATTACGCCTCAGTTCTGCTCACTTTCATAAACAAGCCTGGTTAATGAGGGATGACTGCAGCACTAAATATAAAGAAACTAGTTTCTCGTGTGTCTTAAAATCTTCAAAAGCATCTAAGTTTGTCACAAAGTTGGTTTTCCATGACAACAACAAATTCGCATTTTTGGGCCAACAATCTGCATCTGCGTCCCCTCCCAGTTTCATTCTAGTCCAGTAAGGTTAAAAACAGATAAAGAGTAACTTCAGAGAGGAAAAAAAGAAAAGTAATTTCATGCAGCCCACCACTGACACTTCTGACTGGGTCAGACCAATCAGAGACTCTGTTATCATTCATTTATTTACACACTCGCAACACCTCAGATTGTTATTTTAAGTTTTGCATAACGTGATGTCTCTTTTTCTCAGCAACAGAAATTACAAAACAAACAAATGGATTAATTAATTAATTAAAATAAATTGGAATAAATTAGATTTGGCTGTGCTCATTAATCCTGAACTCCTTGAACCTGCCAGCTGCTGCTGCGGTCAACAAGAATGTTTGTCTCTGCAGGGGTGTGTGTGTGTGTGTGTGTGTGTGTGTGTGTGTGTGTGAGACTGCTCAGCTGGACATGAGTGGAAGAAGATGGAGTGTTTATCAGATGACATAGTGTTAAAGGAAATGGACAAGAAAGGAGGAGGATGGTGGAAAAAAAAAAGTCAAGAAAGAGATTTTTTTTTTTAAATGTCAACAGCAGTTCATTATGACTTGGAATTCTGAAATGTTGAGAATGATGAAAAAAAAAACAAGTTTATAACGCTTAAGAAAGCTAATAAAGAGCAATGATGCATCATCATGTTGAAAATCCTCAAAAATGCTTCATTCACTGATCTGGCTTTGGTGTGAACAAATCATGTATAAACTGTCTCACCTCTGAGTGACCTGATCCTGGAGCAGCGTCTTGTTCTCCTGCAGCGAGAGGCGGGGCAATTCCAGGAAGTACACGCCCCCTCCTTCTGTTCCCAAACAGAGCAGGTCACATGACTTTATCAAGAGCAGGACCGTCACCCGTGTGGCACTGATAGGAAGAAGAGGTGAAATCAAGAGTCAACAATAGTGCGACGATGTATTTTTAAGTATCTTGGTTCTTGGATATTTGCTTCCTTTGGCATATTGTCCCTTCTTATTGAACTGTGAATTTAATTAATCATAACTTACGGTCCAACTACTTAGTAAGAGGGATTAAATGAGTTTCACATTTTATTTAAAGGCTAAAAATCTTAACCCAGATAAACCATCTCACATACCTGCAGCTCTCGATGCCAGGTCTTCCTGGGAGGCAATAGTTGGTCACTTCCTGGAGGGAGACCACACCCTCTTTCTTAGTCCCTCCCACCTCTCTCGTTGGCCCGGCTATCAGTTCCCACAGATGAATCGTGTTGTCATCCAGCAGCGATAGAAGACGACCCTGGGAGCAAGGCAGATGCCACATGTCACAATTAATGAATGTCAGGATCAATTCCCTTAACCCTGATTTGCAGCAGGATCTTTCATTTTCGTGTTCAGGAAAATGTTGCCTCACCTGTCCAGGCAGGAAGATGATCTGTGTGACAGCAGTGGTGTCTTTGTGCAGTCCTGTGAACTCCACGCCGGGGGCTCCGTAGCTGAATGATCCCGTCAAGGAAATCCACAATTCAGTCAACATTTGTTTCATAGTAATGAAGGGGAGTAGAGTTTAACCACCAACATATGACACCCACAGACCTGCCACACCCCCACCTAAGTCACAGGAAAGGGCGCAAAGACGTAGCTACTTTTAAACAAACAAAATACTGGCAATGACAAACTAAATAAGCAAGAAGTATCAAAAAACCTGCAGAGGTGGGTGATAACCAAAATGGTTATTAAAAAAGGGGCAGGGCATAGTCATTTTGCATGGAAAGTGACACTAATAAGAAAGTGTCTTCCAGAATAAGGCAAAGCAGAGCGAATCAGTCAATTAATAGGTAGTTAGGTTTAGTGTATGTAGATTCAGACTGAAGAGTGATTTTTAGCAGCACCAGCCATAATGGATACATACTGAAAACCTAGCATTCAATTCAATAATATTTCAATAATACCCAAAGGGAAATTACATGTTGCAGCCATTATTTAAGTCTCTTCAGAGAGTCGGCATGGACGATTACTGCTGTGGGCCGCAGGGATCTCCTGTAGTGGTCTGTGCTGCAGCGGATCTGAAGAGACCTCTGACTGAAGACTGTTGATGAATCCACGTGTTGTGCAGACGACACTCAGGGTTATCCAATAAGCTTTTCAGTTTAAGAAGCATCCCTCTTTGCACCATCAACTCTAGAGACTCCAGATCTACTAACAGCTGCATGTTCCCATGGTGCTGCATCCACCTTTATACAGCTAAGGTGATAACCTTTTATGATCGTAAACAGCTCAACACCTCAGCAATGAGACATGTAATAAAAGGTGAAAAGCACAAAGGAATGTCTGTATCTGAATTTATATTTTCCCCGTTAATATTAAAGAAAGATACCCTGCAAAAAATAAGTAAGTACTTGTCAGGACCACTGCCACACTCAAAATCCAACAAAAGTAAAGCCAACTTTAACTATTTAACTTGAACCTAAACGACTTAAATAGAAGCAAAATGGATTTGAAGACATTTCACCTGTCATTTATAATGCTTTTTCAGCTTTCAAATAGTGAAGAGCAGAATACAAGCTGCCCATTATTTCAGGACTTAACAGGATTATCATCACCTGGATGACAGAGTCTAGATTCATTCATATAAACATCATTTGCACTTCTCTCAGTTCTCAGCTCATTTTAACTGTCAATGCTGCATGTTGTTAATTTAACCATCTACCAACTGTGTCGCCAACACTGCCATCCTAAACAGAATGTGATAAGTGTCAACCATCTTTAGCTGCACAGACGTTTGTAGGCTTATATGTAATATATGTTGATGTAATCCACAGCCCATGACAATAAAAACCAGTATTTACTCAACAAGAAACAACAAAAAGGCACTTGATACCTTAAAAATCATCTCTTCTTTTATGAAATACCTTTTCTTTGGTAACAGAAACAAAATAAAAAACACTAGGTGACAAAGTCTAATGACGCTGAGCTGTAATCAACAAGACACACACTGTTGGGTGTAATAGTAGAGAAATTAGAAGACTGTAACAAAGTTCGTAGCAATTACCAACACCAGATGACGCACACGCCTGAAACCACAGTGTAGATGTTTGTGAGTGTGTAATCAACAGCAATGCTCTCAGTCCTCCCTTTGTTCACCCAGCAAAGCAAGCAGCGTTGACAGAATTAAAACTGTTCTCAAAGACTGTGATGGCAACGACGCTCAACTGTGATAAATCGTGAATTAACACACACACACACACACACACACTAATAACTAATAAGCACACGTGTGAGCAGTACTTAAACACACTGCTTACATAAGCTTGCAGGAATGTGGGAAAAAAACATGCCAAAAAATGAGGAAATTTGGGAAGTTCTTATGTTTGTATTCTTTACAGAGCTTGGTGCTCTGCAAGTCTGTTTTTATTATTGTCTTTGCATCTCACCAGAGGAAAAAGAAGAAAGTACAAGAAAACTTGTTTTTAACTCCTCTTTTCATTACTAGTGATGTTTTTAATCCATCTCCCCTCAACCCTGACTGAGGTGGCTGGAGGGTGTGATCGTCTCTCCTTCTCCCAGTTTAAAGCCATCCTTATTTCATTCACTGGTCAGCTGGAGGCCAACCTGAGTACTAAACCAGCATTCCTGAGTGTTGTCACTTCCTGTCCCCGTGTTTTATTCTCTACAGGAACGCATACCTCAGACAGCTGGAAGTCGAGGTGTGTGAGGAAAGCTACTTCATTTATGAGCCATGAACTGCCAGTCCAGAGACCGAGACAGAGAGATGGAGCAGATCAAGGAGAGGAAAATCAAATCCAGCCTTCTACCACTTTGAAGGAAAGTTTTAGAAGTAACATCTCATCAGTTCAGGATTCATGATAAAGCCTGAAAACGGAGGTAAACAACTGAGTTACAAGAGTTACATAAACTTCATCAGCAATGAAAGATAGCAGAGGCTGCAGGGTGTTTGATCACATTCAGCAGGATAATCCTCTTAAGGGTTCCATTAAGTTTGTTCTCACAAACATTCTTACATTTCTTCCTTTATGGGTTATACTAGAGATGTCCCGATCCAGCATTTTGAACTTCCGATCCGATACCGATATTTATTTGTACTTCCGATCCGATACCGATATCTGCCGATACCGATACCGGCCTATCTGAGCATGTATTAAAGTTTAAAGTCATTTAACCAACTTACTTTGTTGTCAGACTCATGCTGAATAGGGTTTTACTCCTGATAATAACTAGCCAGCTGAATTAGGTGCATTTGAATAATACACATTGGTTGGTAACGAGAAATGGACCTATTTTATTTAACAAATCAACACAAATAGACAAAATGATAAATAACAAACAGAAATGGCATCAGTAAACCACGGCTTTACAAGCCATAAGTGCAGATAATATTGTTAATTGTATTAAGCAAACACAACCTGAGTTTAACCGTCTATTAACAGCATTAGCACCTGTGCTTTGACACTGTTCAGTGGCAGTTTGTCACGATTCCCAAACGTCCCAAACGGGGGGTGTGGAGAGGAGCTCGAGTTGTCTCGCGCGGGGGGCGGGGTGTTTGTGGCTGTGCACTGTGCCCGACAGAGAGAGAGCAGCGTTGCCAACTTAGCGACTTTGTCGCTATATCTAGCGACTTTCCAGACCCCCCTAGCGACTTAATTTGTAAAAAGCGACTAGCGACAAATCTAGCGACTTTTTTCTGGTGATTTAGTGACTCACTGGCACTCAAACCGCTAGGTTTGAAGCCATCACTTGGCCGCTGATGGCTGCTGTCTGCCTCGCGAGCCGCGCTTCTCTCTCTTTCTCTCTCTCTGTCGGGCACAGTGCACAGCCACAAACCAAACACCCCGCCCCCTATGGAGCCCCGTTTGGGTCATAATTCAATGAATAAATTAGTCTATTATTATGAAATATAGGCGTGAAGTACGTATCCATTATTATGAAATGCAAGTTTATTGTTATGAAATATTTCTCATTATTATGATAATGGTTTCGTTTTTCATAAGAATGAGCTTTTACATAATAATGGTTTCGTTTTTCATAAGAATGAGCTTTTACGTAATAATGGGTTTGTTTTTCATAAGAATGATTTGTGTGGCCGCCCCTGTGGCGCAGTCGTTAGGGCAGGCGGTCATATACAGAGGCTACAGTCCTCGTGCGGCTGGTCGTGAGTTCGATTCCCGGCTCGGCGACTCTTTCCCACGTGTCTTCCCCATTCTCTCTGCCCCCCTTCCTGTCTCTCAACTTTCAATAAAGGCCACTAGAGCCAAAAAAATCTAAAAAAAAAAAAGAATGATTTGTGTGTCAATCACAGCAGAGAGGGCGGAGGGCAATTATGTAAAAACTCATTCTTAGATTTAAAAAAAAAAAAAAGCTATTCTGAAATAAACTATTATGCATTAAACTAAGATTAAATAATAATAAAAATATATTTCATAATAATTACATTTTTTTCATAATAATGGGAAATATTTCATAATAATAAACATGTATTTAATAATAATGGGAAATATTACATAATAATGGATACGTATTTCATAATAATAAACCCCTGTATTTCATAATAATAGACTCATTTATTCATTGAATTATGACCCAAATGGGGCTCCATAGCCCCCCGCGCGAGACCACTCGAGCTCCTACTGAAGTTGGCTGGAAAATGCGGACCGGATATTAGGGAAACACAGAGCAAGACCTGGAATGGGTTATCTGAATAATGCGCTGCGCGGTGCGCTGGAAAACCCGGAACGGACTTTAGAAAAAAACTGGATCGGGAGTCTGGATCGGCATTTTTAGGGCTTGCCGATCCGATACCGATCCGCATTTTTTGCTCATATCGGCGGCCGATCCGATACGAATATTATTGGATTGGGACACCTCTAGGTTATACAGATTACTTTCTTTGGGATTCTGTACTCATAGTGGATAAAGTGAGTGTCATCGTTATGTGTTTACTGTTGGAGGAAAAAAAAAGTTAAATTGTTCATATCAGTGTGATACCGGTCCGAGCTGGATTCTGATAATCAGTCAATCATCTCTAACAGAAAGCCAAGTCAGTAGAGAGAGTGACAAAAAAAAAAAAAAAAAAATTTTTCTTGACAGTGCTACAGAGATAATGAGAGAAAACATATAAAAGTAGAACAGCAGTGTAATAAAGATCAGATGGACAGAAAACAGATGGGCAGCTGTGGTTTGTATGTATATTCCAAGCAATGTGTCAAAGCTCATTCATCACAAAAACTGCATCCCCTACTCCCGACAAGGTATGCTAAAAAAAGCTGTCGACGCATGGAGGAAGACCACTAATGGCCATCTAAGACCGAGTCAGAGCCTCGACTCTTAACTGTTCTGTGGCACCTTTGACAGGAACTCTCTCTGATTTCAAACTGTCATTTGTACACAGCCCCAAATAAAAACGTACAGTCAGAAGGACAAAATCCAAAAACTCAATTGTGGCAGATGATAAATTTTACAGATCTGAGACACACACCATATTCTCTTTCTGGTCTTAGTTTGTCAGGGGACAGCTGGTAGAGGGATTCCCAGTGATGATGTCATCACCTCCTCTCAAGGGAGGGCTGTACGAGTCCCGTGTTACACAGCTCATTAAAAGTTTGCGTATGTCTGAATTAAGCCCCCTTCCCCCTCATGGGGTCTGCTCGTTGGTCAGTATTACAAGTCCTCAGTACTTCGGGTCAGAAAATAGGCGTCTAATTGTGTCACCCTGCAACATGCTTGCATTTAAAGCCTTGTCGACCTTCTTCCAGCCTACAGTCAACTCTGCTCTGATCTGAACCCCGTGGCTGGCAGAAAGAGCAGGGATGGGCATTTAAAGGAATTTTCAAAACATTAAAATTGTTGTTTTCACTTCACGAGGGTAGAAAGCCAGCAAGCAGTTTGTCGCAACCACAGAGAAATGTGAGAGTTGGAGAGAAATATACCAGCACCTCAGTGAGACACAAACCAAGAGCTAACAGCATCAGATCTCATTAAAATTAAAAAGGACAAATATCACAACCTTTTCTTTGAAAGTGGACACTATTTCATGAAGTCTAAATGAAATAGTTATAGCATGTTTTGCCCAAAATACCACAGAAACAACATGAAAGCTCTTTCTGTCTTTACAGGTCTGTTCATAGCACCTGGGTTTAGGGGTGGAGCTTTCCACCCGACGACTCCACCCCTTTCTTTCCAGGGTGTGCCTCTTTTGATGTCAGTGTTTTAGCTTTATGCTTCCCACTTCAGAGGTACCATACATGCATCATGGCGTGAAGTTGACAGGCGATAAAGAAGGGAAATGTGGATCATTCTTCTATGATCTGGGCCGGTGATGTCACAGGAGCCTATAAAAACATACGCCACACTGAAAGAGAACCTTTTGGACATCAGCTACCCCAAACAAACTGCTAGGGTTGTATTGTTGCTGTATTGGGTTGTCGCCTCGGACACAAACACATGATCTCAAGCGCAGATAAATGTGTTTTGTCATAATACGTCCCCTTTAAGGAGGTACAATGGTCACCCTGTTCACTATCTAACCCTTCTCTCATACTTAAGCAGCGCCAACGGCATTGCTGCCCATTAACTTTGAACAGGGTGATGTCAACCATCGCTGTGTCTCCCATCGAACGTTGAGGGAAGATCAAGTTTTCCTGCGTCGTCACAAGCGCCAGCCAATCAAATTGGCTAGCCAATGAAGGTGTATATGGGAGTGGGACTGTTCCAAAACATGCAGCTAATTTGTTTACCAAGCGGGAAGAAATGTTACTAGTTATTTGGTACGATGAAAGCACATCGGAAACTCCCACCGTCCAGAGTTGCTGCAAAGCTGCTATCAGCGGATGTTTGTCGAGCAGGTTAACACACAACTATTTCCCATTTAGCAATAAAATATGCAGCAAAGTCTGACAGTGGTGTAATTGGATTTAATGTATTTTGTCATAAAATTTAATTTAAATGTTGCAAAATTTGACTAAAATCCAGAAACACACAACTGTCAAAGCAATATCTCTATCTAAGGTTTTGAGTAACTTGTCAAAGATGACTCATGAAAATCTAATAAAAAAAAAAAAAAAGAATCCAACATGAGGTACCATATTGGCACAAATATAGGACAATATTTTATTCTAGAAATCGTATTCTCAAAAATGGGGTCATTGTATCGAGGTCTAGACTTTTCTATTGTCGTTACACATCTGCACCACTAGATGGAGCTGCACTGAAGTAACCAGTAGGTGAATGGAGCGTCACAGTGAACGCGTGGAGCAGGATCTGATGGAAAATGGAGGAACCACACGACCGTGCTGAACAAAGGGGCTCGAGAGTCCAGAATTTTTTTTTTTTTTTTTAAAACAGACTTATTGTTAATGTTGTCCTTGAAAAACTTGACTTTGAAGGTTATGCAGTTATTGACATCATTAATGCACTTATTGAACTACATGGTTGTTGCTTATTCACTGAGTCATAGTTTCAGATTTTAAGAGAATACAGTTTATTAAATAATACTATACCTTGATTTTAAATAACATGGAAACCTGACACATACCTTACTTTAAGTATGGTACCATACTTCCTTAAAAAGATGAAATCATTAAAATGTTTAACAATACAACAGAATGTTATCTCTGGGGGATTTTCTTTCTATACTAACTGTACAATAAAAAGTTGTTTTATGAATAACCTTATTGTCTTCATCATATTTGTATTTTTCCCAAAATGATATTTAAACAATAGGGGTGGTCTTATAATCAGAGTCGTCCTATATTCGGGCCCATACGGTACTTAACCCTGTCTGGCACTGAACATGCTGCTCAAAGATTTGGTGGTGCTGATCTGGATGTTTTAGGTGTGACATACAAAGATTTGCTGTAAGAGGACCCTGAAACTCACACAATGGGGGCCTACAGCAACTCATACTCACTGAATCATTGTCTCTTCCTCTCCCTCTCTCTCTCACACACACACGTGCAATTGCCCGGTGATGCAGAGAGGCAGCGTTAGCAAAGATAAAGCGATTTCACGGTCTGAATACAGACAAACAGAAGGCATTGTCCTCCATTGGGACACACAGCCAACACACCCTTTAACACATAAATGCGACACAAGATAGGGATGGACAGGAAAGAAGGAAAAACCACTACAAACAGGAATGAATGTAAGAGCTGACCACACACACAAAGACAATTTAGATGAAGAAAGGATCAAAAGAAAGTTTCAGAGCCAGGCTTCTGGAAAATGAAACTGGTTTGGTATTATAGTCCTCTCATGGTTTTTCAGCGACTGCTTTTATGCCTAAACATAGTCAGTGTCAAACTCTTCAGATATTTGGCAAAAAGCAATAAACCAGACAAGCCAAACAACTCCTCCCACCCACTAGAGAAACAAACCCATCTCATTTGCATCCAGTCCCCAAGCTCTAACCCCCCCCCTTCTTCCTCCCAACACCCCTCTATAAACGCTTTGTGACACTTGAAAAAGTGGGTACGAATGATTGTTAAATCAGAAACAAAACAACTTTAAGAAGTAAATAAAACTGGACAAAAAGCTCCAACAGAAATAATGACTTTCAACAGCAAAAAAAACAAAACAAAACACAACAGTCAAAGGAAATTCTACAAATGTCAAAACTCATTCGCCATCCTGCGTGTAGCCAAAGTACAATTTCTAGTAGTAGTGAATTAAGAGAATTAGAGAAGGGCAAATTTATAACATAAATACAAAAAAAACCACAACACAGACTCTGAAACTAACCCATGAGCTTATGATGTAAATGTCAGAGCAGAGCTGTACGTTATTGCTGTGGGAGCTCTGGATGTTGTCCTGTGACTGACACGTCACATCTGAGCCAAACTGCCTCTGATAGCAGTTGGTAAACTAGCTTTTTCCTCAAGGTTGCTTTTCAGAGAGTTAGGAAAGTTAAAAACTATTAGTTCAGTCCTTCTCTTTTATCCGAACCACAAGAATTCAATTGATTGTCATAAATGCGACAGATATTCCAGTGGATGAGCTCATTTGACTAAGTGTGCAAATCCTCCACGTTTCATAAGGTGCGCTTTTACAAGAAACATCAAGCAAGCGTGTACATAGTCATGAAAATTCGACAAGATCCATCCAGTAGTAACAGGAAAAGTGAACACTCTTAGTATTTAAATCAGAATTACACCAACATTTTAATTTGATACTTTATGAACAAACGCTAGCATGCTGGGAAACCCGGCACTAGGGAGATGTTAGTGGTGCTGATACATGGCCACTACTTTTCTCTGTTGCATAAGTTTCACATTTAGGGTCTTGTACCCCTCCTCCCATTCACAGACATTTCCACCAGCACAGAAAGTACCGGACCAGTCACAGCAGGACGAGGGCCGGCTTTGCACACGCTGACTCATACAAGAGTGTCCAAGAGCCACTGGTGAAATCAACCTAGATGGTTGCAGAACTGCGAACAACACCTTTGACCAACAGTTTCTACTGCAAAACCAGCTGTCATTCAGTGGCGTTCCTCATCCACTGAATGACGTCATTTTAGACATCTTTTGATGATACTAGTCTGGTTGTCGCTTTAGCCTACGTCACATGCTCAGCTAATGTTGCTACAAACTCTTAAAAAAAAAGAAAAAAAAACAAGTCTGTCACATTAATTTGTAAAAGTCCGTCCGTCCTCTAGCTGAGCGCTTTATCAACACTGTCATTATCATCCACATTTTCTTTGATTCCCATCACTTTGCTTCAACTCTGTTCCTTCATTTCCTCGAACAACTTTGACTGGTCAGTTCAAATGAATGCTTTCTTTTTCATGCCTCAGCTGTCTCATTCGGGTTGGACCGAATGTCCATTCATTTGGTCCAACTTGGTGAAATTGGACACTCTTGACAGCAACAGACGGACTACTCCAACTTGTTGCCAGGTGTGTTTGCGTGTGTGTGCCCGCTGCATCTGTAGGGGGTGGAGGTCAGGACGGAGGCTGGCATGGACCAGATTAAGAGGAACAAGAAGCCTGAGGGATGAACGTGGAGAGAAGACACTGGTGCACCCTCGTTGTGCATTGCTGTGCTATGTATAACCGTGGACAGGCCTGCAGCAGAAGTATTCATGAAGCTGAATTTGAAAAGCATTAAGTGGGAGGTGCCTACACAAACAACACTGCTGTAGCTGGACTGATTCTGCAACGCCAGCTTACTGCTTGTAAGCACTCTCACGGCAGGTGTTAAGCCGCCTCCATTTGGTCTGTGAGAATTACCAAAGAGGATGGCAGCAGCTTAACCAAGACATCTTATTTGTGCTAATATGACCAGGATGTGAGCAGGGCCAGACAGAGCAGAAGGGAGGAGTGGGTTTAAGAGACCCTCCAGGCTTAAGGAAAAATCAATGAGTGGTGTGCAGACAGGAGACCAAGGCAGACGCAAACAGAAACAACAATGCATAAAGAGTGATGAAATACAGAGGAAAAGACTGAAACTAGTGAACATGAAAAATACACCAAAGTGAGTAGGCAGCATGTGGATGAGAGGAGGAGTGAGAACAAGGAGGTGAAGGGAGAGTTGAGACTATATTCAAAAAGAGACTCTTTTCTGGTGGCAACTGGATGGAAATATTAGCTTTCATGTTCAGGAAATTGTTTAAAAAAAAAAAAAAAAAAAACTGCAAAGTGAAGACAATGTCACAGATTGATGACAATCTAATTTGAGTTTTACTCTCAGTGCATGAGGATCTGCTGGATGAGATATGCGCTCTTCGTTTGCTGTGGCTGCCAGGTCTCATTTTTCCAGTGGGTGAAGGTCAGAGAAGGTTAGTTGCCATGCCAGCTTCAGCGGGTATCAGCACTACATATGACAGATACTGCTGTTTCCTTCTCATTTCTCTGAATTATTTTCATTTTTGCACACTTAAAGCTAACAGTTAGACAAAATGCCGTTTCAAAGTTTAAACGTCAAATATTTACAGGGATCTACTGGCAGAAATATAAATCATTCATATCAATGCTTTCATTAAAGCCACTATGTAGCAATACCATTTCTGACCACACGAGGGCAGCATATCAGTGAAAATTTCAATCGCCAACATAAGAAACAACAAAGTGCACCTCTGCTGGTACAAAGCAGTATTACAAAAAATGCTGAAACGTCCTCACTCTTTACCGCAGTATTGTCAGTGTCTGTTCTGTCATCCCAGATCTATTTGCCCTCATGTGGTCAGGAGTGGTATTGCTACATAGAGGGACTTTAAAAAGTATCATAATATGAAAATTACCCTTTAAAAAAAAAAAAAAAAAAATTTACAACTGATCCTGAAAAGTGAAGGCGGGGACAGAAGCATTCAGTTTTGCCACAAAATGTCACAAAATGCAGTAGACTTCTTCTTCTACCCATTCTAACTGGGATCCCACGTACTTCTGTTTCATCATGTCTTAATGTTTTAATGTAAGTAGTTATGTATCAAAAGCCAGATGTGATTTAGAACAATGACAGAAAGTCTCCAGCTGCAGTATAACCAGAAAGAAACATGCACATAAGGAATTAACTGCTTTCACCACAAAGTGAACAAAAAAAAGTCGACTTTGGAGAATGAATAAACAACTTGAAAGTCCTGATTAGGCTAAAGAGCTGAACTGGATTACTCTGAGACAAAACTAAGCAACTGGAAGAGAGAATTTGATTTCTTTCCATTCACCATTAGTCCACTGCATGACATTGCAAAAGTCCATGACTCACGGTCTGAACGCAGGCATTTCCCTGAAATCTTAAAGATTAAAACATAAACCCTCGTCATCAAACTGACCACAGTCACACCACAACTAGCAATGCTAATAAAAATTCAGGAGAACACCAAAAACAAGCGGAACGAAATTTTAAATGGCAAACTAATGAATCCTGAAATGTACAACTAGTGAAAAGGCTTTTTTTTCCCCCAGTAAAATAAATCTGAATAAATCAGAAAAAAAAATGTGATGACCAACAGGATGTCAGACAGACGGGGAGAGGGCTGTCATCCGGCGTATGCTCAAAAACATGTGGATCAAAGCTCTGCTGCATGTGGGTAAATATTAGCTCATCTTCTGACAGCTGGATGGTTGGAACCGAGGATTCATGGTCACTTTGGTTCAATATGACTCAGCTGAAAGTGCAATATTCAGATAAAACTTACAACCCACATATATCCATGCATCAACAAAGAATAACTAATATTATAAACACTATTTCAGGCATTTTCACCTTTAACTGATGCAATTTGCACAACAAACCCTGATGTGCTGAACTGCAGAGTTTTGAAATCCTCCCGTCTGCAAGCACTTCTCATCCCAGGCAACTGCACTGGTCGTCCTGGAAACCATTTCAAAAGCTCCCTTTATTAAGACTAGACTCAGCAACAAAGATCTTACTCACCCAATCTACACGGACGTGCATGCACAAACACACGCATGCACTCGCAGAGGGAGGTTAACCCAGGGCAGCGCAACATGCATTCCTCAACGGGAGACACACTACTCAAGATCAGCCCTCCACCCCCACGCATGATCTCCGTCCACACACACACACAGACAGACAAAAAACCCAACACCACATTGTCCCCTTCCCTCTGCAGAGGCCCAGTCTGTGGTCGAGGCAGAAACTCTCGGGGCGTAATATGACTCTGCCTTTATAAACACACGGAGAGGGAGAGAAGGAGAAAAGGAAAGACTAAGTGAGAAACTTGAACGAGAAGCTGAAACAGAACAGTTGTGAACAAGAGGGCAGGAGGGGAAACATGCCAAGGTAGTGGACGGAGGTTAGAAATGAACAACCACCAAAAAATTACTCTTAGCGTGTATCCAAGTCAACAAACCTTTGGCTCAACATCTCAGCACACACCATGCAGTACTCAAACATCGGAAAGATGGGGTCGAACCAAACATCTGCCACTAAAGGCTGGAAGAGTGAACTGCACTGGCAGGTTCGTCAGCCACAGCATCTCGCTCAAACCCAAGTCAGATCATCAGAGGACTGGACGGACACGTGCACACGCTCGTCCTTCAACACCCTGCAGAGCTAATGTCAGAGCTGAAATGACTGGGTGACTGACAGAAATATACCACCAACTACACTGGCTGGCCAAAAAAAACAGGTCATACCCTTTAATATTTGTATTACGTATTTCAGGCTTCGGCCGATACTAATGATTAAATAATAAGCCAATAATAAGCTCCACAAAAACGGCCAGTTACACTGTAAATCTTTGTGCAAAGCTCTGTCACATGATCATCCTCATAAATCTGTGTTCACCTTCATCCACAAAATTTTACATTTTCTTTTTTTCAATCCATCCAGTCATTTATTCTGTACACCCACTGAATACAGTTCATAGTCACAAGGAGCCTGTAACAACTATAAATGTTTCCATTGCCCTTAAAATTGTTCCAATTGTGAATAAAAAATATGTCAGTTACCAATCAATTTCAGAAAAACTCCCACATAAAGCAAAAAATAATAATTTGCTATATCTATATATAGATATATATAAGGGCTGTCAAAGTTAACGCAAATTCTGTTTAACGTCACTATTTTTCTAACTCACACACGTTTCTGTAAATATGATCCTCGGCCAATAAGTGTATTTACAGTGTCGGACAGACATGGCGACAGAAAAGGGTCTTATGAACGGCAAGTTTAGCATAAAGGTGCTGCCAGATGGGTCTGTTGAGAAGAAAAACGTTATTTGTATTTATTGTCGCTGTGAACTAAGTTACCACCGCAGGACACGGTAAAGTTAGTTTCACATCCGACATTCACTTGTTTTTTTTCCTCTTTAAACTTTAATAGCGTCATGAAAACGGCATTGATTTCATCCTGGTTGGTATCATTTTGTAGATATAAGTATGCCAGACATTTCACAAGTGTCATCAACCCTCCAAGCTCAGTGAGTGTGGAAAAAACTCTTAGGAACAGCACTGAATGTCCTTCTGAGTACCTCGCTGCTGCCGTGGAGTTTAGGGACCGTCAGCAAATTACTGCAGTCAAGCAGCAGCCCGACAAAATATACAAAGAAGCTGATGAATTAAGCCTCCAAAAAAGTACGGCAGCATTAGTGGACTTCCGCCTTTCAAACTAAAGGCTTAAAAAAAGTAAATAAATAAAGCAGATCCCTGTGATCCTGTATAGGACAAAATGGGTATAGATGATGGATGGATGGATAAACAGAACATTAAAAAATGTGATTAATATGCGATTAATTTTGAGTTAACTATGAAAAATCTTTTGATTAATCACGATCAAAAAATTTAATCGACTGACAACCCTAATATTAAGCTTAAAAGAAACACTTTGTTTCCCTCAACAGGTCACATGATATATCAACATTTAGGATCTAGGAATTGCTGTTCCTGACCTTGATGAAGCAAATAAAATATTAAGATTCTTTAGAAAAAAAATGTCTCCTTGAGCTTGATAAAATGAAAAAAAAAATGAACTACTGTCCTGAATAATTTATCAAAGGTTGCACAGGTCATCTTAAAGTTTTGAATCCTCCATGAAATCAGAAATCAGGGACAACAGCCTCCTAGCATTCCTCCAGACATGGCCAACTCCACATACACAGGGCTTGTTTATCCAAAATTTGTTGCAAATGTCCGAGTCTTTATCATTTAAACAAACAAACAAACAACAGTTGGTGTTGTCACAGAAGTAAAAATTAACATGCCAAAATGAAAGAGGTTCTGGACAACGCTCGCCATCATTTACAGGAGAAAGAACGACGTTGTCGCGCAACATTACTGAAGGGTAATGCAATCATTTTGCAGTTTTTATCAATATGCCAGAATTAATATGCCAGAATTAATTCTGGCTGCTTATATTTTATGCAAAAAAACTGCCATGGAAGTGCAGCTTATGAGCAGTCAAGAGGCAGGGCCAAATGGAAACAAACAAAATTAATAACCAGTCACTCAGAGAGACCATTTAGAATCACAAACCGACCAAGTGCGGTTGTTTTTGGACTGTGGGAGACAGTCAGAGACCCCAGAGAAAGCCCACACAAGCACAGGAAACAGAGGCAAACGCCACACAGAAAGACCCGAGCTGGAATTTATACTGGGAACTGTATTTTTTCCTTTGAAAAAATGTTCTTCTCTGCATTCCACATCTTCCAGAACACTTCTACTCAAATTTGACTCAGTTCTGTATCTGAGAACACATTCTTTACTTAAATGAAGGTTAACCTCATTTAAAAAGTTACCCTCTGCACTGTCATGCTTTGGTTCAGGGTTTATGCTTTAGCTCCATGCTTTATCATGTTTACTCCAACAGCAACCAGGACCTAAATGATAAAATGAATGATGGAAAGTCAGTTATGTGATCAACAGAAATCATTTACATGTAGCTGTATAGAACCATTCGCCTCTCCCTCTCTCTCTCTTTCACATTCCCTTGTCTTCACTGGCTCCGTTTATCTCTCTCTCCCCTCCTCCCTCTATCCATCTCTACGGGTGCAAGTGCCTGGTACCACTAGTCTCCCTCTCTCCCTCCCTTAAAGGCACGTCTCAAAGAGCTGATTCTCCAGCCTTCTGCATTTCCACATCACACACACAGGCAGCGTTCCCCATCCACAGAGAAATGTGCTCATACTGGCTGCATAACCATTTACAGGTGCTACGGGCACAAAATTAGACCCAAACGCTGGCATGTTTGCGGTGATAAATCACGTTACCTGCTCCTGCCGCAGGTCACGCACTCACAAAAGGAAGCAGGCGAGGCAAACATGAAGCATGTGCAGCCGCCAGCGCCCAACGAACACCAACGACCTCTGCATCCAAAACACCCAGGCGTTCAACGAGTCGCAGACTTGTGTTGTGTGGACGGTGTGTGAGCCTCCACGGCGATGGAATTTCTGACACAACTGACACCCTGAGCCAAATTATAGTTTTGTTGCAAAGCAGCTCACAAGCCAAACCAGCACTTATTCCCAGTACAGCTTTACTCGGTCTTCCAGCTGAATCCAGCTCTGCGTCTGTCAAGGCTGGAGGTAAGATTCCCGTTTACCGCACACCACGAAATGCATTTATGGTATCCTGAGCCTCCGAGGAGAAAAAAATGATCCACTTAAAGGGGTTTAAATTATGTTGTAATGATGTTGTTGTTTTGTTTTTCAGTTTTAGCGGCAGATGCAGGAAGTGCAGCGATAAAAGTCACATGTGGTAAACAAATTCCTGTCCATATATTTTCAACCCCAACAACGCTGAACATGAACGCAGGTTTAATGTCAGAAAAGCTTGGAAAAGACTGACAAAAATGACAAAAAAATTTGTGATTGTTAAATAAATGAATGACTGCTAATAATTTTTGGTTTAACAGGGATTAATCGACCAGTTCTCTTTGCTTCACCTTAGCCGAGCCGACAGTGCAACTTCCTCCAACAACAGACAGCGCACACAGCAGCTCGATGCTCAGCCGGACTTGTTATATAAACAGCTCTTCTGCAATCACAACTGATCAGGACTTCCTCAACATTTTCAAAACACAATGAGGCACTATCAGCCCCAGAGAGTAAGAGCTGATGCAAAGGAGAAGATGGCAAACACAGAGCATAACTAGCACCTTAATTAGACTTTTATCCTACAACCTGCACAACTCATGCAGCCCTGCGCTGAAGAACGTGAACTTGAAATCTGACTCCTGCCACAAACCTGCAGCTGACGAGCAGAGCCGATGCGGAGATAACAGAGAGGCACTTCAAAAGATGCAAACTGACAGCACAGGAAGGAAAACAGTTTCTGCACTCTGAGGGTTTCAGTCCGGCGAGCTTTCACTGGAGTGCATGACATGACCTAAAAAAATAGCTTGGTCAATATCAATGTTTTTCACGCTGCTCAGTCCGACATGTTTGTCCTGCTGACTAGACGTGTTTTTGTTTTAATTATACAGGATTCTGCTAGTTTATAAATAGGAAACTGGAAGAGATTCTTAAGATTTGTAAATGTCACTTTATAGGCAAAACAGGCGAGACCAGAACCAAAAATGTGTCAGAAGCTCACCAGTAATAAAGGATACATTTTTATGGCTCCTGACTTGGTGCCGATGGCCATCAGCTGCAGCTTGGGGTCAAAGGCCAGAGCACTGGGCTGATGGGGGAACCCATGCTCCACGGTCTACAAGAGAGAACGAGGGAGACGACATGAGTGGGAAAGACAAACAGAACAGATGATACAAAAACACACAAAAAAAAGACAATGTAGGTTCAGATTTATTTTTCAGACACCCTTCCATGACAATAAACCCAGCTGAGTCTGCAATTGTGCGTGCTTGCTTTGGCCTGTCAAGACTTTACAGTCTTCAAGGCGTCTAAAAGGGAGGATACCCTTAATAAAGTTGCAGGAAAGTTATTTAAAAATGCTGCTTTATTGCACAGCTCTGCAAACCTTGTTAAATAGGACTAAGAAATTCACAACTTTTTTTTTGCTCTAGAGCTACAGGGAAGAGAAAAAAAAAGCAACCAAGCAGAAAGCTGGTGTAAAACACAAGAGGGTCTTATATAATTAGTGCGTCCCTGACCATACCTTGGAGATGAAAAAACAAAAAAAAAACAACCCTAAAACTGGTTGTTAAGATGGGAGCTGGGACATAAGATAAAACGTTAAAAGTACACTTCCACAGGCACGCAGTTACATCAAAGCAAGCTTCCTGTGGAGAGACCACCTTGGTGACAGTTGCACCAGCTGGTGCCAAACAGTTAAAAAAAAAAAAAACTGTGTTTGTTGTTCCTGCAAAAATAAACAGTTCATGGACTTTGAACATGATCCACATTTCATCAGCCTGAATATTCACTGCTGAGGGGTCTCACCACCTACACACTCCACTGATACCACAGGCGTTCAGTAGGGCTGGGCGATTTTATCGATTCTGCGATATAAATCGATATTTTATTTCCCAGAGAGTATCGATTTTTCAGCCCCGGGTATCGATATTCTAAGCCAGGGGTGTCAAACTCCAGTCCTCGAGGGCCGCTGTCCTGCATACCTTAGATGTTTCCCTGCTTCAGCACACCTGATTCAAATGAATGGATTATCACCACCTTGTCATCCAGATCTGCACAAGTCTGTTAATGGCCCAGTCATTTGAATCAGGTGTGCTGAAGCGGGGAAACATCTAAAAAATGCAGGACAGTGGCCCTCCAGGACTGGATCTTGACATCCCTGTTCTAAGCTCCTTCAAAATCCCCGTGTCCCGCACGGGTGCTCTTCCTGCAAAGTGCAGAAAGAGCCATTAAGTCCTCCAGCCACTAGTGTTGCTGTAGAGCATTTCTAACCAGTTATCCAGAAGCAGAAGTTATCTTCTTCAGTTGAGCCAGTCAGGAGGATGGCGGCGAGAATAAATCCAGCGCCTGCGTGCTCAAAAGTAGATGTGTGGGAGCAGTTCGGGTTTAAAAAGAAAAAGGAAAGCGAAGATTTAGACAGAAGTGTGGCGGTTTGCAAGCTGTGTCACATAAATGTGAAGTACTCTGGAAATACCACCAACCTGCGAGCCCACCTGAAACGTCACCACCCGGACAAGGTAATGCTAACCGAGAGCGAGCCAAACTTTATTTGTCAGGATTTGAGACCGTATTCAGTGGTGGAAAACGCCGGCTTTAAGGGCTGCGTATACTCTCGCGGCAACGTGTCGCAGTTACTTTTGATTTATGCTCAATTTTGAAGCGCGTCTGCGCTATGTTATTCAACGCCACAACGGAGAGGGACAATCACGAACTAGCTAAACTTACTAAACGTATCTCTTGTGTTTTTCCACTTCCTCACCGTCTCGGCCGTATCCAGACCCACATTCATCTCTATCTCCCTCCATGAATTACTAGAATATGTGCTGTCTTTGTAGGGTGGAGAACCAGAATCGTACAGATGTGGGTACTTCCTCATTTCTTCGATAACGTGGATGTAGAATTGACAGAGGCCTCCTTTCTCTCCTCTCTGCGACGCTGTCTGCAGTCACCTACCTTTCAGTTCAGTTAATTCAAACAAATTGGAACACTCACAAAGATGTCACCAAAATCACTTTGTCCCGTTAAAATCTTTCAGAAAATGATGTAAATGTATTGTTAGAAAAATATCGATATAATATCGTATCGTGAGCCAAATGTATCGTATCATATTGTATTGCGAGATTAGTGTATCGCTACAGCCCTAGCGTTCAGTCAGAGGGCACCTCCACAGACGGCCGGTTTGGTCAACCGTCCAGAGTCCACAGATGTTCAGTTTACTGTCATGTCTGTGACACTGGCCTGGCCCGCCACATCCATCCACTTCACAAAATTCTCTCCTGTGAAATGGGTCTGGTACCCCTCCATCTCACAGCCCAACTATTCAACGCAACCAAGGTGGATTTTTTTTTTTTCTAAACTTGTATTTGGACCAACAGCTTTTTGGCTGCAAAACAGACAACAGCGAAACATGGGCAGCTTTACCCCTCAGCACGCCATCTTTTATTAATTGCTTGTACATCTAACCAATGCAATCCAGAGGCAGCTCCTTCTCCATCCCTTTGGCACTGACCCCTTGAAACCAAAGCCGAACCCCGAGGAACCAAACCAATTCTTTGTGTCAAAGAAGAAAAAGAATTAGGATGGTTGGCAAGGCTCATGTGACACAGAAAAGCATCAAATCCTTGTATCCAAAAAGATAAGTACATTTTGACTCGAGTTTGGAGGAACTGTCAACCAGGAAAAGCATAAGCCAAGAAGGCCTTGATTAACATCAGTCATTATGAAAGTGAACAAGCTGCTCTGTGTTACTCATTCACATGACACTTC
This sequence comes from Hirundichthys speculiger, assembly GCA_018398805.1. NCBI lineage: Eukaryota > Metazoa > Chordata > Actinopteri > Beloniformes > Exocoetidae > Hirundichthys > Hirundichthys speculiger. The sequence continues at coordinate 272,481 of JAGFBZ010000912.1, forward strand.
ATTTATTGAAGAACACCAGCTTTATAGACAAGCTTACAGGGACAAAACTCTGATCTTTGTGTTTCTAATTTTTTGTCCAAATAAAGTCTCATTTGGTTTAAACTCACATAAAGATACTTTTGGTTTTTGTTTCATGCTAAACAAAATAGGTTTAAATGAATGAAATTAAAACACGCTAGACTACAGAAACAGCAGCAAACTTGTTTTAGTACTTGTGCATTAATTTAGCATGAAAATCCAAAACGACTTTCTTGCTGTTAAGCTGAATCATGTGAACCTGTACTGGCTGACGTTTGTCCATCAGACTAACAGCTTCAAAACATTCAGGCAGGAACAATAAAGAAATTAATTAATTAAAGCCTCTTCTGTGTGGCTACACCACCTCCTGCCAACACCGTGCTGATGAGTGGGGACGGCCCAGCATGTCTTGTAATACCTTTTTGTCCCACTAGAGGAGCACTTTGGTCAGGTCCTATGCCAGGGGCTCACGGTTTCTCACCATGAAACTGAACACAGGTGGTCAGAAGTGGTGTTGCAACACACAGCCTGGTGTGAGTGCACATTTACTTTGATCAATACCACATGTTTGAACATATTCCTAATATCAATAAGTGGTGAAAAGCATCATTCAGGTAAACAAGGAGGAGGAGGACCTCACCATCGCAGTAAATGTTACAGAAAATTTGTTTCTGTGTTCACACATCGGTGCACTTGACCATCTTCTAGACGTCTCACGAGGCAGCTGGCCATAAAATCTTCACAATAGGTCAAGAGAGCACGTTGCTCACATGCAGCCACTTTGCAATATCTCTGGAATACATAAACTCAGGGCTTCCATGCATGTGCAAACAGGAGTCTATGCAGGACATATGAAATGCCATGCGCATGTATGTCTGGAAAGAAACGGCCCAGTGGAGGAAAAACAGGCTTTCAGCCTTAAACGAAAGACCAACCTCTGTCTCTGGACTCCTCAATGTTGCCAGCCTGTCACTGAGTCCATATCTCTAGCAAGGAGTAGGCGGAGTCTGGACAGCATGTAAATCAGCTGGTGTATATGCCAGATATCCAAATCACCTCAAACAGTAGAAGTGTTATCTCTGCCAACCTCAGTCATCCTGGTAGGCACCTGCTGCCATCACTTAACGCGAGATCACAGTTTCATCCTGATCAGACACACGATGAACATCGATCACTGCACCTCGATTAACGCCATGACTCCTTCCTTCCACCATTTAACATCCTCCTCTCTCATCATTCATCATCACCACAAGCCAGCTTGTGACCCTGTTCTTGTAAAATTCAATGTCACATCCTTCAACAGATTTCCCATCTGGAATTTTAACTAAATAGCTTACAAGCTCAACTTCTGGATGCCAGTTTACTTGAAAATGTATATTTGCAACAGAATTTGTTTCCTACCAGCACAAACAGTCTTTTACAGTATACATTGCAAAGCTTGTGCTTGTTTGAATGCAACAGCAATATATTATTGTAGTTATCAGTTTTAATGACGCAACTAAGAAAAAGAAAGTTAACATGTCAACTTGTGCACTATACAATATAGGTTTGCACTGCATTTCTGCGCAGGATGGTTAATATTGTCATATCACGAATCGTACGTGATAGATTTAGTCTTTCACCATGAAATGTTTGAACAACCCTGCTCTTTCAGTTCAAGGCAACAGCACAGCAGAACTGGTTTGTCTTTGCACAGTCGTCCATCCAGGTGTACAGGTACAAAGACCCTGTTTGCCAAATTACACCACATCCAAAAAGATTACCTGCAGCTGCTATCTGAAACTCGTGATTAACTTGACAAAGGGGTGCTGCAAACTACTTTTAGGCCACCACAAGTTTAGCAACAGCAGAGAAGGTGACAGCTTTCTGAAAGTGGATCTGAAAATTTGCTCAGGCCAAGGAGCTCTTAAATATATCTCAGCTCTGGGGAGAGGAAAGCCCCCCAGTAGATGTTAAACACGGGATGATGACTGTACATTAAATGGCTCATAATCATGTGGACGTTGTGTCAGAGTTTAGTGACATTAAAGCTCACACTTGCTGTTCAACCCAGTGACCCTCAAAGGCTGAAACAAGCAGTAACGTGGACCAACTTGGTCAGTACTGGTGGGTCACACAGCTGCGGCATCACCGTGTAAAGGCTTATATTTTGAATTAATCTTCTTATCTTTAAATCTCATAATCCCCATGACTGACACAAGAATTTGCAAATGGCTAATTAAAGGGATATTGGCTCTACACAGATACGTTTTTGGATGTGCTGATCACTTTGAAGGCAGGAGGCCTGTGAACACCCCCAAAAACACATCAACAAAGCGCCCAGCACTCAAACCCATCAATCAGCACCACTTCACTTATTTATTTATTATTTATGTTTTTGGGACTGTCTGTGGAAAATCAGGACAGAAACTGTAACACAGTCAGAACAGCCAGGCTCACTGCTCCACTTCAATTCTGGTCCCGTTTCGGGAAAAAAGGGCTCGTTTAGTTTAGTTTTGGGGCGCAGCTTAAGAAAAAGAGGAAACCCCGTCTCCCACCCCTCCTCAGTCTTTATTTTACCTTGTTGAAGGCGAAAAGCTCCTGTTTTATCTTCTCCCTCTGCGGGTCGGTGCCCTGCCGACGAAACCTAAACTTCATCATCTTCAAGCCGGGTAAGGGAAGGTCGGGCCCGGCGGGACGGAGAGGGGAAAACGCGGAGATAAGGACCGGGAGTTATCGGTGGCAGGAGAGGCGGCTTCGGCGCAGGCGGACGATGCTAAGCTAGCTAACGGACTAGCCCATGCAGGCTGGAAGCGGGGCTACAGCTGCTGCTGCTGCGGCGGCGGCGACTCTTCTCTCCTTTCCTCACCCTGCTGGTGCTGTTTAGGTCGTGGTGGGTTTGACCACAAAACCCCCTCCTCTTCCCGGTTCACACGAACCCCGTTATTTCCACCAATGAGACTGAGGAAATCTGCGAGAAACTACTGAGAAACGCCCACTGAGCGGAGAACTCCTGAGGAGGACGCTCGTTTTACGACACGGAACCTACCGAAAGAGAGTCCCTTGTTCCCACGTTCATTAACCGTGACGGACAGTAAGTTATGAGGAGAAAATTAAACAGCCGGAGGATAAACAGTCAATAAAAATTAACAAAGCAAAACAATTGCACCTTACCACTTGACATTGTTGAAATATTACATTTTATTTCCTTTAGACGTGTTTCTTTTATATATTTTTTCAGTTTTATATAGACAGTTAATGCAAATAGAAACCCAATTCCGAAAACATTGGAATCCTGTGTCAAGTGTAAATAAAAACAGAATGCAATGCCATTTTTTTTATTACCAATAGAACATAAAGAAGACATCAAATGTTGAGACATTTTATCATTTCATGGAAAATATTAGCTCATTTTGACTTTGATGGCTGCAATGCATCTCAAAAAAGGTTGGAACAGGACTGCAGGCGGGCCAGTTCAGCACCTGGACTTTTCTCCTGCGAAGCCAGTGGGCCTGTGACGGATGTAGTATGTGGTTTAGCATTGTCTGTTGTTGGAAAGAGGAGGAGGGTCTGTCACACGTTTCCTCCTAAAGTCAATAATCATCTCCATCTCTTTATGGTGTTCAGTGTGAGATTGTTGGTTGAGCGTCACACTAAAAGTCTCTGCACCTCCTCCCTGAACGGCAACTTGTCCTCTCCTGAGATGAAGCTGATGAAAAAAAAAAAAAAGATGAAGCTGATGATGGTCATATCAGCTGCAAATTTAATGATGGTATTAGAGGAGAAGGCAGGTGAACAGTCATATGCTCCAAGCAGATGGACAGAAGTCCAAGTAAAGCACTTTGATGGCCAGGATATTCAGGGTGATTGTATTAAAAGCTAAGCTGAAGTCAGTGAAGAGAATCATTACGTCGCTCTTCTGATGTTCCAGATGACTCAGCATAGCGTGGACGCCAGTGGACATGGCATCCTCAGTTGATCTGTCAGGCCTGGAGGCAAAATGATGTGGGTCAAAGGAGGGTGGGAGGTTTTTCAAACCACTTCATTATTTCAGGGGTTAGTGCAATGGGTCTGAAATCATTCAGGTCCTCTGTGGCTGGTCTTTTAGGGACTGAGATGATGCCGGCTGACATCAAACAGTGTGGGGCAGTTGCTTGTGCCAAGGAGATGTTGAATATCCTTGTAAAGACTCCAAACGGCTGGTCAGCATGAGCCTGAAGTACTCTGCTGGGTACTCCATCCAGATCGGCAGCGTTCTGTGGGCAAAAGCGCCCAGAGACAACTTGTATTGTAATAGATATCTGAGATAATTGTATACAGACCTCAACACCCGCCTCACCTCTCGTTCGTTTAGCTCCAGTGGAAGAAAGGTGGTGTTTGGTCGGCGCATGCCTGCAGTCACAGTTGTCCTCTTGGCCTCAAACCTGGCAAATAAATATTTCGCTCCTAAGCCAGTGAACCATCTGTGGGTGCAGTGCTGGTTTTCTGCCTTTGAAGTTTGTTAGTTGCTCCAACCCTTATGACCCACACCCTCCGTGGGTCATTGTGTGACAGGCAATCTTCTATTCTCTTTTTAGTTTGCCTTCGCTGCCTTGATGGCCCTACTCAGTCCTGCTCTGGCAGATCTCCCTGGTCATCCAGACTTTCTGGTTAGAAAACCTCCGGATGAGTTCGGCAACTGTGACTTTGTTCACGCAGCACTCGATGTAAAATGCCACGGTCTCTGTTTATTAGGGCCAAGTTATGATGATTGACTTTGTTGATCTTCTGAGGGGAGTATAAGCTGGAAACAGGAGCAGTGATGGTTGCACCCTAAACTGTGTTCACAGACAGTAATTTATAGTTTTTTGAGTCCATGCAGAGATGTCCAGTAGAGAATCATGACTGTTTTCAATGCAGTGCTCCCTGAGAGCCCGAAGATCACGCTCAACCAGTTTTGACCTTCAAACCTGTCCCACTGCACACAGAGACTCCTCCTGATTCTCTGAATCTTTTGATGATGTTAAGGACTGTAGATACTGGGATCTTAAAAGTCTTTGCAATTTTACGTTGAGGAATGTTTTGCTGAATTTTTTTCCTCAATTTTAGTCTGTGTAGTCTTCAATTTGTCACAGACTGGCGCAACTCTGGCCGTCTCTACATCTCTGCCTCTGAAATGCTCCTTTTATACCCAGTCATTCAGTTCAGCGTCTATTACAATGCAACTTGTCTCTAGGTGCTTTACAGAGACCCAGAGGATGACCCAGAGTCATATCACTGACCTGTTGTCAATGAACCAGTTGTCAAATGCTCCTCCCTCTGCTCTAAGTTTTTTGAGTTGTGCTGCTGCCATTAAAGTGAGAATGAGTGAATATCTTCCATGAAATGGTCAAATGTCTCAGTTTCAAAGTCTAACATGTTCTTTATATCCCATTGGGAATAAAATATGGGTTTATGATATTTGAAAATTGTTGCATTGTTTTTATTTATGTTTAAGACAGCATTGAAACCTTTCTGGAATCAGGCTTGTAGAAAACTGCTCGCTACTGCTATTATTCAATAGTCATCTTTAAAATGTGTATTTCAGTACTGAAAGATCATGGGCTAACCTCTGGGGGTGTAAATCACAAGTTTCATCACAATATGCTAATACATCGATTAACTGGATGGTGATTAGATGCCTGCCAATACAACAAAATCGACCACGACATGATTTTGATTTGACTCAGTTTTGGAGCGAGCGACTGATATGAGATGATGTCATGTTGACTGAACACAGTCACTTCTATTCACATGAAATCACAGTAAGAAACTAAAATAGCATTTCACATTTTTATTTCTAGGTTCAACTAGACAGTTTAAAAAATACCTTTTCCTTCAATAACAATAAATTACAAAAAGTCAGTTGCTAACATGTATTGATTAGGATGGCATGTAGTGATGTCAAACTGATATTTTCATTTTGGATCAATGCTACTTAGAGAGATTTCCAATCTCAATTCCAAAAAGATGAAGAAGATCAACTGAGTCATAAATACATCAGATTCGGTCAATTCTGCTTTAAATGAGAGAGAAAAAATACATTTATAATCTTTTTAAAAATTATTTTCATTAATTTGTCCCTGAATTTTTAAGAATAACTAAATATTAACAAATGGGTGGCTGTAGCTCAGTTGGTAAAGCGGGTTGTCCACTCACTGTAAGGTTGGGGGTTCGATCCCGGCTCCAATTGTCCACATGTCAGTGTTCTTGGGCAAGACACTGAACCCTGACTTGCCTGCAGTGGGCCTGGCAGCGCCCTGCATGGCAGCAGCCACCCACTGGTGTGTGAATGGGTGAATGAGAGGCCAATGTAAAGCACTTTGGGGGGCAGCATGAGGGTGTCTAGACAGCGTTATATAAGTACAGTCCTTTTACCATTTGCAAACCTGACTGCTGACTCAGCCTCTCTGAAGTCCACATTTTTTATTTTATTTTTTTTTTTACAATTTTGTGGTTTTTAGGTGGTCTATTTTCTTTTTTTTTCTGGTGCCTTGGAAATTACATTTTGTAAATGTTCATGACCACTGAGCTGTTTGAAAATAAGAACTTTCAGACCAGGTTGTACTAAAAATTTTAATACACATCATTATTCACATCCATTACGTCTGTACAACAGATATTTACAAGATACACGCTGTATAAGTAAACATTTATCAAGTGCAAATTCCTTCCATATGTGACCTAAGACGTTTATGTGCCAAGACCTGCTTCCTTAATATTTCCCTGCCAGTACTTTGCCCTTCATTTCATGACGAAGGGAGGAAGAATTCAACTGCTGGTGGTCTTTCCATGTTATATAGTAATACCTTCACAAAAATGAAGTGATGGCTTCAGCCTCTACTCATTATATAGTGGACCGCATCGTTTGGTAACCTTTTTGTAGTGCAGTCCAAATATGTTGCGAGAATTGTTATACCCTCAGCACACAGGAGCATTGCTACAAAGCTTGACGGTCCTGCGTTGTGTCAGTCGCAAACAATTTCTATGTCAGAATGACTGTTGGTTGAATGAAATGAAGTACTGACGGAAATGATTTGTTCATTCCAGTTAACCTGAGTTAAGCAGTGAGCGAACAAACACTCCTGCTGCTAACAAATATGATCGTATCCCTGCGAACGAATGATTGGAGCAAATCAGAAACTGATTCAGACCGAGTGAGACTTGAAATAATTTCAAACCAGTGTTAATCTTCAACATTCAGCAAGGTGATGTTTAAGATGTCAATATTTATGAGTAAAGTCTGGTGTGTCTAAAGCTCTACTGGACGCAGAAAATTGTGCACTAGTAAAACACGAACTTTTCAGTTCAGTGAGTCTGACATGGAGTCAGAGCTCTGATAAAGTACTAATTTAATTTTTAATGGTTGATTCTAGTGATCTCGGTACACTAAAAAGAACGGCCCCACTCATCACTAGTGTTTCTGCTTTCATCATGCAGATAAAGACCTTCCTTTTTAATAAGGCATTTAACTAATTATAATATTTTATATTATATTTTAAACATGTTCTTAGTTTTTATGCCAGTACTTTTTATGTTATATTATATGTCAGTTTTAGTTTCAGTTCCTTAATTCCAGTGTTTTCTCTGCATGGGGGGCAGCTGGTCTCCAGGACTTGGGGGGCAGCTGGTCTCCTGGATCTACTTGTGATAATGCGATGGTGTTCTCTTTCCGGTTCTTCTGTGCCGAGCCATGTTATCCATGTGTTTATTTATCTTGTCTCATCATTTTTTATATGTATGTGTATGTCTATGTGTTTGTGTGTATGAGCATGTGCAGTGGTGGGAGGAGTGTGTGGGCCCACCGCTGGTTGCGGTGTGCAGGGGCTGGTGCTGCGGGAGGGATCCGTGTGTTTCATGATGCCGTTGATTATTTTGTTTTTACATTGTTAAGCACTTTGTGCTGCATTTATTTGTATGAAAAGTGCTATATAAATAAAGTTTGATTGATTGATTGATAAAGAGCCAATCAAATTTCTTTATGCTTGGTACACAATCAAGCTGGTCAATCGGGGAAACCGAAGTACCATGAAAATGGTATCCACTGGGTGGCAGCACTGGGCAAAACCAGTCGTTACCACTGCATTTGGGGCTTTTTCGTGTCATCTAAACTTCCAGTTTTGAAGCGACTTTGCGAAGTCCCACTGACTTGGAAGGCGCTGATTGAATGCAAGTTTAAATACAAAAAATATAAACGTGTTAAACCTCACATGAAATTTCAGACTATGTTCCTGTTCGGCAAGACTGGATGATCCAGTCTATTGTGCCTGGAATAACTGCCAGGAAACCGCAGGAGAGAAGGACTTGGATGAATGCCATACTCTGTGTAGTGGGGTTGACCTATTACACCGTCCCATCCCCATGTATGCTTAGCCCCAGGTCTGTAGATGCATGAGAAATTTAACTTTTCTCAGCTTCTGACAGAAGCAACACTTCCAATGCGACGCAATCAGAGCACAGGTCAGTTCGGCAAAGCTTGACATCACACCATTCAAAGTCAATGGACAGCTCTACTTTTACTTTTGACGCTTCCAGGGCGTACGCATGACCAGAGAGTTATGAAAACAAATTAATCATGATAGTCCATTAGCATCCACCATAGTCATAAGCAAGGTAAGAGTAGACATGTCAGTTTTTTTGTGGAGCAGGTTTGTGTGGGGGCGACTACTACTTCAATTTCAATGAACATTGCTGTGGAATCACAAAAGATAGTAAAAAAAAAAAAAAAATCAATTTCTTTCTAAAAATTAGGGGCTCTATAAAGAAACTTTAATCCTAAGAGTTGGTGCATAAAACTGTAAAGCAGCCACAGCAGACCAGAGCCCAGATAATTTTAGACACTGAGGCCAAACTACCAAGTAAAAGTATTTGGTCAAATTTGGTCAAAACGCATCACTGACACATTTTATAGACCATTGGATGAGCTGAGAAAGTAACCATATTATTAAACAGACTGACACCATAAACCATACATTTGTTACTTCACATAAACCTTGACTTTGCATTTCAATATATTGCATTTTAGAAACAGAGGTAGTTGCAGTACATTTTTGAGGCATTGAACTGTTATTTCTGTCTCTATCCATCTGTATCTCCTTGTCCTACAGCAGGGTAATTTCACTTGGTGGTAAAGTGAGTCTCTTTTCTCTGGCCGACAACATGTTCTCCATGTGCATGGCGATGACTCGACACAGCTCCAGGCCCTAGAAGACAAACACTCAAATCTTCAACAGCACAGTACTCGGGTCGTTAATAAAAACTCAGAGCTGGGCAAGATAACACATCATTATAGCAGTAACTCATTAATTTATCAACATTTATTTTATTGCACATTAACGCATGTTGCTAACATGCTTTTGTTTTGAAAAGTCTGTTACTGGCTGCTGCGGAACTGGAAGAGAATTGGCAGGTAAACATGTGGAAAAGCTAAAACAGACATGGAGAACAGTAAAGTTACAGAACTTTCACATGGACATTTTCATTTTAAAGTTCTCCCAGACGGCGGATTCGACAGAAACAAGGTTACTTGTAACCTTGAGTGCCACCGGAGTACTTCAAGTCCAAAATATCACTTAAATGCAAAACACACAGTTGATGTCAGCAAACCATTCATCGCATCAGACAGTAGAACGAAGCTTCGGGAGACTACGCTAAATGTAGCTTGTGGGAGAAATACAGACAAACAAAAGCAAGAGAAGCTAACAAAAGCCTTAGTGAAGTGGTTAGCTATGGATTGTAGGCCGATTAGTGTTGTAGAAGACGTTGGTCTAAGAAACATTGTGAGAATCCCAACAAATGACTGCAGGTATGAGATGCCCTCGAGAGGCACCATCACACGAAGAATACACTGGAGTGGCATTAAGCTTTATTTCATTCTATATTTTTTAAGATGAGATTTACACTAAATATGTGTTACTGACCAGTGCTGCTGTTAAAACTGTTTGCACAACAAATGTTATGGAACTTTTGTTTATATGGCAGCAGAACATTAAGATAAAAGTGCACTTTACACTACTTTTGAATTCATTATTGGTTTTGCGTACACAATGTGATTAATTGCGATGAATCAGGAAAATCATGCGATTAAAAATTGTAATTGTTGCCCAGCCCTAATGAAAACACAAAGCACTCGCATGCACATACACATTTCCCCCATTTATAACCCACCACACTGAGTATGTTAGTTCTTTCTCACTGCGTCGGGAGTTTGTCTTTTACACACACACACACACGCACACACACCTGCTCCAGCTGCAACTGGGTGATGCGCTGGTTGAGCAGGTCTCCTATCATGATCTCCACGTAGGGGTAACTGGAGCCTGAGGTTGGTCTCTGGGTGCGAGTTGACTGAACTTCCTTCAGAGGAAAACGCACCATGGCCTCCTAATCGCACACACATACACACACACTTAAAAATGCTCAGACAACATTACATAAGTAGCAGTTTTACACATTCCAGATCCCTGCCACCTTTTTTTGCCAGCTGGTCTGGGAACATAAAGCATGCACAGGGTGGGTTTTTGCATCTGTGATTGTGAAGGGTTAGACTGGGACATACGTGAGTATCTTTGTTAAGAAAGTGCAGCCCATTCAGATTAACAGCCAAGATGCATGGGGCATGGAAGGAGGCAGCGCTCGAACTCTGGATGTAGAAGAAGGAGGAGCCAAACATGGGGAAGGCACTGACCAGGCCTGGACAGAAAAACAAACAAACATAAACAGGTTACTTCGTACATGTCACCACAATCAAAATTTACAAAATAATGCATTGAGGAGGACAAGTTTATTCATTTTTCATTATTTTCTAGTCCAAAATTACAAAAAGGTGGGTGGTTTGTGATGACAATAGGGACAGGAGACAACAAAAGCTACACAACATGTCCTGAAAATAATCTCATATTCCTTCAAACTGACATTTTAACATCAAAAGCCCCACTGGTGTTGCTTTAATACTGCTGAGTTTAAGGGGAATAAGCCAACAACCACTGAAAAACCTATGATTAGTATAGGACACACTGTAACTTACTGATGCACATATGTACAGGGGTTGGATAATGAAACTGAAACACCTGTCATTTTAGTGTGGGAGGTTTCATGGCTAGATTGGACCAGCCTGGTGGCCAGTCTTCATTAATTCCACACAGCACCAGTAAGAGCAGAGTGTGAAGGTTCAGTTATCAGGGTACAGAGCACAGTTTTGTGCAAAATATTGCAATACATACAACATCATGGGTGACATATCAGAGTTCAAAACATGTGCATCCAATGGTTCAAACATTGTATCCTAAAGGTGGTGCCGTGTATCAGGATGACAATGCACCAATACACCCAGCAAGACTGGTGAAAGATTGGTTTGATGAACATGAAAGTGAAGTTTAACATCTCCCTTGGCCTGCAGTCACCAGATCTGAATATTATTGAGCCACTTTGGGGTGTTTTGGAGGAGCGAGTCAGGAAACATTTTCCTCCACCAGCATCACCTAGTGACCTGACCACCGTCCTGCAGAAGGAACGGCTTCAAATTCCTCTGACCACTGAGCAGGACTTCTATATGTCATTCCCAAGACAAATTGACGCTGTATTGGCCGCAAAAGGAGGCTCTACACCATACTAACAAATGAATGTGGTCTAAAACCAGGTGTTTCAGTTTCATTGTCCAACCCCTGTATGTTCAGCAAGTATGTATCATCAGGCTGATGTCTTACCGAGGAACTGTGCACGGGCCTGGTGCGGATTTAAAGCCTGGACCTGCTGCATGTGCTGCATTACCATATTCAGCCACTGCTGTGAACCCTGTTTGCTGTAGAACTGTGGGGGGACGCAATCCTGGACCTCACGACTGAACACACACACACACATTAGGAACAGTGTAAACAGGTGTAACTCAGAGGCAGGAGACATATGTAGCGTCATACATGTGCTTCTTATTAGTGACCAGTGAACAGTGACTGTATGTCTGCAAATGCATGAACAGATATATGTGCATGTGTGGAAAAAAAAATAAAGCTTAATGCTCTGACAAGCCACGGACAAATGTTTCAAACATAAATTGGAGTCTATGTATACATGGTGGGCAGGTAGATGGCGTCCTTGGCACGGTGCTGTAGGGCTGCCAGCCTGGCAGTCTGCTGCAGATGCTGCTCGCTGGCCTTACCCTGAGGAACCACACTCAGTAAGGCCTTCAGGTAGTCTGGCAAGACCTGGAAAAGAGATCACACAGCGATTTTGATTGTAGCGGTAACATTTAGCTTCATGTGATAGAGAGAAATATTGCAGTGTATGGCACAGAGTGAGACCAGGTGCCAACATTTCTGCGCTGCCAGAGCTGTGTCAGGATCTACCACCCTGTGAAGGTGGAAATCAGCAGTTCTTCATGCTGTACCTGGTTGTAGTGCATGGTGACGTAGAGCTCGTTGTCAAGTTTAAGAGCCAGACTCCAAATGACTCTTCTGAACCAAAGACTGTAGTTGGCGTCCACTTGCTCTGCCTCTGTAGCAATGTCCAGGATGTACTCGCGCTTGTTCAGCGGACGCACGTTCTGACCTGCACAGGGAAGCAGTTCAGTTAATACCTATTTATGTGTTGTCTATAGTAGTGGAAATGGTAGTGCCCCCTTTTTTAATCCTTTGGTTTTTGTTGTTGTTTTGGTACCCTCATGAATCGGTGGCTTGCATGTCCAACTTTAGCAGTAAAACCTTGAAGTAGTTATCTCCTCTAAGACAGTCAGTCTCTCGCATTGTTGCAGAGGAGTTTTGGCCGATTGTTAACAACATTATTTCAGTTCATTGGGGTTTTTGTGCATTCACTTATGTAAAGCTCTGCTAAAGTCCTTAGGCGTTCCAAAACCTTGATTCTTTTAGATCATTGTCTCGTTGCATGACCAATTTTTGACCAAGCATTCGCTGATGGACAGACCTCATATTTAGCTTCAGAATACTCCGGTATGCACAAGATTTCATGGTTGAGCCAATAACTCCTCGTCCGTCCATAGGACATTGTTCAAAATGTCTTAATTTTTCTTCCACACGAAGTTATGCAAACCCTTAGTCAAGCTTGGTTTTGCAATTCTATTTTTTTTGTGACAGAGGATACTTTCTCCTGGCAACCCTTTGAAACATACCACAATTCTCCAGTTTTCTTATAACTGTGCTGCACTGGGATTTAACAATTAACATGCTCAGTGAAGCCCGTAAAATCTGAGAAGCTCTTGGACTTTTTTGTACTTCTCTAAAAATAACATGGCTCAACCTCGTGGTAAATGTGGTGGGATGTGCATTCCTGCAAAGATCAGAAACTGTCTTGAATGCTTTCCACTTTCTCACTGTAGAGTGCTGGACTGTAGAGTGCAGCAACAATTGCTTCTCTAAGACCATTGCTTATGGTCTTAGAGAACCAATTGTTGCTGCACTCTACAGTGCAGCAACAATTGCTTCTCTAAGACCAGCAACAATTGGTTCTCTAAGACCATTGCTTATGTCTTTCCCTCTTGGCATTCTGTTAGGACACACCTGAATGCTGCTGAACATCTACTTGTATATCTACTGCTGATGGTCAGTTCAACAAGGGCTGCTGATTAGCAGCACCTAGCTGCATCTTACCCTCTTAAATACTATGAAAGTAGCTAGAGAGTACTTGGTATTGCCCACATAATCTTTCTTTTTGTTAAATAATGTCAGAGTGAAAAAAAGTTATTTGTTGTTGTTCTTCTGAGGTTGAATGAGACCAACTGTGATATGATTTTTCTTTTGTTTTACACACTTTTGCACACGACTTTACATCTACATGTAAAACTATGCTGATATGTCAAAAATGTTGGTTTTAGAGCTCCACTTTAATGAGATCCCAGTTACCTTTGTGTGTCACCAAAAATACAGTATATTCATCCAGCGCCTCCAATCTCTGCAGTCCCATCTCGAAGCAAAGCTCCTCAATCACATCCAAAGCAACCTGGCATGGAAAATGTTATTTCACAATAACACAACACTGGTGATATTAACCTCAAATTTAGCACATATTTTCTAGCTTTCTGGTAAACAGAACCAACTCCCTATCCCCTTTACACAACTATTTAATGTTTGGTATAAGAGGTTTTTATTATATTGTGATTACTTTCTTTAGAAAAATTACAACATTATTTAATTGGATCCGTTCGTGTTCCATTGTGTGTGTTTCACTCACAGAGCATGTCTTGATTTTCAAGTGCCTCTCAATCCCACCTGGGAGCAGGAACAGCTGTCTCTTGGAGCTCCGCCCAGCCTGCACACAGACACCCAGTCAGAGGGAAACATCACACGACTGGACACCGGCATGCAGCTGTTCCTGATGACCAGTGCTCAGTCGTCTGCTCATCAAAATCCCATTTGAGTGTCCACAGTGTGTCCAGAGGAATCTATCAGAATCACTGCAGCTGGGCCTAAATGCATTATGTGAAAAACCCCAATTTCACAATAATTCTTCGGAAAGGAATATAAAACCTACTTTCAAAAAACATTTTATTCTTATCATGGAAAATAGCTTTGCTATGTTTTCAATAATCTAATTACTTCCCTTCTCCATTGGTTGTTTAAATGTTTATTTGAACATTCTTGGGTAAAAAATAAATAAAAATATACAAGAATACAATGATACTGTAAAATCAGAATGATATTTTAATTGTAAAACCAATCTCATAAATATCTATAGGACGTATTAAAGTCACACTATGTAACGATAGCACTCCTGACCACACTCCTGTAGCATATCACAAGAAAGTAATTAAAAAACACACCCTTTTTATGTATGCGATCACCTTTATTTTACTGTTACTCTAAAGTGATAAACTCCAACACTCTTCAACCTTGTCGCTTTGCTTCAGGCTGCTTAGATCTGAACATTTCTCAAACACTGAGCAGTTCAGGTTAACAGGGTCATGTGACTTCACAGACTCACACAGGAGTTAAGCTAGCCTTCCTGAGCCTTCCTCATCTACATCACGCCACATACGACTTTAAACAGGGCTACAATAGTTCAGTTGATGTGATCAAAGTAGTTTCAATGAATTAAACTGACACATTAATGTTACAGAAAAAACGAGTCTTTATTGCTCAGAGAGTATTGTTAATTTGTTACTGTAATGCACCAGAACAAAGTGAACGTGGAAAGAAAAACATCCCAATGATGCGCACACACCAGGAAAAAAACAAACATGGTATGGCGGATGTGGTGTTAATTACTTCAGCAGTTTCAGGTAAGACAAAGTAAGGTTTTGGCAGGTGGGTATTTCTTTTCCTATGGTTGTGAGAGGTCCAGTTGTGAGAGGAAAGATATGAAGGATTGTTTTGGGGTTGTCACGTGGGGTAGACATTTCTGTGAAACACATTAGTTCTTTCTCCTTGAAAAATCTTGGATTGTCTGCAGCCCACGTTCATACCACAGTTTAAATCCCGTATCAGATCTAACTGGTTTCAGATATTCCTTATGCCACACTGGAGTGGAGCAAAACTGTTTAGCTCTATCATCACAGTGTTGATTGCACTGCTCGCCATGATTCAATCATATTCATCATTGGTGGATTACACGTGATCATCTTTCTACGTTTATACAATGTTTTCATGTCAACCGAGTACAAATTTAAATGAAAAGTCAAATCTGTTTTGATGGTGGATTATTCCATTTCCTTCCATGATGGAGGTCTTTCAGAAGAGAAATTGAACATAATCATCCGTAACTGTGTGGTCCAATAATACCACTGTAGAGTAGAGTAGGGTTATCGTAGGGTGAATACAGTAGTGAGAGGCTGACATGGCGACGCCCTTATTCCTGATGAAACTGGTGATGACTTGTCTTAGATATAAATAAAGAAGATGGGGCATAATGGTATATTTTGAAACACATAAGTAAGTGATCCCTTTTTAATGTATTTATCCAACCTTTTAAAAACAGGCATGAGGTTTTCCATCTCTTAAGTGACCTGGAGACAGAATCAAATAACAGATGACAGCTGTTAGCTGACATATTGTTGACATCTGGTGTAATTTTTATTCTGAGGTATTTAATGGATTCAATGATACTGAAAGTTGCTGCGACCAGTGGAGCATTGTATCCGTCACTAGACTTTAGTACAGCAGAGATTTCTGGTCTTTTAAACAGGGGAAGCTCATCATAAACACATCATAATCTGTGTCAATTTATTTATATGTAAATTCTGCCCTTCCCTTCCTTACAGTGACTGTGATTTATTTATAGTGTAAGAAATAAAGTATTTCGCTGTAGAAATGCCAACAAATGGTCACTGCTTGTCATTCGACTTTGTGTGCAAAATCGGCGATGGACTGAAATCGTGCATGAGACGAGACAGTATATAAATCTCGGAAACCTGTCAGTCAAAACTGCATTCAGCTTTTCCTCCAATCACCATGAGGACTGATCAGCGTCCAGGCCAGCCGAGGCCAACCCACAGCTCCTTTCACTCCCAGAGATGCTGAGAGTCCGGGGGATGGGATCAACATTGACATTTAAGCCGATGCCCATCGAGTTTCGCAGCAATGGAAATAAAAAAATTGCTCCATGAAGTCCCAGAGACTCCCAGCTTTTATGGGGAAAGGCATTGACCAGAAAGCAGTATGGGAATGTATGGACAAGTTAACTACTTTACTGGTGAAGAAGTAGCTGATTCTGAATCAACTCATCTTCATGTTCAACGTGTTCCAACACATTTATAGTCAATGAATTGTTAACACTACTGCACATATTAGGTCATTTATTTTTTTGACATTATAGGGGCAGGGAGACAGTCTCAGAGGAATCCCCTCTGCTTTAGTAGTAGCATAGAAGAGTTTAATTGGTTAACTTTATAGCCTGAGAACTTTCCAAAGTATGAGAACAGTTCTGTAAGACGCCTTTTACAGAGTTATCTAGATCCATTAAGCATAATACGATGTTGTCGGTGAAAATAACTATTTTGTAATCTTTGTTATCCATCTTCATACCTGTAATATTACAGACTGATCAACAACTAAAACAAATAATGGGAGTGGAGGTGGTGGTAATGGTTGAGTGCTCCTTTGAATCTGTATTGCCATGGATATGGACTTATTAGTTAGCACTTCTGCAGTAGATGTAGAGAATTCTGACCCATCTATTGAAGGCCTCTCCAAAGCGAAACCCTAGAACCTCAATAATGTGCAGCCACTCCACTCTGACGAATGCTTTTTCAGCATCGAGAGCCAGGACAGCAACATCTTTACATGCTTTTTTAAACTATAGGGCATTAAGCGGAGTCCCCAGATTAGCAATTTTAGCAAATGTCAACACCACAAAGCTGAGTTAGAAACTAACCATCATAGCTTTGAGCTCCATGTTGTTAGGGTGCTGCACACGTCCGCCGTATTTGAAAGTCCTCCTTAGGTTCTGCTCACATGCTTTGGCAATACCTGTCAGTAAAGAGCACTGGGTCACTAGTCAAATACAGCAAATATCATCAGCCTGGTGATGAAGGAAGTGATGAATGTGATGCCACTTCACATGGTTGTAAGGAGGCGGGTGGACTGTCTACCTTGATACTGCATCCCTGGGCTCTCACAGGAATCCTGCAGGAACTTGAGCAGGAAGGGCTTCATGACATCGGAGCAACGATGGAACGCTGTGAGGATGTACATCAGCCTCCATCCTCTCTGACAGCTGTCTCTGTACAAAACATGCACAGGGTGGCAGGATCAAAGCCCCTCCATCTCCACACCACTACCCCTTCACTTTAAAGTAGCAGCCAGCTCTGGAAGTCTTACGGCTTGGAGCTGGTGTTGGCCGTGACTTGCTTCATCACTTGGCAGTAGGCTTCATCCTTTATCAGACCGTGGTCTCCGCTTAACTAGATTTAAGAGGACATTGATGACACAGAATAAAAAAACTGTGTATTGAGATTCTTTCTGCTGGAATTTTTCTCATGTTTGTGTACCTTCAAAATAGTGGCAGCCAGTTCCTGTTCAGTCTGGCCTTTGAGAGGGAAGTCTCCCATGAACTTCATTATGGCTAAATAAAAACAATTAGTTAGCATTCTGCCTATTGAGATCATCAGACCGGATATGTTTGAAGGGAAGATGAATCACAGTCAAATCTAAGCGTAAAATACTGTACATCTGTAGCCACAAGACTAGCTTTCTGCTTTCTATTTTCTACTATCAACTATCAATCTTTTCTGCGCTCTGTTCTTACCTAAGAAAATGTCAGCAGCCACTCTGTTCATCCCACTGTCTGAGAAGTCAATCAGAGATTCCTGGATCGGAGACTAGAGAGACAAAAGTATTTCATTTAAGGTGCCAACCCGCAGCAGCACAAAATAGTTGGAATAACTGAAATAAGTGATAAAGGCTGTTGTGTATGTGGGAAGGTAAAAAGACCTTGGAGAATTTGACCATATCCGCAGGGTCCCTGCCCTCCTTCCCTTTTTTGGCTTTCTGATCGCTATAGTGGAATACAGATAACGTTACGTATTTTGAAACATGAAACGGTCATGTGTCCATTTATTTGAGAGCATACTGGAGCTTCAAATTTGCTCATCTTTGGCATGATTTTTGCAGAGCATATTTGAGTGTGCTCCTCACTGACCTCTTGTTCCTCTGTGCTTCTCTGAAGTACTTCTTGGCAAACTCAATCATGTGATACTGGCTGCTGAGCAGTGGCATATCATCCAGTTCAACACTCGAGCCTTCCCCATACAGATCATTTACTACCTGATAAACATGAAATCCACAGCTTAAAGAATTATGCAACAGTAACGCTTACATGACCACAGATGTCCGAATTATTTACAACCACAATTCCCAAAAAAGTTGGGATGCTGTGTACAACGTAAATGATGAAGGTGAGACACTTCACCATATAGAAAGATACTGGCTCATTTTTAAGTTTGATCTTAAAAAAGTTGGAATGTGGGCAACAAAGGGCTGGAAAAGTAATCATATCAAATCAAATCAAAATACTTTATTAATCCCCCAAGGGGGAAATTAAAAAAAAAAAAAAGAAAAAGAAACATCTGGAGGGAACATCTTGCAATCCAATTAGGTTAACTAGCAGTTTAACTAGGTCTGAAGAGCTTAAAGAAGCAGAGTCTTTCAGGAGGAAAGATGGACAGGTTGCTCCACCATTTACAAATTGTGAAACATTTCCAGAATAACGTTCCTCATCTTAAAATTCCTACAACTTTGAATATCTCATGGTATCTCATCATAATATCAGCATAATCAGCAGGATGATTTCGCAATGAAATCTCTACACGGGCTCAGGAACACATCTGGAACTGTAAGGAGACAATTCATCACACCATCCACAAACACTGGTTGAAGCTATGTCATGAAACAGAAGATACCATATATAAATATAATCCAGAAATGCAGCTACCTGTCTTCTCTGAGCTACAGCTCATTTAAAATGAACTAAAAGATAGTGGAAAACTGTTCTCTGGCCAGATAAATCAAAATGTGCAACTCTTTTTGGAAACCATGGATGGGCAGCTTTGTGGAAAGAAAACATCTAGTGCTGAAAGGTATATACAGGTTTCAGAGCAGCATACAGTGTTCAGCCCCCTTGGAACGTTTCAACCTTTTGCTACATTTATGGCTTCAAACATAAAGATATGAAATTTTAATTATTTGTCAAGAATCAACAACAAGTGGGACACAATCGTGAAGTGGAACGAAATTTATTGGATATTTTAAACTTTTTTAACAAATAAAAAACTAAAAAGAGGTTTGTGCAATATTATTGGCCCCTTTACTTTCAGTGCAGAAAAGCTGACTCCAGAAGTTCAGTGAGGATCTCTGAATGATCCAATGTTGTCCTGAATGACTGATGATGATCAATAGGGTCCACCTGTGTGGAATCAAGTCTCCGTATAAATGCACCTGCTCTGTGATAGTCTCAGGGTTCTGTTTGAAGCTCAGAGAGCATCATGAAGACCAAGGAACACACCAGGCAGGTCCCAGATACTGTTGTGGAGAAGTTTAAAGCTGGATTTGGATACAAAAAGATTTCCCAAGCTTTAAACATCTCAAGGAGCTCTGAGCAAGCAATCATATTGAAATGGAAGGAGTATCAGACCACTGCAGATCTTCCAAGACCTGGCCGTCCCTCTAAACTTTCATCTGGAACAAGGAGAAGACTGATCAGAGATGCAGCCAAGATCACCCATGATCACTCTGGATGAACTGATCTACAGCTGAGGTGGGACAGTCTGTCCAGAGGACAACAATCAGTAATACACTGCACAAATCTGGCCTTTATGGAAGAGTGGGAAGAAGAAAGACATTTCTCAAAGATATCCATAAAAAGTCTTGTTTAAAGTTTGCTACAAGCCACCTGGAGACTCACCAAACATGTGGGAGAAGGTGCTCTGGTCAGATGAAACCAAAATCAAACTTTTTACCCACAATGCAAAACAATATGTTTGGAGTAAAAGCAACACAGCTCATCACCCTGAACACACCATCCCCAGTGTCAAACATGGTGGTGGCAGCATCATGGTCTGGGCCTGCTTTTCTTCAGCAGGGACAGGGAAGATGGTTAAAACTGATGGGAAGATGGATGGAGCCAAATACAGGAGCATTCTGGGAGAAAACCTGTTGGAGTCTGCAGAAGACCTGAGACTGGGATGGAGATTTATCTTCCAACAGGACAATGATCCAAAACATAAAGACAAATCTACAATGGAACGGTTCACAAATAAACGTATCCAGGTGTTAGAACGGCCAAGTCAAAGCCAGACCTGAATCCAGTTCAGAATCTGTGTGGAAAGAGCTGAAGACTGCTGTTCAGAAACGCTCTCCATCCAACCTCACTGAGCTGCAGCTGTTTTACAGGAAGAATGGACCAGAATTTAGTCTCTGGATGTGTTAAACTGATAGAGACAAACCCCAAGAGACTGAAGCTGGAACTGCAGCAGAAGGTGGCGCTACAAAGAATTAACGCAAGGGGGCCTAATAATATTGCACGCCCCATTTTTTAGTTTATTTGTTAAAAAAGTTTAAAATATCCAATAAATTTCATTCCACTTCACGAGTGTGTCCCACTTGTTGTTGATTCTTGATAAAAAATTGAAATTTTATATCTTTATGTTTGAAACCTGAAATGTGGCAAAAGGTTGAAAAGTTCAAGGGGGCCGAATACTTTCGCAAGGCGCTGTATGCACAAGTCTGCAGAGCCAGACAAAATCTTTTTCAGTGAAGGCCTTGCATCTTTCAACAAGACAAAGCTAAACCATATTCTGCTTTCATGACAAAAGCCTGGATTTGTATTAGAGTCCAGGTGCTGAACGGGCCTGTCTGAACTCCAAACCTTTCACCAACTGAAAATATTTAGCGCATCATTAAACAAAAAAAAAATAATAATAAAAAACGCCCCAGAACTGTTGAGTAGAATGAGGGAACATTCCTCTCCCTACTGGTCTCAGTTCCCAGACGTACATAGACTGTTGCTAAAATATTTGAATTTATGAGGTTCGTAAATCATTGCAAAATTTACTGATATGTATGACAGCGTCCCAACTTTTTTGGAATTGCCCTTTGTGCAAAATGTAGCCATTTCTGTAATTCAAATGTAGGCAGCATTAACAGAAGATGATAACATGGTTAAGAGGTGTTATTTATGAAGACCAAATCCTGGTTGGCACCTCTGTGGAGAGGTCAAGCTCATGGGCCGCTACAGCTGAGCCCATCGCTACGGCAACGGCAGCTGTTGCGGCAACTCGTCCCTGCCGGTCTCGAGGTTCTACACGCTCAGCGGGAAGAATCAGGAAGTCTGGAGCAGCCACAGGATGCACGTATTCACTGGGAAACACT
This sequence comes from Hirundichthys speculiger, assembly GCA_018398805.1. Taxonomy (NCBI): domain Eukaryota; kingdom Metazoa; phylum Chordata; class Actinopteri; order Beloniformes; family Exocoetidae; genus Hirundichthys; species Hirundichthys speculiger. The sequence goes on from JAGFBZ010000912.1 coordinate 294,305, forward strand.
CCAGACTTTCCGTACACAGCCCCAAACCGCCAGCCTGTCGGAGCATACGCGTATCAAGATAAATCCACAATCATCCTGAGGTTTAAACATACTCTACATTAAATATTAAAAAAAAGGCAAAACAGCAAACACATTTGCAAGGACTCAGTTTTGCCACACCCACCAAACTCAGGAGTGTCCCTTTTGAGCTCCTCCAGAAGCATGACCTTCTTCCTCACAATGCAGCCGTAATGTTTGCCTACACACACAAAGAGACACGTAGATATGAAGCTGAGGATATGAAGATATGAATGGTATGAAGCACAGATAAACAGATCTAAAAGCTTCACAGAAGCAGGACTCTCTTATGTGTTTGTGTTTGTGTGTCTCACTGGTCTCCAGGCCATCCATGTGCTGCAGTCTGATGATGTCCCCTTTGTGGAAGCTGAGCTGAGTCCTGTTATCAGTGATGTAGTTCCTCACCGCCACTACGTACTCAGAGTCCTGACAAAGATCAAACACACTGACACTGACACCTACGGTACACATGGACATATTCAGTTCAGTTCAGTACAATTCAGGCCTGGAGAGGTCAACAATAACAAAAAAGATTCAAAAAAATATATGCGTTTAAAGTAATACACGTAAACACTTAGGGGAAATGTTGTATGATATCCAGAGGAGCTGATACAAAAATTAATATGAGGAAAACAAAAATAAACATTACTTTGCCTGTCCTAAGTTAAAAAAATATATTGGAAAAAAGACACTTATTTTTAAAAGGTGAGCTGTGAAACCCTAAACAACCACTAGGTGTCGCCCTAGTGCAGCAGAATCACACAAACTGTGGCAAAAACCGAAAGCTAAACCGGAAGCCACTTTCATGCTACGCCAACATCACTATCTGCACATTGCTGTGCTGTTCAGACTATGTGACTTTCTGTCTTGTAAAGCCATTGTCATACGACATGTTTTCAAGGCTGATTTGGCATCCACTGAGCTCGCTGATTGGAAGCAAATTGGTTGGCAGTAGCCAGTCGACACTCAATCCCCTATGTGTGACCATCTCAAAGACGCATCAAAGACACTTGCTGATATGTCGCTGAGCCACTACCAAAGGCAGATGGATATTTAGCACGTTAAATATCTGGAATTGTCTACCACCAAATGAGAGATCAAGGCTTTGGTTGACATCACCATGTGGAAGGGAAATCAAAAAGCGCTAAGGGAAACTTGAAGGGAAGCTTGTGAAGCAAGGTGCAATTATTTGTCAAGACACAACATGCCATACCCCAATCTGAGCAGGAAGCTACTTTTTCAAAATAAGTGTTCTTTTTTTCCTCATGTCCTCAACAAATCATGGCACAAACAGCTGGCACTGCGTATTTCTTGCCTTGGCCCATTCTTAAATAAACAACTTCTGTGTTGCAAGTGGTTATGCATCATTTCCCGCATGTGTTTTAGCTTATAAAATGTGGTTTAGAGATCATTTAGGAGACGAAAGTCGTTGTCAGATCAGATAGTGTGCAACTTCCCCATCGTCCATCAGTCACATAGTGTGAACACCATAACAACTTCAAGACTCCTGATTTCTATGCTTCCACACAACTTTCATCACTGGTAGACTGCTGTGCTGCTCAGACTACATGACTTACTCTCCTGCAACGGAACCAGGAAGAAGTGTTTAATTTCTGTATTAAGGATTAGAATATAGTAAATTTTAATTTTAACAGATTCATGTATGAAAGGGTTAACAGAATGCTTGATATGTACACCAGACATGTGGAGTTAAACAAATCCTCTCTACTAAGTTAACATGGTTGGGAATGTACTTTTGAAGTTTAAAAAAAAAAAAAGAGTTTCAGAAAAGTGGACATGCAGGATGCTGCTAAAAACACATTTTCTAATAAAAAAAAAAGATGTACACTGGGAAAGCGTGGCAATATTGTTCAGCAACAGTATCATCTATATCGATTCTTCCTTTCTTTTAAATAGTGAACATCAGATTAACAGATAAAAAGCCTTGCATGTAAAAATCAATCACTCTTCAAACACTCACACATGCACTTAGAATTTAACAAAATCCCTCTGACCTTCTTGAGCTCTGTGAGGAAGTAGTCAATCATATGTTTGACCTGTGGGGCCTTGGCAGAGAACAGGATCAGTTTCTCGTTGGTCAAGTTGAACTCCAGCATGTTCTTAGATGGAATAGACACAAACAGGATGTCCGAGTAGCTGCACAGGAAGTCATACGCCAACCAGGAAGTCAACTTCCAGTCAAAGTTCACAGCAGTCAGACAGCAGAGAGACAATAGACCTACCCTCTTAAATAAGACCAATATATAAATCTGTTTTTATGCACATCCGTAGAATGATAATAGATTTAAAACAAAAACTAGTGAATGCTATCTGCAGATACTAGGATGTCACTGGTTCTAATATTTACAATTTAAGCTGTTTATATAATTATTTCAATATCAGCACATAAATATTGTGCATGAGGTTCACCTGTAAGGCCTCAACACTCTGAAGTAGTCTGAAGCTGCAGAGCTGCTCTTCACCAGCTTCAACAGTTTAATGCCTGTATGAGACACAGACAGCACCTGCACTCCTGTCCCCACACTACCCTGAAAACACACACACACACAAACACACAAAACAAGCTAACAGCACATGAAACTGAACACAGAAGCTCCTACAGGCCAAGAGTAAAAGGAAGGTTGCGTCATCTGGATACACTCAGATTATCTTCTTACGTGTTTCTGAGAGAAACATAAGAACTCACAGAGGCTGGGAAAAGGCGGGAGAAGTAAATCTCCCATGAGTCTCTGGCCATGGCGACCACTTTCTTCTTCACATTCTCATCATGTGTCCCTGAAGTCTGATCTACATTGTTTTCCACTGTTCAAAAAAACAAACCAACCACCGTCCCAGTTATCATATCCTGCAGGCAAACTGAGGCGTGTGCATTAACAAAAATATGGATACCACAGACTTTTTCACATACCAAACAGGGCTCTCATCTTCTGTCTCTCCTCCTGGGTGATTCGGATACAAGCCTCAGAGAAGGTGTCATGCAAAATCTGAAAATATAAACAAAACCAACAGAACACATTCACCCTCAGGGCTGTCCACATTTGTGACATTTTTGTGCACACTCAGTTAAATGACACAGTTTTTATCCATGACAGTTAGCCACATCATATGCATTCATGCACATTAATTGGTAACATATGTAGAGTTTTGAATATTGCAGTATTATACGTCCATTTAGCTCAAGTCTTTTTTTCAGCAACACAACGCTAAAACACATTAGGTAAATATTGCAAAAGCGTAACTTTCTAGTTCAACACTGGGTGTTAAACTGCTCTGCTGGCAACAACAAAAGAGCAGATTAAATTTTGTTTTCATTGATGCATTATCATCAACCATTAACAAAATGACCACGTACTATAAAGTGTCTTTCATGAAAAGCAGACAACAAATTTCAAAACGAACCTGTCTGAAGATCAGGTCCAGGGTCAAGGGATTGTTTAAGGTCTCTTTTGGATAGAAAACCTGCAAATAGTGAAAGACAAAGACGAGTAAAGGAAGTATTCATCTAAGTTAGTGAATGCAAATATGACACTAAACCTTTGAATGTTTAATCTCTTGCCCCTGCGGTGCAATCTAATATGTTGTTACACTGAAATAAAACTGAGATGGAACCCACCTCCTTCCTCATGTAGAGTTTCCATGGAACGTTGGAGTAGGTATAATATTCATCACTGGTTCTGCTGTGGAGCTGAGTCTGAATGACCTCTTCCTCTACTTGTAAATCTCTAGAGACTGATGACACATACACATTTTTCTTTTTACCTTACTAACATGAATTAAAATGGATTTATGGTGGTTTTTACCAGCTCATTAACATAATACGCACTTTTTAGCTTAAATGTGCAGAATATCTTTATTTATTTAACCTTTGTTTGTACAGGTAAGACATATTGAGACCAAGATCTCATTTTTATCTTTTATCTTTTTATCTTCATCTTTAATTGTGAATCAAACAAGAAATGAGACTAAAAAAGAAAAGAATGTGAACATTCATACGTGCTATGAATACGTTGTGTTGCCATCATCATACTTCACTGCGTCCATGTTTTTTGAGAGACAATTCCAAAAATCCAAAATGTTTTCTTGTGTTTCTTTAAGCAATGGATCAAAGAGTCATTTATTGTGGAGTGTATAGTTTGAGGTGGTCACTCCAGCCCCTCAGCTCTTCCAGGTTGACCTTTGGCCTGCTTGTTCCATCTCAGATTAATGCTCTGCTTTTCCTGCTCTGTGAGCTTTGGCTCACACTTTCTCAGCCGGTTTGTTTGTGTGATACAATCTTTCCATTTTCCAGTATTGGAATTATTTAATGGTACTCTGTGGGATATCACTTTCTTTTCTTGTAATATTTTAAAACATTTTTTGTGTTAATTTTGCTCCAACAGTTTATTTTGTGTGGGTTCGTTATAGAAAATCTCAAAACATGGACATTTAAATTATAGACTGCTACGCAACAAAGTGGGCCGAAAGGGCATTGCATACTCACTCCATAAGTGCTCATTTGCACGTTGTTTGACTATTGTGCAGTTTGTTAATGTAAAAATAATTCAATAAGTTCACCTGGAGGAGGGGCGGGGCTGACATTGGAGGTGGTTGGCCCTGCAGGTCGAGGTTTGGTTGCCTTGGCGACTTTAATCCCTCCATCCTCTTTAGACTGTGTAGGCTGAGGCTTCCTCTGAGACTGAGACGTGACATAAATCAGACATAATTTTAGCCTGTGTGTGTATTTGTGTGAGGCAGGTGCAGATTTAGGTTTTACCGGCCGTGGTGGATTTGCCATTTGATCTTTAAGGATCTCCATAGCTTCATCATGAGGGTCGGGTTTCTTTGCAAACATCTTTCCATCACTTTTCCTACACACACAAATAAAGTTATGAGCAGGTACATAACCACAGATCGTGATCTTTGTTCCCATCTCATTTTCACTTGATAAAGGAACCATATGTGGGCTCTCTGTGTCACCTTTGGCTCGAAGACCCAGTAGACGATGTCGTGCCGGCCGGCTGGTGCTGTTTAATGATGTCTTTGATGTCGTGGCTCGGGTCCATGCGTTCTGTGTTACTCACGGTGGACTGGATCACGTCCTCAGGACCGCGTGTTGGACCTGGAACGTAAGCAAGAACATACCGAGCTTCATGGCTGACATCTTAATTTCTTAACCATGTAGCAACAAGGACAACCCTTCAGAGCATTTGACGCTACTTCAGTCCACATTTTTAACTGGATGCAGTGGGCTTTTAAAGCTTACGATAATATAGTCTATCAATTGTTATTCCAACTGGGATTTGCCAACTTCATTCTTTACATTTGCACCATATAGTGAGTCCAAGACGTACTCATTTTACGCTGAACAGCAGCAGGGCTGGACTTGTGCGACCCGTCACTCTCTTTGGTCTGCAGACAAAAAAGAAAATGGTACATCTGCAGAAGATGTATCAAATTTCAAAGCATCACAAAGGCAAGGTGCATGACTACTCACAGGACTGGGTGTGTGTGAGCGCTGTTTCATTTGTGCATGATGATGTATTGGTGGTGACTCAGGGGCCGGAGCAACAGGTGGGAAGGATGATAGCATTTGCTGCTGGATTGCAATGGCCTGCATGGTCATCTGCTGGGCCTGTGCCACAGAAACATGAACATGCAGGATATGAAGTACATGCAATCAGTTCTTATGCTGTTGAATACTCCTGCTTTTTTCCCTGTTTGTCTTTAAAATGATGCCTCTAATGATCAATATCGTGAATAAAATTACTTGGATTTACAGTCTAAATGACATTTAGTGTCTAACCAAATGTATATATTTTTTTGTCAATTTGACAAATTAACAAGAAAACCAGTTTGGTACGTACGCATTTTACCATCCAGTTAGTTCTCTTAACCACAATGACTGGAAACAAGGGGAGAAAGCTACACAGTTTGGTCCCATCTGAATGCAACCAAATCCAACCGATGATGCCTCTAAAGCTCCAGTGATTACATTTTCCCACCAAACAACAGCTACAGGAAGTTAGTGCTCCTGACCAAGAATAATCCAGCGTATAACCCTAGTTTCATACAAAGTTCCTGTCCATGCATCAGTTTTCAACTGCTCTGAGACTGGGTTGCAGGGGCAGCAGCCTGACGAGAGAGTTCCAGATCTCTCTTAAACCAGACACCTCCTTTTACTCTACCCAAAGTCAGCCAGGAGACATAATCTCTCCAGCAGGTCCTCAGTCTGCCCTGAGGCCTCCTCCCAGTGGGACATCTTCCCTGGAAGGGTGGCTAGCAGAAGGTATCAAAAAGTGGACAGACCAGAAGACCAGAAGAGTTAATTGAAAAGCAGCAGTGACTCTATTCAGAGGCTCTCCTAGATGACTGAACACCTCACCCTAGTCTTAACCTCAAAAACCCTGAGGTGCTGTTTGGTGTTATTTATTTGTGTACTCTTGATGGACCCTCTACCAGGAGATGTTCAAAAGGCTAAGGGACCGATCTTCCACCAGATCTGCTAAAGCCACTATTAAGGTTTAGCGGGTAGCAGGAGAAAAGAACGCAAAGAACGCAATCTTCCACCTTCCTAAACCCGCTATCCCACCTGCTCTAAAATGGTAAATGGACTTCACTTACATAGCGCTTTTCAGACACCATCACGGTGCCTCCAAAGCACTTTACAATGGCCTCTCACTCAGCCATTCACATCCACATTCATACAACCAGTGGGCGGCTGCTGCCATCCAAGGTGCTACCAGACCCACTGGAGGCAAGTTTGGGTTCAGTGTCTTTCCCAAGGACACTTTGACATGTGGACAGTTGGAGCCGGGATCAAACCGCCAACCTTCCAGTGACTGATCAACCTGCTCTACCAGCTGAGCTACAGCCACCCTGAGCTACAGCCACCCATACCCACTATGCATACGAATGGTTAGGGCATTCCTCCAGTTAAACCAATCAGTGCGTCAGCAGCCATTGCCTTTAAGAGCAGGTTGCGCTACCCGCTAACCACTATGGAACGTCTTTCCATCCAGATCGGAGCAGCTATCATGCGCAGCTTGTCTGGGACTCTGCTGTAGAGCTTCCTCCTCTTCCTTCCTCCTCCTCCTCTGCACTGATACATGCATAAAAATATTTTTACCCAGACAATCAATCCTATCAATTCCTATCCTATCTGGGACTTTTCTACCTGAAAGTCCCAGATAGTTGGTGTGCTCCCAGTAAACATGCTCTTGTCGTCTATGGTTTAACTGGCAAGGAAGCCGTTTAAGACGATCTCTGCTATTTTCTCAGGGGTTCAACTGAGGCCAGATCAGGCGTTTTATATAAGAGTTAATTCGAGAGGTAGAAGCCCTTTGTGCACGTCCACATGTGACCAGGTGGACGCACATTGATGCCGTTTGGACGCACTCTTGTACGCGCCAACATGGGGGTTGCGGGTAGCGGAGCGCCGGTGGTCTGACCACCCGCTTTCCCACAACCCTAAACCCACGATCATAAGATACCAAGTTTGCGGAAAGGGCAAAAGACACGCCCGTTGGCACACCTACAAAGTGAGTAATGGAGTCAGCATAATGGGTAGCGGCTTTAGGGAGTGGAAGATTGCATTAGCGGTTAGCGGAGGTTCCTAAACCCACAATTTGCGGGTAGCAGCTAGTGTTAACAGGTAAGGGGAAGTGTACGATCGGGGCCTGAGGGCCCAACTCATATTGGCAGCTTACAATCCTGCAATCGTATTCTTTTGGTCACTACAACAGGCAAAGGCTGGGACATAGATCAGCTGGCTCCGCTCTGTCTGTATCACAACAGATGCTGCCCAGTCCTCCTGTCAATCTCCTGCTCCAAACTACCATTCCTGTGAACAAGTTGCTGAGATTTTTGAACTCCTCCACTTGAGGCAGCAACTCATTTCCAACCCTGAGTGCTCCACTGAGAAACTGAGGACCGCGGCCTCAGACTTGGAGGAGCTAATTCTCATCATATCATGCTTCATATTCAGCTGCCAGCTGCCCCAGTGACTGCTGGAGGTGTCTGCTTAAAGGATCCAACAATACCATGTCAGGTGACCCTATCTCTTGTGGCTGCACCTAGAAATGCCGTTCATAAAGATTATGAACACATATAGTTAAAATAAAACAAAACAAAAAAAAAAAACCGGCAGTAATTATTGTGTTAGATGGATTTTGTCTGGACAGAGGCACAAAAGAGGCGAGTCTCACTTTTTAAAATTACATTGTAGCCAAATAAATATTAGATCAAATGAACACTGAAAGAAAAGCACATATGTCCCACCAGAATGATAGCTTGCTGGTTGATGATGGCCTGCTGTTGCTGTGTCAGCACTGCCTGCTCGGATCCTGAGGAAGAACATGCAAATGAAAACAGCAATAAACACACAGAGTTCCCGCCATAAAAACAAAAGGAATGACGTGCTTCACACAAACCGCACAAAGGACTTTACGCAACCTCACGGCAAAATTAAAAATATACTGTGCATCATCTAAATGTGATCTAAAGCCAGACTGCAGGTCCATCATGCAAACATGCCTCGGGCCACACGTGCTGAAAAAACTCAAACGCACACTCCTCTCTTGTACCTGGCACACCTGTCATCACAGGTAAGCCTGGAACAATAGGCATGGTTGGGAGTGAGGGCACCCCCGGCAGACCATGGGAAACACTGACATGAGGTGCCACATCTGCATCTCTGTCAGCAGGAGGGGTCGACGTGGGCGCAGCAGCCGACGGACGGGAGGGCAGAGGGGTGGGCGCCACGTGAGGGGCGGGGGTGCTGGCGGAGGAGGCCTGTGTGTGGTAGGAGGGTTGGGGTCGGTTGTAGAAGTGGTATTGTTGCTGCTGCTGCTGCTGCTGTTGGTACTGTTCGTGGTGATGGTGGTGGGAGGGGATTGGCGCAGCAGGGATGGGGGGCATCATGCCTCCTGCTACCGGCAGCACTGGAACAGCTTGAGGAGCAGCAGGCAGGGAACAGGGTTAGTGAGTTACCTGTCGGTGCCCACCAGTGTTCAACAGTTCAACATCTTATGCCCTTTCATTAAAAAGCTAACAGTTATCTGCTGTTTTGAAACGTCAGTGGTGCGCTTCAGTCGAGCTACCACAAGGACAGTATAAGTGCTGATTAGTCCATAACTTTGGTCTTGGCTGAAACATCTCTTCCACTATGTAATGGATCGCCATGAAGTTTTGAGCACACATTTATAGTGTCAAAGTGACAGATTTTACTGACGTTGGCAAACTTTCCCCTGGAGCCATCATAAAAGTTTTTATATTTAGAGACATGCCGCCAGAACTCTTATAAAATTTAGCATGTGTCGTTAATTTCTCCCTCTGGATCAACTGTAAAAACATCGGCGACACACTGACTTTTCATGTAACATTATAAAAAGCTCAGATATAAAACTTTAATATATTAAATTATACGTTAAGACAATCTTTGCACATTACTTCCTGAATAATGATTGTGATTATATAATAAACACCATATAGGCTTAACAATAGCAACCCAGCCACTGAGGGGTCTCAGGCCAGTGTTCTCATTAGTGCTGGTCCCGAGCCCGGAAAAATGGGGGAGGTTGTTTCAGGAAGGGCGTCCGATAGAAAATCTATCTCAAATCACCATGCATCACAAAGTGGAGACTTCTGGATGCGGGGAGAGAGGCTACGCAGTGAAATAGAAGGAAATGGAAGAAGAAGCTTAAAAATGGTGTCTGAGAGCTGAAGTTCAAGCACAGCTGTGACAGTTTGTGAACCATTTGCAACATCCATCCATGTATCCATTTCTACAGACGACTGTCTCTGACATTTGTGGTCAACCTGCAACAGTTTAGGATTTTTGTTTAGTTTATTTAATTTTGTTTCCTGTTGTTTTCATCAGTTTTCCTCCTTTTGGGTGCTTGATTTGTCAATTTCAGGAGCTGAAAACTCAAATGCAGGAGACCGGGAAGCAGGAGTAAAAAAAAAAAAAATGATTATTTAAACAAAAGCTGAACAGAAAGTGCAACCAAGGCAGGATATTCCAAAACACAAAAATTCCAAACAGGAAAGAATGATAACATGAGTAATCTCCAGGGTGTAAAATAAGATGGCCCTTCTTGATTTTCTTATAGAGCATTGTATTTTAGTCACATTATCTCTGCAGGTGTTGGTTGTTTCTCTCTGGGCCGGCCAAGCTCTTGTGGGAGGCATCCTGCCAGGGAGCAGTACGGACAGAGAACAATTATTGTAATTTGTGTTCTGTTCTTTGTTCTCCTTGTTCATTATCAGGGTTTCTGTGGTGATGCTAAGAGCAGAAGTATAAAACCTTTTTCTTAGGAGAGATCCGATCCATTCTTATTTACTTACTGTGTGCATATCTGTGACATTTACTCCCTGTACAGTCCATATTAAACCTTTCTGAAAATACAGTATACCCGTATTATTCACAGGGGTTACGCTCATTTCCTCCCCCCCCCCCACGAATCCCAGAAATCAGCGGAATAATTGATACAGTTTTAAACAGCCTATGCATGATATTAAAAAATGCTAAAATATGCTTCCCAAACACATTCTAAAGACACTTACTCATTATTACAGTAATAATGTAGTAATGTATATATATATATATATATATATATATATATATATATATATATATATATATATATATATATATAGTAAGGGCTGGGCCAATTTAAAATTTTTAATTGCAATTAATCACATTATTTCCTTGATTAATCACAATTGATTGCATTGTATATGCAGAATCAAATAATGAATTCAAAAGTAGTGTAAAGGTCACTTTTATTTAAATGTTCTGCTGCCATATGAACTAAAGTGCCATAACATTTGTTGTTCAAACACTTTTAACAGCAGCACTTGTCAGTAACACATATTTAGAGTAAATCTCATCTTAAAAAATGTAAAATAAAATTAAGCTTATTGCCACTGCCAGGGCATTAATGTCATCCTGTTTTTATAAAAAATAGGGCTGGGCAATGACTAAAATTTTTAATCGCGATTAATCGCATTGTATACGCAAAATTAAATAATGAATTCAAAAGTAGTGTAAAATCCCCTTTTATTTAAATGTTCTGCTCCCATATGAACTAAAGTGTCATAACATTTGTTGTTCAAACACTTTTAACATCAGCACTTGTCAGTAACACATATTTAGTGTAAATCTCATCTTAAAAAATGTAAAATAAAATTAAGCTTATTGCCACTGCCAGGGCATTAATGTCATCCTGTTTTTATAAAAAAAAAAAAAGTTTACAAACAAAATCCAACAAAATGATTGTGGCTCAGCACAATCAAAACATTAAAACAGGCAATTTCTGAGGTAACAGCATAAACTTTTAACTGGGAGTTCAACTTGTCAGTTGTTACAAATAACCTTGTTTCTGTTGAATCCTCCGTCTGGGAGAACTTTAAAAAGAAAATGTACATGTTAAATTTCTGTAACTTTATCAATCCGTAAATATCTGTGTATCATTTTTTTTTTTCCCATTTTCGATTGTCAATCAAAAATTAATAAAAATTAAAATGTGACTTTTTATTTTTTTTTCCGTTTTTTTAATCTAACAAAAAAATGCCTGTTTTTTAATATTTTAATTTTAGCAAAAAGGCCACAGGACTGAATTTGTTTTTAATATTTTATTGTCTGGTTTACGTGACCCAGAAATGGCTTTGTTTTATAATTGAGGAATAGACTTCCTGCTGTCGTTACACATCTGTGCCACCAGATGGAGCCGCACTGAAGTAACCAGCTAGAGAACAGCACGACAGTGAACACATGGAGCAGATCTGATTAGAGATGCGCGGATGACGTATATTTTAACCCGCAACCGCTTCTTAAAATCTCTATCCGCCCGCTATCCATTTGCAGGAACGTTTTTTCACCAATTTTCAAAACCGAACCGACCCGCCATCCTTTTTAATAATATGTAAAATATTTTTTCTTATTATTATTATTTGAGTGCTTCAACCGCAACCCACCCGAATTTAATTAAAGTATTATTTTTTGACGAGTCATCCGCCCGATATGCGGATTATCCGCTCTGCCCGCGGGTGCGCGGTTTATCCGCGCATCTCTAGATCTGATGGAACATGGAGGAATGACGAGAAAGTTTTGCTGCAGTCCAGAATTTTTTTTTTAGACAGAATTGTTAATATTGCTACTTGAGTTGCTACCTGAACTGTAAAGTACACAGATTTTACCGTTCTCCATGTCTGTTTTAGTTTTGCCTGCCAATTATTTTTCGGTTCCGCAGCAGCCAGTAACAGACTTTTCAAAACAAAAGCATGTGAGCAACATGCGTTAATGCGCGATAAAATAAATGTTGTTAAAAAAATGAATGTGTTAACATGATAACATGACGTTAACTTGCCCAGCCCTAATATATGCATATTATATATTAAGGGTGCAACGGTACAGGTGGCTCATAGTACGGTCTGTACCGTGGTTTTTGTGTCACGGTTTCGGTACGGATTCGGTACAGTTTCAGACCACCCGCTACCCCCGATCGCAAGATACAGACTTTGCGGAAAGTGCAACTCGCATGTCGGCACGTAAAAGAGCGCATCCAAATGGCATAAATGTGCGTCCACCTGGTCACATGTGGACGTACACAAACGGCTCTACCTCTCGATTACGCATCACCGTATTACTGTCAGACGTTTTTATGCTCTTGAGGTCAGAGGATGTCTGGTCAGCAGTTGTAGTGGATGTGGGAATAGTCACGGCCAGACACGTCAGTCTGTACAGCTGTGGCATGATCTCATCCAGATGTCTGCTGTGGAGGAAACCAAGGAGATCTTTGTCAAGCTGGAAAAAGGTTGGATGCTGGAATTTATTTCCGATATGTCTGAAACTGTTGGTGGTCGAGGAGGGACAGGAACATTAATTGTTCGTGATCTTTAAATGCGCATCCAATGATTCGTTCTGCAGTATCTTTAAAAAGCACATCAGCTGCACCAAGACGCACATCTGGTAACAACTGGATCTTACGCAGGTAAGATCGCGGGTTTAGGGAGGTGGAAGATTGCGTTCTTTGCGGGGGAATGTCCTCTCCCGCTACCTGCTATCCAATAATAGTGGCTTTAGGAGGTTTGGTGGAAGATCGGGCCCACAGACTGTGAAGTTTCTGTTTACTGTTTTCACTCACTCGCTGGTGTATTCAACAGCAAAACCAAAATGCTCCCGCACTGGTGATTAAAAAAAGTTTTTCCCAACTTCTCCACTAACGCTGGCCATGCCTGCTTGTTTTTTTTTTGTTTTTTTTTCTGCGTCTATGATAGTGATGTGGTAGTGAGGATTGCACTACCACACAATGTGCAGATGGCTAAGGAACTTATTCTGTTGAATGAGAAGTCCACCACTCCACCTTGTTTTGCACACTGGCTGAAAGAAATGTTGTCAATTATACAGATGTCTGCACAAATACAACACACGAAACAAATTTGAGAGAACGTGGGGACCTTTCTTGACACAGTGTCATATCACCCGATAACTACGGGAATTCTGTCCAGTCTGGCTATATAACTGTGTAGCATGGTGTTGGATTGGATTCTCTTATTCATGTAATTTGACCTTGCTCTGGAGATATTGATATTGCGACGATCTTGTCTGAACAGAATATCTTTTCTCTTTTTAATTGTTTGGCAGTATGTCTTTTTTTCCCCCCTTGGTTTTGGAATTGTTTGTTTGTGGTTGTTGTTTTTTCTTTTTCTCTTCTGTATGTCCTGTTTCTGTCTTTGCAAAAAAATGCATAAACTATAAATAAAGTATTAATTAAAAAAAAAAAACAAAAAAACAAAAATGGGCATTAAACCAACCTGTACAGGAAAGGCAAACATTTGGCAGTGATTACGGGATGATTTACCATCAGAATGTTCGTACAGCAAAGAGGGACAAACACAAAGTAGGCACAAAATGAGAAGATGACTGTGAGAACGATAATGTATGTGAAGTATCTCAAGCAGGAGAAGTACTTGGCACGACTGATGCCCATAGAAAGTAAAGGAGCGATCTGTGGTTTCACTGAACGGCTGTTTATGCATTATCGATGAAGCCAGACTGCTCATTACAGCTTCTAAACGATAGTATGGGGTCAGTGAACTGCACACTCAAACACTAAACTTCCATCCAGTTCAGAGACACTCAGCTAACAATATAAAAACACTCTATTCATAAAGATAATTATATCTCTAATGATGGCGTGATATAGAGAAAATGCAGTACCTGCATGTACACCAGATATAACAACATGAAACACAGAGTCTTACCTCCAGGATGAATTCCTGGTGGATAAGGCCGGCTGGGAGGTGCACGACCCTCCCCATCCCCCCGTCCTCCTCCTGCGATGCCTATACCTCCTCCTCCCTTCATCCTTGCTGACAAACCTCCTGTCTTTTCCATGTCCTGGAAGGCCGAGAGAACCAGAGGAAACAGAGATTGAAGACAGAGAAGGCAATAACGTGGTTGGGGATGGTGAGAAACTGGAGGTTACGAGACATGAATCGTTGGACAGAAAGTGTCCGAGCTCAACGAAGAGAAGCTGAGAGAACATGAGAGAGAGGTTGTATTCTCCTGGCTGGTTCAGACCCTCTGTGAGAGTCCATCAGTTGAGCTGCAGGAACTGAATACTCTCCAGGAAGTACCGTACACACTGTATCAGATGCTCCATCACACACAAACGCCGCTGGCATTAACCAGTAAATACATGACACATAGCATTTCTGCAGAAAAAAAAACAATATAAGAAACCAAATTTGATTGTTCTCACCTAAAATCAAGGAATGTTTAGTGTCTTTGTGGTATCACCTTCAAAAACTCAAGTGTGAAAACTCCTTGTTTAATATCTGTGACAGGTCCCTCTGTTGTTTTTTTTTTTTTTATTATTATCATTTTACATAGAAATGTAAAGCATGACATACAAAGCTGTTGATGGGACAGTATCTGCATAGAGCAGCCTATAAATGCTGCCTGCTGTTACAGTCCAATACGGTAGGTTATTTAGAAACCTAATCATCCTTTTTGTCTGTTCTCTTCATACAAAAACAGAGCTGGCGGATCACATGTTCCATCCATCCATCAACACGACTTCCATTCACTCTCAGATGGCAGAAGAAGCAGAGCGAGCATGCCATGACAGAGCTGCAACAGGTAATATATACCATATGTGATCATTCTTTTCTCTCAGCCTGCCTTTTGATTGATTAGACAATGAATGAAATCTGAACTGTTTTTGTTCGACCAATAATCAAAAATCCAAATTTATTAGTTGATACCAAAGGGACTGAAAAATGGTTCAGGATTCAATTACACAGTCATCTGCTCACAGATGCATCTACAGTCGGTTTACTATAGAACAAAAGCATTGTAGGTTTCAGCGCACAAACACGATGATTTAAAGAAAATAAGAGCGCAGAGTAAATGTATTCTTCGGCCTGCTGTTTGGTGCAATGATAAGTGTTTTCAATGTGAAACTTAAAGTAAAGTTTTAATGTTCACAGCGAGTTAGACTGAGCACTCACTCCACTGTTGTCTGACAGAACCGGGTCAAACAGGCTGTCCAGGTAGCGGTCCATTCCCCTCTGAGTCTGACCCTCACTGAACGCATCTGACTCTGCTGGAAACACACAAACAACACAGAGGCTTTAAACATCTGCTTTACAGTTCATATTCAGAGCTTTAGAGGAGACATATTATGGTTTCTGTTTTTTTTTTCTGACATGCTTTGGTCAAAATACCACAGGAATACAGTACAAAAGCACCCTTCTCAACCATGTTTTTATAGCTGTTCATAGCACCCGGTTGTCAGGGGCGGAGTCAGCCACTCAACTCCAACGTGCCTAGGGCTGGGCGATTTTATCGATTCTGCGATATATCGATTTTTTATTTCCCCAGGGAGTATCAATATTTCAGCCGTCGATATTCTAAGCTCCCTTCAAAACCCCCGCATCCCACCTGGGTGCTCTTCCTGCAAAGTGCAGGTAGAGCCATTTAGTCCTCCAGCCGCTAGTGTTGCTGTAGAAGCTTTTCTTACAAGTTATCCAGAAGCTTCTTTCTCAGAGCTGAGCCAGTCAGGAGAATGGTGGCGAGTATAAACCCAGCGCCGGCGTGCTTAAAAGCAGATGTGTGGGAGCAGTTCGGTTTTAAAAAGAAAAAGGAAAGCGAGGATTTAGACAAAAGTATGGCAGTTTGTAAGCTGTGTCACACATACGTGAAGTACTCTGGAAATACCACCAACCTGCGAGCCCACCTGAAACGTCACCATCCGGACAAGTTAATGCTAACTGAGAGCTAACTGCTAAACCCAAGAAGTTGCGGCACGATCCGAAACAAACCACGCTGGACAGTTTTCATCTACTTCACCTAGGTCCAGTCCATTGCCTACTTTATTTGTCAGGATTTGAGACCGTATTCAGTGGTGGAAAACACCAGCTTTAGACGGATGGTGAACGCGATGGAGCCCTGCTATCCTATTGTCTTTTATTCATTTTGTCCAGCATTTGCAAGCTGCCTGTCAGCCATATAATGTGCAATTGATGCTTTCAGTTCAATTAATTCAAACAAAGTAATTGGAACACTCACAAGATGTCACCAAAATTACTTTGTCCTGTTAAAATCTTTCGGAAAATGATATAAATGCATTGTAAGATGAATATTGATATATATCGTATCGTATCGCAAGATTAGTGTATCGTTGCAGCCCTAAACGCGCCCCCTTATTTGAGTGGTGTCCCTTTTTAAATTGTTGTTACAGTAAGGTGGGTTTCCACCAGCACGGCTCTGGGGTTGTCTCACGGGGTCTCAATTACCAGGACTTGCCTGAGAATGATCTGAGACTTTCAAAAGGACCAGTGCATGTCCCTTCCTTGGATTAGATACTGAAAAACTGCTAGATGTGGGCTGGTGACGAATGGCTACTGGCTGGATACTGTACAGGCAGAACAAGCTCAGCCTTTGGCTGGCAGATGTACAGAGTCATCATCTTGCTGGAAACATAAAAGCTTAAAAAGCTTCAACTAACACTGGTCACCAGCACCACTTGTCAAATCTGCTGACCACCATAACAGGTCTGATAACTGAGGACAACAAGTGAGCCTACAGAGAAGAAGTTCAGCATCTTGTGCCAGTGGTGTTCTTGCAATAACCTGGACTTAAACACCTTAAAAACCAATGAAGTTGTTGACTTTAGGAAACCCGACTGCACCCAGCAGTCTGAGACACAGAGGGTTGATAGCTTCAGGTTCCTTGGTGTACATATCTCAGTTGACCTCAACCTGGACTACACACTTCTGTGATCAGGAAGGGAAAGTCCAACAAAGACTGTATTTTCTCAGGAAGCTCAGGCACGCTGACCTCCATCAGCACCTCCTCATAAGCTTCGACAGGTTAGCGATGGAGACCTACTGCTCTGTGAGGTTCAACAGCGTGTGTGGTGAACAATGTCTCTCCTAAAAGACATCTACAGTGGCCAGCTCCAAAAGAAAGGCCTGGATATAGTCTGGTCGTCCTCCTCGAGGACACACTCATCAAATCCAGGATCAAAAAAGACTAACTTTAAATTGATATGCACTCTACTATTTATATTCATTCATATCAGTGCCTTATTGTCTTCATTTTTACCACTATTAGTACAGCCCAGTGTGCTTTGTGAGCTCTTTTTTCTCTACACACATTATTTCTTTTATCAAAAAAAATAAAAAAAAAACTTTTCTTTTCATTATCTTTTAGTTCATAATAATTCAACTGTACATAAAAATGTAATTAGTTCAGAAACTATCAAGCACCACTGTACACTCTTGTGTTTGCTAGTTCTACAGAGGCAGTATTCGTGTTAATGCGTGTGTGTTTGTGTGTGTACCGTGGCTATAGTAACCATCAGAGTCAGGCAGACTGTATATGCGGCTCTGCTGCTGTTGACAGGAAAGGAAGGCGTGAGCTCCTCATCTGAGTCAAAGCCACTGCCAAATAGTGCTCTGAGAGAAGAGAGGAAGAGTTTTCATTATGAATTACTGTCTGTGGTGGGCCGGGCAGTACGTGGCAGCGTGTGTGTTTGTATTTCACACACTGACAGGCTGGCATTAGCTCTGACTTTAGCCGGGTTGTCAGAGCTGATGATGAAATAACTCTTCTGCTTTGGGAACTCCGTCGGAAGCTCGAGGTCTGCAATCAGGTCCAGGACGTAGTCGTGACCTGCTAACTCCACCCACTGGCTGTGCTCCTTCATCAGAACTGAACTCCCCCTCCACCAGTCGGGCACCCCCCTGCAAGAACATTACATTCAGAAATCCCTGAAAACAGGTTGGGGGGGGGACTTTTTTCAGATGTCAGAATAACAGAATTGTGACTTAAATCTCAAGTTTATGAAAAAAAACAAGAATTCTGACATCAAAAGTTAAAATTGAAGTCAAATTTCTGACAATAAATTAATAAATATAAATTCATTTAAGGAGTTGGCTTGAACCTGTCCATCGTATTATTTGTCTGGCAGTCTTATCTTTTGGACATTTTAGCTGATTTTAAGTGTCATAAAGCACCCAGAAATGTAACAAAACATGTAATGTGGTCTTGGTTTTCTGTCGGCCCCGCCCCCCGTTGTAATTTAGTTTAACAGTAGTTCATGTTTCCTACATTCATTATGAATGCATTAACCTTCTTTGAAACTGATCAATAAAAAGATATCAACAACAGCAAAAAAAAAAAAGATAATAAAATATAATTATGACTTTCTCTGAGACTAAAGTTGGAAGTCTGAAATTTGAGTCAGAATTATTACTTTCCTCAGAATGTTGACTTTAATCTCAGATGAAAAAAGAATCAGAATTCTGACTCAAATCTCTAAATTTAGAGGAAAGAAAATCAAGAATTCTGATGGGGAAAGTCAGAAGGAAGTGAGTCCAGAATCCTGACTCAGAATACTTATCTAAATGTCAAAAGTAAATAAAATATTCTTTATAAAGTAAGAATTCTAAGAAAAAGTCAAAGTTATGACTTTTCTCAGATTCATTTCAGAATTTTAAATTTAAGTCAGAAATTTCTCAGAACTTTACTCTTTCCAATACTTTAATTTAAGAAAAAAGTTAAAGAATTCTTAGTTAAATCTCTAAATTCTGAGAAAATAAAATATGAATTTTGAAAAAGTCAGCCTCTCGCTATTTTTTCTTTTATCAATCTTTCTCCCTTTTCCTCCCAGTTTTCCTCTGTAGAATTAAGTTACAACGAGCTTGTCGAGAAAGATTTCAAATGTGACAAATAAATACATTTAACTTGGAAGAAATACAGAAACTTCAAAAAATTCACTTATACAGAACCCATTAACAGGGAAACACCACCAATGAGTGACCAATGGGAGAGTTTGATGTTAGAAACCTGTGACGCAGGATGTGTCCTGCTAAATCCTCCCCGCTGGTCCAGGAATGGACCGGACACAGGAAAGACCCCCCTGAAGGGAGAAGATCAGCGAATAAACACACTTCAACAGGGTTTTTTTTCTTTGTAATTTTTGAATTCACATCAATTTTTTTAAGAGTTTAAAAAGAAACTGCATGTAATTTATGTTATCTGATATGAACTGGCGAATAAGTAATCAATGACCAGGGCTGGAATTGATGTAGATGATAGAGATAACTTATAAAGTGTGATATTTAACTATAGCTTGATTCATTTGGGCATTACTTTCCAGGAACTGCAAACAAGTCGATAAATGCGACACTATGTCATATTAAAAAAGAAAAAAAGAATCTTACCATCAAAACAGTGGACATGCAGAACCAAGTTAGCCTTTTTCCGATTGGCCGTCCACTCCAGCAGCGACGGCGGATAGGTCCGTGCAGCCTCGAGGGTGGAGCCTGAGCACAGCTGCATCTTCTGATTGGCTTGGATGAGTCTGTGTTGCAGCAACCCCTGACAGCCGGCGGGGGCGTGGTCCGACACAAATCTGGAGAGCAAAATAATAGAATTAAATAAATAATGCCATAGTAAACCCATTAGGCCTGATGTGTCTTTTCCTTCTAAAGGAGGAGGGTTTTCTCTAAAAAATACTTATTTCTCAGCCAGTGAAGAGTCTAAAAACTACTGACTTTATGTAGTTATCCCTAGTTGTCGATAGTCAATTGATAATTAGATTGTTGTCTTCAGAAGTGACTGTAAATTTACATTTGCATTTTTTTCATATATAAATAGATGATATAAAGAAATCTTTTCTCACTTCAGCAGATATTTGTCCATCTTGTGTGACGGAGCGAAGCTGCAAACGCAGGCCAGAAGCAGCAGCCAGCCTCTCTCTGCGTTGTCGGCGTTTGTGTTCCTCCACACCTGATTGACGACCTGGGCCAGGATCTCGTCCCGTAACCCTGGAGACGACAGACCCCTCTGGATGATGTAATTCCCAAACATGTTTTCCTGTGCTCCGTTCAGGTGAGGGTCCCCCATGAATCTTAGCACCTGAAGAAGACAAAACAAAGGCAGCAATAAGAACAGACCTGCAACTCAGGTTCAACATGTCTCACTTGTTTATTACAGTAAGTAACATATTAGAACAAAGATATCTATTTATTCTTATGCTGAAAGAGATGTTTTATAGATCAGCTAACAGGACCAGCTCATTCAGACTACGAGTGACTGTCCTTGGTGTGTAATAGTATTTTCAGTAAGTAATAGAAAGTACAGGATTGTATAAAAAAGGAAAATATTATTAGAGGTCAGTCTACCATGTTGAAAAGCTCCAGAGCCTCCCTGCTCAGGTCCTCCTCCAGCCGGGTCAGAGGGGCCTGCAGAGGAGCCATCAACATCCCAAGTTTTGGTTCCTGCAGCAAAGAAAGACTGACAGTGTTGATCTGGATTTTCATGTATGGGGAGATGGTGTGGGTCTGACCTCTCATTTCTGGGTCCGACCCCCAGAGACAACAGGCTGGGGGTGCTGAAACTTACCCGTCAGTGTAAATATTGAATTTCATTTCCTAAAGTCATGCTGGTAACATGCTGGTAAAACAGTTTCAGAGAGCTTCACTAATGATCAGTTTGCAGGTCCAAATACTGGTAATCCCAAAACGAAGTACCGTATTGGCCCGAATATCGGACAATATTTTATTCCAGGAATCACATTCTCAAAAATGAGGGTCGTCTTATAATCGAGGTCTAGACTTTTGCATTGTCATTACACATCTGCGCTGCTAGATGGAGCCGCACTGAAGTAACCAGGAATGGAGCATCACAGTGTGCGAGCGGGTCTACTGTAAAACAGAGGAACTACGCGACTACAATGAGCAAAGGGGCTCAAAAGTTTCAGTCCAGAATTTTCTTTTTTTTACAGACTGAATTGTTAATCTTGTTTTTGAAATTGAATATAACTTGGCTTTTATGGTTAAGCAGTTATCAACATCATTATTGCAGTTATTGAACTACATGGTTTTTGCTTACTCACTCAGTTATATTCTCAGATTTCAAGAGAATAAAGTTTATTAAATTGTACTATACCTTGATCTTCAATAACATGGAAACCTGACATGTACCTGACCTTAAGTATGATACCATACTTCCTAAAAAAGATGAAATCAATAAAATGTTTAACAATAAAGCAGAATGTTATCTCTGTGTGATTTTTTCCATAGTAATTGTACAATAAAAAATAGTTTTATGAATAACCTTATTGTTTTCATCATATTGTTATTTTCCCAAAATGATATTAGAAAAATAGGGGTCGTCTTATAATCAGAGTCATCCTCTGACAGTGTTGATCTGGATTTTTGGCCCATACGGGCCCAAACCACCCATACGGTAGATATTGGTTGGTCTGGTCATCCTAATTCGTTTCCTCTTTGATACAAAGAAGTAGCCTGGACTTTGATTTCCAGGAGCTAATGCAGACGCAGAAGAAACTACATCTGGACACAACTGGATAGGCAGCCAATCAGACAAACTCAGCATTGTAATGACGTTGGGTGTGAGCTTAACTGTGTTATTTGCTTTATGGCCTCTGTTTTGTGTTTTGTTGACTCTGTCCTACAGTGCAGTCTTATCTCTAGTTTATCTGTTCTGGTGTGTATTTTTTTCTCTTTTCTTTCTGTATGTTTGCTGGCCACAGTTTCCTGAGTTACATGCTGACTTGAAGGTCCATCCTCTGTCCATCCCAGTGTTTACCTCCACCTGTGTGTGTAGATGTGTTTGGCGTGCTGACCAGTGATCTAGTCCTCTGACCATCTCATCTCAGTGCTGCTACCTACATCTGTTTATCTAGTCATTTCATTCAGTCATTTGTGTGCCCTCATCTCTCTGTCCTACATCCTTTCTCTGTTCTGTCTCTCCTCTCTTTTTCTTTCTTTACCCAACTGGTCTTCAGCAGGAAGGTTCCCCCATATGATCCAGGTCCTGTTCAAGGTTTCTTCCTCTTAAAGTGGAGTTTTTCCTTTCCACTGTTTGGCTTAAAGTTTTTTTTCTCCCACTGTGGGATTTTTTTTCTTTTTTATTTAACTTGCAATTATCCTTGATTTGGATTTAATATTATAATTTTAGTTAATTTAGAGACAACTAGAGACAATTGTCATTGTAACAGAAGCTATACAAATACAATTGAATTGAATTGTGTTTTGCTTCCTGTCTTATTTCAAAAGTTTTATTGCTTGTGTGATTAGTTCAGGTTGACTTCCCTTGTTCTTCTGATTGTCCTGTTTGTTCACACCTTTGTCTCATCAGCCCTCTTTGTCTACGCCCTCCCTTATCATCTTGCTGGTCCGTCATCGTTCCACGTCTCTGCGTGTTTTTTCTCTCCACGGTTTTGGGTTCAAAGGAATTTTCTGTCTGGCTGTGCGTTTCTGATAATCCTGTTTGAATAAAAGACTCTAATGCTTTAAACTCCTGCCTTCTAGCTCCTGCATTTGGGTCCCAACTCCAGAACTGTAACAAGTAAGTGATGGAAGCCACAAGTCCAAGATGGTGATAACCAAGTGCAAAGCTCGATGCTTCAAAATAACAGCTGTCCCCATTTCTATATCCATCTACGTCTATACCCAGCTAAATTTGATAACCTTTACTACTCCAAAATCCAACTTTGTCACCTGATTTCTTACCTTGAAAGGTGAGCCATAGAAACACTAAATACACAATGTACATGCTGTTTCCATTGGTACTTTATATGTTCTTAACACATGAATATAAAGAAAAAAAAGATAAAAATGGCTTTATGGGGACATTTGAGGAACCGTAAATATTTTAAAGACCAACGTGGTCTGTGCTCTGTAAATCTGAGGATTTTGATAATGACGACTCTTTTGATGCGTGTCTCACCTTGAAGTAGATCTGTACGTAGCGGTAAAAAGGGTAGTTGTTGATGTCCAGAGGCAGAGTGAGCTGAACTTCTTCCTGAATGTGGGGAGCCTGAAGCAGCGCCAAACAGTCTGAGTGCAGTTCTCTCCTGACTGAGGAGAGGCAGAGACAATAAAACAGCTAGGACGCACAGAGCAGCATCAAGCTCTTTCAAGAGTCATCCATCATACTTTTATTATGAGAAAACTGACCAGACACACTGTTTCTGGCCTTAAAATACCATTAACATCCTCATTTTCCACTGCATGGTTTATTTATTTACTAATGTCCACTCCTTGTCCTGCTCTGTCAGAATGATATAACTCATTTCAAACTTGACACCTTCAGTACTACTCAGTGCTTTTAGACCTTTAGTATGCCATGTAATGAACAGAAGAAGCTGGACATCTACTCACCTCCTGCTGTCTGCAGTAAAGCGCCCAGTTCTGCAGGGATCACCAAGTGTGTCACATTAACCACCTCCCTCCTGGCCAGCTCCTGGAAGAGTAACTATTTTTAACTTCTGTGAAAAGTTAATGAGCTTTGGCACATTTGCCTTCAAATGATGAACCATATATACACTTACAATGGAAAAAAAAAAAAAAAAAAACAGGGGTACTTCCTACTTCCTGTTTGAGTTCTGCGTAATGGTTTGTCTGAACTTACCATCTCTCTCCTCTTCCTCTGCTCCTCAGCTTTCCTCTTCGAGTCAAGCTTAAACTATGAACATATCACAGTGTGATTACAGTTAAACATGGCTTTAGTTAGTTAGTATTAAGAGTACTAATGAATAAAAAGACGTTCCTTAAAGGAACAATGTACCTTGATGTATCGCTTGCGGTTGACGTACATATGGACGATGGAGCGGAACCGGACCAGACTCTTCCTCATTTTTACGTAGCTCATCCTGGAGGATAGAATCAGAGTTGTAAAAAAAATAACGTTCATTTCAGCTCACTGTTGACACATATTCAAATAAATATTCAAATAAATGGTTTAGTGATCTGATCTCTGAAGAAACATTTGCTACACACGAGTAAATGAAGCTTTGCAGTCCTTCTGCATTCAGAAGTTTGATTGAAAAGTGTGTTCTGGTTGTTCTGGCCTCACAACCCAAGTGTCATATACTTAGAAACATCGGACCCACTTAGACTGAATATGGAACTTTACCATGTTTGTTACCTTAAAGGCAGGGTAAGGGATTTCTGGATGATGTCAAGTTTGTTGAAACAGACCATCAACAAAACAGAGGGTGTTCCACAGACTCCCATTTTCATGTGCACAAACAAAGCAGGAGGCCCCCCATAATTCCCCATTATGGTGACTGGCTGGAGCAATGTTTGTAATGGTTTGGGGGGACAGGCTGCTCCCACAAGAGTTTTTCGTTTTGACTGCTGGCTGCGATGAAAGCACCAGGAGACCAGATGCTACGCTTCTCGTAAAGTGCCGTGTGTAAAGGTGGATGGTGAGGTGGACCCAAAAAAAGGCAGGAGAGAGGCGAAGTTCCAACAAAAAAAAAAAAAACGTCCTTTTATTGGCTCTTACATAACTACTTAAAAAACTCAAAAAACACAAAAACAAGAAAACTCCAAAAGAGGGGAAGGCGACATAGGAGGAACGGGAAACAAACGAAGCCAGAATCGCAACGGGGACATGAAGAAACACACAGAGTGGCAGCAGACAAGGGAAACAGTACGGTCTGACAAAAGAACAGGAGAAGACTAGACTTAAATACACAAAGGAGAAAACGAGGGGCAGGTGCAAACAATCAGGGTGATCACAGAGGGAAGTAAAGCGACATACTGCGGAGACAAGATAGACCCTTCCAAGTAAAACAGGAACAAGGTAGACTAGAGACAGGAGAGATGAGACCAGACACTGACAAAACTCAGGAACAGAGGGAAAAACACAGAAAACAAACCTTACTCCAACCCACACTATAACAACGCTGGCCCCAAAATCTTTCTTGACCAGAACGCAAGAACTGGTTACGTAAGGGGTGGGGGGGTCGGGATTATTCTACCAATCAAAACACTTTGACCGCCAATATTAAAATCATGTTTGGAGAGAGCAAAGAAATAAAGCAATGACAATGAAATAACAAAGAATGGGCATCAAAATCCAGCAGCAGAGGTGTGTAGAGGAGTCCGTCTCCCTGCATTATGTTACAGCAACAGCGGAAGACCAACTTTTTATATTTTAAAATCATCAGTCGGTATTTGGGAGTGTTTTACACTCTCCGAAGCTGCTGGTAGTGGCTCTCAAAGCGGGAGTTTCAGACTGAACAAAAAACTGTGTTCGTATTGTCATTAATAAACACTGCTGGACATGTCAGTATCACCACCTGGCATCTACAGATCCTTTGTAAAATAGCAGATATTAACTATTAACTGTTTGTAGCCTCGTTCATAAATACCAGTCAGCATTTGAAACTGACAATTGATGTTTAATAATGTTATCTGCTGCGCTACATAAAGCTGCATTCACAATGGCCTTTTAAAACTGAATTTAATAGCAATGTTTGGATGTTCATTATTAAACCATTTTTGGTTGTTTTAATATCTCCTGCTGGTGTTACACCGTGTAGTAAAAAGATGGGCGGCTAGAGGATGGTGAGAGATATTAATGTGACAAAAACTGTTCTGGTTTAAAAATCGTGAAGAATCCCTTACCCTACCTTTAACATCCCATCACCCACATGTAAAGGTGCAGTTGTAAAAGTAACAGCTATAAATGTGACCGCTCACCTGACAAGGAAGCCCCGGCACTGCGCCTGAAACCTGACGATTTTATAACGAAACTCAACAAAGCGTTTCCTGACAAAGAACATACGGGTATAACGCTGCAAGGTGAGAGCGGCGAGATGGCGGGATCGCTCTCGTTTGCACTCCAGCAGCTGGTAGATGTCCTCCTTTAGAAACAGCTGCCATTCAAACACACACATTACAGTCAAAACAGTGCAATCAAAAACAAGGTCATTTACAGCATTATAAAGGCCAAACTGACAACATTTGCACACATTTGCACAGCAGAACCAGAATGTTGGACCAGCTTTTTGTAGAGATGCATGAGCTCACCTTTGTGACACCGACATGGAAGGCGCCTGGTCGGAGGGGACACAGTTTGCTGAGCAATATCACACAGTTCTCTCCATTTGCTGCTGGGACCTCTTTTATCCCTACTAGGGACTTATACCTTTGCACGACACATATTCACAGTTGAGTGACACAGACAGATATATAAAAGAATGCATATGCAACTCGAGAAGCCAATCTGTTGTTACAGGAAATCCAAAAACTATTAACTATTAATTTTTTTTTCTGGCAAGATTGAATTGGCACTGAGATATAGTACTATAAACAAAATAATTTTTGAAAGTTTCCATGTATTTCTCAGATTGTTTGGCTAAAGGCCACGTTTTAAATTATCCCCCTTTCTCAGTAATCAATAAAAAGCCTTTTAGCATCAAACAGTTCCCACAAAGCCTCCTAACAAGCTTTCTTAACATTTCCTCTGGGATTGTGGGACTTCTCTAATCACCCCCAGGTTTGTGATTTGGATCTGGACTCTGAGGGCGTCCACTCCAAAATGATGATCTCTGTTAACCATTTGTTTGACATTCGGACTGCATATAAAGATCACAGTTTTGTAGGAAGATCCCAGGCCAAATGCTTCTGAAGCCCATCTGTTGTTTGATACCAGACTCTTTTCTGATGATCCTATAAGGTCCAAGGATCAACACCAAGTCCACTGCTATGAATCAGAGCCAAGATCTAAAGACAGACGCTCCAGAGGACCAGAGCACAGGGCTGATCACAAAGAGATGAGAGACCAATTTCTACAAGACAGAAATTCAAAAAAATCTGTTTATCCTCAGAAAAAGCTTGTTTGGAGAAAGAAGAGAGCTTTTGCTCATCAATTTCTGTCATCAAGTGAAAAGGGTTTTTATATGGCAGATGGAAGACAAAGAGATGATTCCCATGAATCTCATTACCAAAGTTGAAAAGAGTGACAGGAAAGTAATCCTTTGTAGTTTTTTGGCAACCTTGTCATAAGAACAGAGGAACATGTTTAGATTTTGGAAACAAACATCTGGCTCTCTGCAGGACTGTTTAGGCTTCATTGATCATTCCAACAAGACGGTCATCAGAATCATGCTGCCAAAGTGGTCAACAGAGAACGATACCAAAATACCGGACTGATCCAGTCAGAGTCCAGACTTCAGTTCCATGCCAGAACCTCTGAAGGGAGCTAAAGACCAGAGCAATAGCAAGAATGTCTTTCACTCCCAAAGAGTCCAGAAAGTCTTTTACCAGTCTAAGTGCACCAGTCAACATTACAAGTGTATTTTACCTAAAGAGGAAGACATAGAAAGGCATTCGGACTGGATATCCCTCTCTTCGGATCCTGATTGTCTCCAGGACTCCAGAGTGCTGCAGCTGGTTGCTGACCAGGTCGGCCTCAAACACACCTGGTTGCTAAGCACAGATGGACAGCTGCTCAAATACGCTGACTGGCTACATGAAGCAATTAAGAAATCAGAATATTTAAAGTTCTACCTTCAGGTTATTTGGCTTAATGCAGCGAACAAAAAAAGGGTTGCACCTAAAGTGGAAAAAAATATCAGAAAAAGTGAGCGACTATGTCACAAACCAGCTGTTTTTCTTTCTCATCTGATTCCATAATTATACTAAAGTTCATCATGAGCATTTTTATAGAAACTGTAGTTACAGTCAGTATCTGTGGTGACGTCTGTGACTAAACAGTACATCCAACTAACCTCTCCATCTTCTCGACAAGCTCCAGCAGGGACAGTTGGAACTTGCTGCTGACGGTGGGAGCTTGGTACTTTCTGGTGACTGAGCTGCTCTTCCTCATGTGACCTCCTCTCTGCTGACCCATGGCCTCTGCATGAACCAGGAAGAGGTTTGACACCATCTGGACTCACAGAGACACACACACGCAAGCTTACGTTCATGTGAATTAGGTTTTCTGTCTTTGAGAAAGGGTATGTCCTTTCACATGCAGGTCTATATGAGAGGGAGGGTTCCCTCAACTCACCATGTTCCTGCTCTGAATAAACAGGTCCAGGACATCCTGTCGGACCTGATCGTAGTTCTTATCCAGGAACTTGTAAACCTGCATTAGTGACATCTTACATTATTGGATGACAACTTGTTTGAAAAATATAAGATCATTTTGATTTTGATGGCAACAAAATGCTGCAAAAATGTTGGGAAATGGACTGTGGAAAAGACTGGAAAACTAAGATGGTAACATACGAAAAAAGCTGGAGGAGCATCTTGCAACTAATTAGTTTGGCAACAGATCAGTGGCATGATGATATAAAAATAGCATCTTAGAAGAGTAGAGGATCTCATAATTAAAGATGGGCCAAGGTTTGTAGCTCAGTGAAAAACTTACTATAACCTGTGAAATATTGTCATAACAATGATCCTCACCATACAAACACAAAGACTTTGAACAGCTCATTATCTACGGTTGAGAATATCATCAAAAGATTCTGTGAATCTCGAGAAGTCTTTGTGTGCATGGGGAAATCTCAGGCCCTCGGGCAGCACTGAATTAAAAACGGGCACGATTCTGTTGTGAGAAATCCTCAGGAACTCTTCCAGAAAATCACTGTCTAAGAACAAAGTTGACTGTGTCATACACAACCACAGGTTAAAATTCTACCATGGAAAGGAGAAGGCCATATGTGAGCACCAGTGTTGGGCAAGTTCACTTTCTACACGAACTAGTTCAGTTCATAGTTCACAGAAATTAAAATGAACTAGTTCAGTTCACCATTTCATTTAGTTATTTTTCTTATTCTTTTTTAATGTTGCTGCAAGCAATTATTTGTCAAAATGATTGCCACTGCCCATATACTACACCACCACAAACAGCAATTATTTTATCCATTTCATCCGTCGAAAACTGTGTCCAATTCTGAATCTTTATCCAACCAGGGTTCACATTAGCAATGAAGGGACAGCCCATTTAAAACTGTCATTTCCCTTTCAGCTTCTCTCTACAGCATATTAAAATATGAGGAAAAACTTGCTGCCAAATGGTCTTTATTATATTATTTATATTATTTATTATATTTATTATAATCTGGGTGCTGGTCCTTAAGGTGCAAAAGTTTTTCCCCCATTCCAATATTTCAATCCCCAACTCCAAAGATTACAGTGCCATCTTTGGAGTCGGGGTCTCCTCCAGCTCTGGGCGACTGCAGCTTTCATCTTCCTCCAAGCTTGTTTTAAACATTTGATGACACAATTGTTAGCATGACAGAAGCGACAGCCCGTGTTGCCATGTTTGATTGCTTTCCTCAGATACATATTAGGCTCGTTTGTGGTGTATTTTAAATGGGGTTCGCTGGAAACCTGGCACGGTTTTGACGGTGCGTGAACTTTGAATGAGCGTCATTCACAATTGCCCAAATGAACTCGTTCACACCCGACGCTCGTTAAGGGGAAAGATAGCGCTTTCAGTTCACGTTCGCACAAAATATAAACTGGTTCGTGAACTTTCGTTCAATAAACGCGTTCAGGTACAACACTGGTGAGCACGATCCAGAGACATCGCTGTCTTCTCTGGGGCAATGTCCTTTTAAAAATGAACTGAATGGAAGTGGAAAACCTTCCTGCAGAATCAAAATTTGAAATTCTACTTGGAAATCATGGACAACAGAGAAGAAGGACCATTGTTCAGTTCAAAACCCTGCATCTGATGGTATGGGGATACATTAGTGTCTATAGAATGGGCAACTTGCACCTGTGGGAAGGAAACTCCTCTGGTGAAAGGTGTAGACAGGTTTTTGAGCAACGTATGCTCCCATCCAAGCAAGCAACATCTTTTCCAGGGAAAGCCTTGTAATCTTTCAGCAAGACCATGCTAAACAGCATACTGTATCCATGGCTAAAGCCTAACTTCCTAGCTGAAGAATCTGGGTGCTGAACTGCAAGGTCTTTCACCAGTTGAAAATATTTGACTCATCTTCTCAATCCTGTATGAGGCAAGAATGGAAAAATCCTTTTCCAGTAACTCAATTCCTACACATATATAGAGAAGATATACTACAGAGTGACAAGCATTGCCCCTATCCCGCTGTTTTTAAGATGGGCTTGTCATCATTAAATTTAAGGACATTTGTACCTGGTAAGTGACTCGCCCGGCAAAGTGCTTGATGGTAAACTCCGGGAGGGGCATCTTTGGCTTCTGATACAGTGGACTGTTGCCATGGTGGTAGTGACACTTTTGGAGAAAAGTGTGGTCTGTGGCCTGTCAACAAATTAGTATGCTCTGATTGACATGGACAGTAATTTAATCTGCATGTAGCAGATAGACTATATTGCCAAAAGTATTTGCTCACCTGCCTTGACTCACATATGAGCTTTAGCTCCTCCCATTCCTAATCAATATGACGTGGCTCCACCCTTTGCGGCTAGAACAGCTTCAACTCTTCTGGGAAGGCTGTCCACAAGGTTAAGGAGTGTGTTTATGGGGATTTTGGACCATTCTTCCAGAGGAACATTTGTGAGGTCAAACACTGATGTTGGACCAGAAGGTCTGGTTCTCAGTCTCTGCTCTAATTCATCCCAAAGGTCTTCTATCAGGTTGAGGTCAGGACTCTGTGCAGGCCAGTCAAGTTCATCCACACCAGACTCTTCCATCCATGTCTTTATGGATCTTGCTTTGTGCACTGGTGCACAGTCATGTTGAAGAGGAAGGGTCCAGCTCCAAACTGGTCCCACAAAGTTGGGAGCATTGAATTGTCCAAAATGTCTTGGTCTGCTGAAGCATTCAGAGATCCTTTAACTGGAACTAAGGGGCCAAGCCCAGCTCCTGAAAAACAACCCCACACCATAACCCCCCCCTCCACCAAACTTTAAGGATCAATGCAGTCAGACCAGTACCGTTCTCCTGGAAACCACTAAACCCAGACTCTTCCATCAGATTACCAGATGGAGAAAGTGTGATTCTTCCCTCCAGAGAACGTTCCTCCACTGCTCTAGAGTCCAGTGGTGGCTGCTTTACTCCACTGCATCTGAGGCTTTCCATTATACTTGGTGATGTCTGGCTTGGATGCAGCTGCTCCACCATGGAAACCCATTCATGAAGCTCTCTGCTCTGTTGTTGAGATAATCTGAAGGCCACATGAAGTTTGGAGGTCTGTAGTGATTGACTCTGCAGAAAGTTGGTGACCTCTTCTCACTATGTTCTTCAGCATCCTCTGACCCGCTCCATCAGTTTACGTGTCGTACCACTTCATGGCTGAGTTACTGTCATTCCCAAACACTTCCATTTCCTTATAATACAGCTGACTGTGGAATATTTAGGAGCGAGAAAACTTCACGACTGGATTTGTTTCACAGGTGTCATCTTGTCATAGTTCCACGCTGGAATTCACTGAGCTCCTGAGAGAGACCCATTCTTTCACAAATGTTTGTAGAAATGGTATGCATGTCTAGGTGCTTAAATTTATACACCTGTGTCCATGGAAGTGACCGGAACACCTAATTCCAATAATTTGGATTGGTGAGCAAATACTTTTGGCAATATAGTGTATTTCCATGGTGCTGAAAGGATCCCTGTGCTCATAAGATCCTCACCTGTGGGAAAGAGCTCTGGTCATCCAGAATCCTCAGTATTCCATGAGGCTTTGCAGCAATGAGATCGATGCAAGGTTGGTTGTCGCTGAATGTGATGTCCTGCCATGGGATTTGTTCTCTGCGATACTCTTCCTGAAGGTGGATTAGATGTGAGACACATTGTTTCAACACCACCAACTCACCAACTGGGTTTCAACTCTATCCACTCAACCTACTGAAGGGTGTGCAAACATGTAGATTAAAATATTCTGTTTGCATTCATCATGCTCTGGCACTTTTAATGCCCGCGTGCATGAAGAGTGTGTGTGTGTGTGTGAGTGAGTAACAGAGTTCATTGTCACTGCAGGTATGAGGTTGACTCACCTGCTCTTCTCTGAATACGATCCTGTTGAAGAAGAATTGCAGATATTCGTTTGCATAATTAATGCAAAGCTGCTCAAAGCTGTTGAAGGTCAGATCCTGTTGCCCCAGACATGCACAGGTGCAAAAACACATGGACACAAACACTGTTTGTCATTCTTTATTCCTCATATTTAAACAATTTACTTTTCAAGTGTAACAGATGGGTGCATGGACGTTCTCTCTGCTGGTTAGTAAATATCCAATCTCCCCTGCTGTTGATTATCTTTTTTTTTTTTTTTACTTTTAACAAATGTTGAATCACATTCATGGCAAATATTACCACTTCTGTCTGATCCTGATACTACCTTTGATCCCTGAAAGTTTAATAATGACCAGATTTTCTCAGATTATGACACACATTCACCATGGCATCATTTCAATAAGCTTAGGCAATTTTATAAAATTAATTCCGTCCAAAGTTACATTAATCTTTGGCAATATCTTATGTTAATAAAAGCAGGGTCAGACCTCTGCATAAAGTCTTCTCCAGCTCATCCCAAAGATTCCTAGTGGGGGTTAAAGTCTGGATTCTGTAGTGACCAATCCATGTCTGGAACTGATTCCTAATATGTCCCATATCATTGAGAAACCTGCCATTGTCACCTTGGAAACAAGCCCATTCCATCAGGATAGAAAATATTTATTAGAGGATAAAAAAGCATTCCCGGTCCACAGTAAAATTGTCAAGCGTTGACTGGTCCGCACTTAAAAAACAGTTGGGGACCACTGTTCTAGTGCCTTAGATAAATCCACATGGTGACCTTTTTTGGCCCGGCCATCTTAATTCTGCTAAGAAAATACGTTAATACGTTGCTAACGTTGCCCGGACGAAGCCTGGCATGGACGCTTCTCGCTGCTGCTCTGGGACTTATCCCTGCGATGCTGGATGCTCCAGTTTGTGCCCGGTTTGTGGTGATCTGCGGTCGGATGTCTACATACTGTCTGCAGGGGGCGGATCGGCCCTCTTGCGGCTGGTGGAGACCTGCCGCCGCGGACATGGACGGTGTCGCTGGAGGCCAGTTCGGGAAAGCTAAGCTAAGTAGCCCTGAACTGCTACCCGGAACCACTGCCACTGGATCCGGGCTGCAGCGTCACAGAGCCGGGACGGGAGCCCCCGACGTAGCAGCGGCGGCATGCTGCCCCCGTCCAGCAGTCTACACGCCGGATGGGTCAGCTGACCCTGGCAGTGGCCGTCTGGTGACCTGGTGGGGCCCAGCACTGCCGGGGGAGACGACAACGGCCTGGTCCGGTCCGCATGATGAACCGGGTTCTGGGACGGTCGGCTCCGTCGCTCGCCGGAGTGAATGAAGCTCAGTCTTCCCAGGGGAGACGGTCTGGTTCATCGGTGTTTCCTCCTCTGACCTGGAAATATCTCACTTGTCATCGTTTTGGAGATATACTGGTTTTAACGGCTGTTAACTGTTTTAACGGCTGCAGGATACTGCATCATGCAGTATCCTCTTCGGGTATTACGAGGTAAGGAGTCAGGGAAACTACTACTCTGGCATTGACCACAGGATTTATGAAGGTAATGAGCCAGTGTGTGGTTGTCTTTGTTTGGACAATTCAGTGTTTACATGGTACAGCATCAGGACCACATTCAGTTTGACGGGATTGACGTGCCTTTGCAGAGACACATAATATATATATTATTACTCTGCTGTTATTTTAAAACTGTTGAATATTTTTTTTCTATTTGCAGGGTTGTAGCAGGACAACAGATGGCAGTCGAGAAAACTTGCCTACCTCAAATCCGTAGATGTCCAGGATGGAGATTGAGAGGGCATGTTGGAGTGGGTACACCTGAGCATTGATCCTTTCTGTTAACCAGTGGAAAATCAGCGAGTACAAGATCTTGGCAACCGCATCTCTAGATAAGTGGTATGGGGATATCGGATATTAGGAGGGAAGAGAGATAGTCTATGAATAATACAAACGTAGGAGAGACCAGGTTTGGTATGAGCAAGAACAGCATGTATAAAGCAGAGCATGGAGGACATGTAGGATCTCACTTACACCATATCAATGGTCACAGATTGAGATGCAAGTGGCATCAGCAAGAGGCAACAAATTCTAATTTAGTGTTAATCATCATTCAGAATATTACATGTGCAGTGGTGCATTCATGCTGCTCTATTTTTTATCTCTTACCTGGCATCAACAGCACTTTCTACAGTCAGAGGCGTGTAGATTTTATCTCTCATCGTTTCCTGTAGAGACATCAGAATCAATAGGTATTTAGACAAGATAGGCATGAAAAATTTCAACATCACAGTATGTTCTTCAAAAAATATCCAACTGTGCTTTCATGTTTCTTATGATGCCCCCATGCTTCACATATTCATTATTCCCTAGCCTCATCAAGCCCTCGTCCAGCTTTGCAAGCTCCACACTGGTGTCAGTCAGGCCTTTTGAAGACACCAGTATAGTGATAAAATAAAGAGAAAATGCTGTATTTGATCATCAGTTCATAGTAATGCTGGTGATGTGATTCCAATAATGGTGTCATTGGTTTCTCAGTAAGTCCTACTTCAGTTAAGACTGAAGTAAATTAGCTTGTACATGTATGCAGAGCCATCTGTGCTCCTCAGAAGATAGATAGTATTTACTAGGGATGGGTGGATCGATACCAAAATATTAATACTTTGATCCTGATGGTTCAGTTTTAAGGGTCGATCCTTACTTCACTGAGACAAAGTCTCATAGTGGAGATGTTTCAGAGAGGCAGGAACGACCAGGTAACTGGTGAATTTTATTGTATTAAACCATAGCGATGGTTCAAGTCTATTTCTCTATATCTCAGTACTTCACTCTATCATTCAGGAACAGATGAGATCTTAAGAAGAAAAAACCTTTAGAAACAAAAAGTTTAAATAAGAGGGAAAGAATCGGAGCAAATCTTTGTTTCTGTGAGTCACTTGCCTTCAACTGCTGAAATTGTTCTTCAGAATTAAAACAAAAACAGTTTTGTCCATTTTTGTTAAAAAATAAAAAATAAAAACAAAAAACAAGTTTTTATGTACATTTTTGATATAATTTCAACATAAAAATGTCAAGTCACCTTTGTTCTTGCATAAACAACAAGACTTATAAAAAAAATATTGGTATCGGTATCGGTATTGGCTCCAAACACCAATCTCCATGTGGTGCCAGGGTGTGGTCTTGACTCAGCTGAGATGTGGCTCGGTGGCTCAGGGGAACAGCACCAACGACACCACCCAACCCTAACTCTGAACCCTAACACAAAGGGACACACCTGTGTGGTATTACTGATCCTTGTCTCCAGCGAGGAACTGCTGACTCTATAGCCCTTCTGGAGGAAAGCCAGATTAAAAGCCTGAAATTGTATCTGCTGTGTGTTGTGACAGTTGACTACGTGACCCTGAGTAGCCCAGAGGTCCTACACTCCCTACTAATTACACACAGCACACGTACTTTTCGAATGTTGCCAAAATGAATTGCAGGTTCTGGCGTTGTGCTGATGTGTTGCCTCCATCGAAAGCTGGGGAAAATTTCAACTTTCCCACATAAATGTATGCATCAGCCAATCAAATTCCAGCTACACAGCTAGAGCCGGTCAATGAAATTGTACACTGAGGCGGGACCAATTTAAAGCATGTGGCTTATCTGTGTAGCGATTATCAGGAATTTGATTGGTTGGTTTTGGTATGGTGAAGGTACATCAGAAACACCATTCCCGGAGCGTAGCTGCAACTCTGCTGTTTGAGCCCCTCGTAGCTGCGTAGCTGTGGTCTAGCCAGTCCCTAGTGGTCATTTGAGAAACTGCACTTATTGCCACTTCCACGTTGATGAAAGTTTAGCAAGCCGGATTTGGCCCCTTGGCTGTTGTGAACACTTGCAACCAACAATAATAATAATACTAACAGCAATAGTAAATAATAATGGCTTTGCCACTGTATCTTAAATGTAAGAATATCTGTCTTTTCTGTGGTATACGAAGACAGTTAGTATTGTAAGTATTCCTGTGTAGCCAAACAGAGCCGAGCACTATGTCTGAAATATCAAGGGTCCAATTCTTCTTGTTTTGCTTCACTTCAACAAGCGCCGCCTTTCAACTCTTCCTTCCTTTTTCTACTCTACCTCATTAATGCGAGGGGCTGCGAGTGGAAGTCTGATGAGATAAAGAAAGCTTTGAGCTTCTACTGGCAAAATGCACTTGACTATCACACATACACAGTAATGTCCACATGATTCCAGCCAGAGGAAATTACAACCGACTCCTCTCTCGTTACATAAGCACCTTTGTAATTAGAAATTCAATTATGCATAAGGCTCTTCCTTTGTGTGAACAAGCCTGTGTATGTGGAAGACCCAACATGTGCCATGATCAAATGTATTTTTAATGTTTTCCTGAACTTCTTTTATTTCCCCCCTCTGATCACCCTTATTCCCTCTCAGAAGTGGCTTGACAGAGTTTGGGCAAGTGGAACCCTTTAAACTAGAAACCTTAAGACATGTCGCTCACAGACTGATGAGAAGCTTATGGACTGTAAAAGGACCGAGAAGATGGGAGGTCATACAGAGTTTTTTTTTCTTCACCCTCCCCAGGATTTTGACTTTGTTCATTGTTGTAAATCAAAAACAGAGGAAATACAGCTGACGGACAACTGGAACACTCACTCGGATCCCTGCAGTCCTAAATCCAAATATATTAAGACAGATGTGGGGTTTTTTTGTGTGTGTGTTCTTTCATCTGGAACATTTCTGTCCTGCTTCAATTCCTGCACTTGATCCAGCCTCAACATACCAATTATTTACTGAAGAAGATGCTAATTTTCTGTTGAAAGAATGCCGTGGAAGTCCTCGAGTCAAACCCTGCCCGATGGAAAGGAGTACAATATATTCACTCCCCTGCTGCCTGTTTAGAGGAGACAGTATCCAGTGGGGCCAATTAACTGCATATTTCTGTTTTTTTTTCACTGGTTTTACAGGATACTGTTTTTCCAGTTATCTGCAACATTTTATGGGAACTGACCCTATAACTGGAAATAAGCGTGCTTCAGATTTTGCCAAGCAGTACTTCAGGAGATTCAGTTGAAAGACTTTATTCCTTTCTTTTGGATGGAATAAACGTACACAAATCTGGGCATCTTGACTGAACTTTGGGCCAACAGTACTGGATTCTTACTTTCGGTAGTAGAAAACTGGAAACAAATCAACCCAAATCTTTTCAAGCTGAGCTGAAATGTTTTATCCAGGCATTTGTGTATGAATGCTGGTGCTTATAGGAATACATACTACCCACTACAGACGGCAGCAAAGCAAGACAAAAGATGCTTTCACTGCCAGGAGGATTCTTCTGCATTTCCACATAGCTCAATAGTATCTGCATAATTATGTGTCTTTGTATTTCTGAATACTGTATGTATATGAGATGTGGATTTTTGTGCAAGCAACTATGCTTGTTCAGTGTCCATATGTGTGCAAAGTGTATGTGATGTACCCAGATAATGAATGTTGACCTAATACATTCACTTCTGCAGTGGCAAAACAGTATGCAAAGCACATTAACTGGTTTTCTGTCATCTGATCCTCATCTATGTCAAGTACGAGTAGACAATGTGTCTCAGTTGATAAGACTCAATTATATTTATTTCTTGTGTGTTTAATGAACAGATCCTATTAAACATTCACTGTACTGGAGGAAATATTAAGTTAATCCTTGGAGTAAAAGGCTGGTCTATCCTACTGTAGCAGCAAAAGTTTGAAGCAACCATCTCTGTGGCTCTGGATCAGACCTGCACGACATTTGAACAAATCTTTGGCCATTACACTTCACAGAACTGCTTCAGCTCATGATCTCCGATGGGACAACACCAAAACGGTGGATTTTATTTTTCTGAAACCATTGTGTGGTGGATTTGCTTCCATGCTTTGGGTCCTGGTCCTGCTGGATCACTGAGCGTCGATATTATCCTGTATTTTGTTTAGCTAATCTTGGGAATACTCGAGGTAGCAAAGAAAGCCCAGGGAGCCATGATGGTCCTTCAACCATGCTTCACCGCAGTGACGCTGTTGTGTTGCTGTTAAGCTGTGCCTTTTTTGTGCCATGTATATTTTGCTGAGTGTTCCTCCTAAACAACTCATCAAAAGAGTAACCACGGCGCTAAACTGCACCCATTTATAGACAGACTGATGCTTGCACAATCACTTTCAGATTACTTTGCATCCCTCACCCAGCACATGCAGGTCAACTGCTCATGACTGTATGTCTAACGAGATTTGTGAGGCATGGTTCCCATCAGCAGATGATTCTTATGAACAACACACTTAAAATGTTTGATTGTGTTTTATCAATCAAAGTAGCTCTAAACCACACCTCCAAACTCACTTCATTAGATGGACTCCAGGTGTTAAGTTACTGGCTCACCCAAGTCACTGGTCTATGTTTAATATGCGTGTTCAATAAAATCAAGAAATTAGAATTGATTGTGCGTCATTGGTGCAAGCAGTTCATGTTTGTCAATCTTAGATGAAAATTGGATCACATTTCAGGAGAAATTAATGCAAATGGTTCATCTAGTTTCTTCCCACTATAGTAGTCCAAGTCTCTATAAGTAAGTGAATTTGCTGCACTCTTGGTGTGCACTGACTGATTAGACAAAGCTTCTTAAAATAGGATAATATGTTAATATTGTCCTCATAATTATCCTGAACTCAAATAGAATAAGACTCAGTTACCAAAGGGAGGGTAGATGGGAGGGAACATCAGTGTTTAACTGTGGAACGTAGGACAACAAATAACCTGCTTTTCCACAAACCACTACCAAATGGCAATAGGCAACTTGGGCTCAAAAGGTCTTAAAACTTCCATCAGAGGAATCCAGGAGGACAAGAGTGTAAATAGATCAGTGATGGCAGTTTGTTTGTTTCTTTGGCTCTGTGTGTGGGAGCAGCACATGTGCCTCCTTTGTGTCTGAGTAAGCGACACTGGGGCCGATACAATACCTTTAATGTAACCACATGTGTGTCGGTGGGACAAAGAGGCTGGCACGCTGCCATGTTACCTGCTTGTCAACCTTACATGAACCTTAAATGTCATGAGCAGGAACGACAATGTATTGAACAACCGCCTAGCCTGAAAATGGAAGAGACTAAAAAAATCTCGAGCACATCCTTTTTGGACCGTCAGTGTTTCTCCTTAGAGACAGAAAAGCGAGATGCCTAAAATATGGTTTGATACTGACTGTGACTTTGTACGTGATGGCTTTCTGTAGTCCGTCTGGTGAGATCTGCAGTAGCTCTGCCACCACTCGGATCTCCTGAGCACTCACCACTGACGCCACCTCCTGGCCATCAGCCTGCAGCGCAACATGTGAAGAAAAACACAAAAAATGCGTTTGATCCTTTTCTGCAAGGCCATTTATCTGGGTTGAAAAAAGCAGTGTTTTCTGTCATTCTAAGTTCATCAACTGCATCCAGCTGATATCGATGACAAAATTAACCAGTAATGTGAGAAAATAAACTTAGGGGTGTAAACATGATGACAATATAAATATTACCTCATATCTCTGAAAGTAGACATTTCCCAGGTGCAGTATGGAAGAGAGAACTCTGAAGATGGCAGACTGGTCATCTGGGGTGAAGTGGAGGATTTCCATGGCAGAAAGGAGACGTCGAAAATCATCTGCATCGTTCTTGCCTGTTATCCCACAATCCCCTCCCTGGATGGAGAGAGCCAACTGAAGAGGCAGCTTCCAAACATGATCTGCATCTTTATCTGAGCATGTGATCTCCCTGAAACTCAGTTCAACGTATCTTCTACCTGGTTGAGGTAATAGTAGGTCTCAGCTTCTTGCAGATAGAAAGCCTGTTTCTGCTGAGAAGGAAGGCCCGCGAGCATCTCGTAGAAGATGTGATAGTTCCTCTCATCTTTGGCCTGGAGCAGACAAACACTTTTGCCTTCATGCACAGACAGCTGCGGGTAAAATGTCATTTTGTTTGTGTGTCTGCACGCCTCACCTGGAAGACAATTCGGGACTTTTCCAGTAGATACTGAGAGGTTATGGCACCGCTGATCACACCTCTACATGATTCAAGGATTCAGAATCAAGAAAAAAAGAGAAGTACAACCTCAAATCAGAAAAAGTTTTACTTTGATTTTTATTTCTTTCTTGACAGGATGGATCCATGCTATTTTTCTCACCATCTTCATTTCAGGAGTTAACATACACATATTTTTACATTTCAGGCTTGTAACACATTCCTAAAAACCTTGGAAAGTTGGCATTTTAATGTTGGCAAGGGGGTGAAAGAAAGCTTTTAGTTTGAGTCAAAACCAGAAAGGCAACATATTTAAAAAGAGTTAAAAAAAAAAAAAAAAACTCTAAATGTTTAAAAACAATGTATCAACCCCTCAGATGGCATTGCATCAAGACCTGTCACTCATCAATAGCTCACGTAACTACATGAGCAAGGTATTACTTTCTAAAATCTTTGTGAAGAATATTCATATGATCCACATTCACAAATACCACTGACATCTTTAGTGTGAAAAAAGAAGCCTATAACCATGTCCAGAGAAGGACATGTTGACATCTCTGGGCTCGGAGGAATCTGGGATGGACCATCACACAGTGGAAACATGGATGGTGATCAAAGAATCAGTGCTGCAGATATTTTTTTGGAGCAAACGGGTGCCAAAGGACAATCCAGGCTCTTATCAGCAACAAGTCCAGAATAAGATTTCTTTAGCAAGTGACATTTATACTTCTGTGACGGCAGCAACATGCAGAAAAATAGAGATTTTAGAGCAACACATGGTGCAATCAAGAGAGCATATTTTCCCAGGATGTCGACTTTTTAAAACGACAGTTCATTACTACATTCTGCACACATTACAAAGACATGGCTGAGAAAAATCCCATATTGTTGTATACCTTAAGACGTGTTTGCAAGAAGAAAACAACGGACATTAATGCCAGGTGTTGTGAGAAGGAATGGCAATGTTACAAAATGAGAAAATTTTTGACCTGTCCCAACGTTTTTTTCTTTTAACATGTAACAGGCCTGAAATGCAAAAAAAAAAAACTGAATGTCAGCAAATCAAATGAGGTTGTCAAGAAAAACCATGAAAAATACTGAGTTCATACTGTAAGCAAAGGAACAGAAGTCAAAAGTAAAAATAAGAATCATTCTTTTTTATTTGCATTTTCCATATTATCCTAACTTTTTGTGATTTGGGGTTATAGATTCAGGAGGATCTAGACTGAGACAAGCATAAAATTCAGCTTCAAATTCATACTCACTCTTCCAGAAAGACCTCTATGTATTTCCCGAAGCGACTGGAATTATCATTCCGCACAGTTTTGGCATTTCCAAAAGATTCCAGCAGAGGCGCTGCCTCAAGTATCTACCAAGCATTCAAACACAGTAAAGTTCAAAAAAACCTTCATGAGCAGGGTGGAAAACGTAGTTAGAGTTTTGTTATTTTAGGAGTAACAACAACATATTTTATCACCAATGTTCAAAGCCAACTCTTTTATTGGAAGTTAGGCCAATAATCTCTAAACTTTTGTGGAAACGGCAAACTAAAAAATAAATAAATAAATAATGAAAATACCCAAATGATCCTATTCACAGGTTCATAATTTTATGATGGGGTTCTAACAGGATGAGTTTACCTCCTTAAATGTTCAAATATCTCATTTTCCCTAACGGTATGTTTTCTGCAGTAGTTCTTGTCATCTCCTGTCTGAAGGTCTCAGCTTTAGCTCTCATGGCCAGTTCATGGTTTCTTCATCCACATGCTTGCGAGGCCTGTATGTTTTCAGTCTCACCACTCCACAGAGTCACACATGGCAGTCTGCGTGTACTGGGTCCATTTCAAGCGTGAACTGAGATTAAAAAGTACTTCAACAATAATCCCAAAGGGAAATTAAATTGCTGCGTCATCTACAAATTACTGAAAATGGAAAGTAAGGGCCACTGAAGATGCAGGTTAGATTGTGCGTTTTCTTTCTGAAGTAGTCATTATGTAATATTCCAGCTGTACAGGGACGATCCTCTGTGCAGGTGCTCCCTGAAGAAGCCTCTTTCTGAAAATAGTACAGGAGCTTCACAGCTTCCAAGAACCACCGTTCAAAACAGCCAATGTGGTGGCCGAACGTTTCCAAACTCAATGAAAGTTAAAGTCAGGTCCATTCATGTCTGGCGCTAAACTCATGGCAAGAAACCATGGTTATCTGTGTACCTGTTTCCTTTTGTATTTCTTTTCTGGCAAACCACATTGTTGGTGTTATATAACGCAAGACACAAGACTAAAGTATGGTACTGCAGACTGATGAATGTGCATGTGTGGAAAGCTTTCAACAGCTTCAACATACTACAACTGTAGTATAAATAAAAGCACATGCATTTCCTCAAAGTCCCAATTACTTCGCACACACACAGAAACAGAAACCATGAACTGGCCTTGAGGCCTTCATCCCAAAAGCAGTCTGTCTTTGCTCAAGGTGTGCAACAAAAGGGGGGATTACTAATGGAGAAATAACTGCCATTCATGTGGAAACAAAAGCTTTTGAACCTTGGAGACCATTTTCATGCACATGTAAAGCTAAATGATTGCTAAACATGCTAAGGAACTAAAAAAAATGCAATAAAGCACAACTG
Organism: Hirundichthys speculiger; assembly: GCA_018398805.1. NCBI lineage: Eukaryota > Metazoa > Chordata > Actinopteri > Beloniformes > Exocoetidae > Hirundichthys > Hirundichthys speculiger. The sequence continues at coordinate 337,307 of JAGFBZ010000912.1, forward strand.
TTGCGAAGTAGATTACAGGAAAAAAAACGCAACATGACAAAATAATTCAGCTTCAGAATACAGCAAAGCACAGCAAGCGGGAACTTTAGTGGCTGTATGGAAAGTAAAAGGCATGCAGGGAACCTTACTACCTCAATCTGCACCCACAGAAAGCCGCCAGCGATATGGGGGGGGGGGGGGGGGGGGGGGGGGGGGGGTAGGGGGGTAGACAGAGGAATTACTCATCAACATAACAGGGACATCGCTGCGTGTACGTGTGTCCCATGTCAGGACATGTTACCTGTTGTTACCTGTTGTGCATAATTTGACTTGTGAAGTATTGCTGCTAGGTAGCGCAGGACGAGTTTGGTGGCCTCGGTTTTTCCAGATCCGCTCTCCCCACTGAAACACAACGACAGACTCACTGCACGTATGTATAATCATGCTAAACAAAAAAAAGTGCACCCTTTCCAATTTTTTAAAAAATTTTGCATACATTAGGACATAATAGTGATATTAAAAAATAATCTGGTCATTACCACTTCTCAAAATTACATAAATAACGCTGTACAAGGTGTTTTTGCTGATTTGCTGTATTTGATTATCATTAAGCCTGATGCTGTGCATTATGGGTAAACATTTCCCCTTTTCTTTACTATTTAAATCTGAACTTTAATATTTTACACACCAAGTCCTACAGAGTTTGAGATGTAGCTTTTTTCTTTTTTCTTTTTTTCAGCATTGCACAGTCTGATATTGGTGTGAATTTGCTGGGACGTCCAGTCTTGGGAATATTGGGAACCAAACTGATGGGGAGCAACCCTCATTTCCCTCAGATGTCTTTCCTGCTCTACATTGTGCAAACACAGACCTGACAAACTGACAAACTTCTTCTTTTATAGATGAAGTCATAGTTGCTGAGGTACTTTTGAGAGGAGAGGACTTTGTTGTTGACTCAAGAACTGCAGGGTCCAGGTCCTGCAGCTGCACAGCAAATCCAAATCATCACTCCTCCACCGCCGTGCTTAACAGTATATATGAAGTGTTTCTGCTGAAATGTTGTTTGAGTTTTGCCCTTCTTCGACATTGGGAATTCAAGTCAAACATTTGCATTTTGGTCTAATCTGCTCATAGACTTTGTTCCAGAAGTTTGTTCAGATGCAGTTCTGCAAACCTCAGTTGTGCGTCCATGTTCTTTTTCAACAAAAAGAGTGTTTCTCCTGCTAAGTTTTCCAAATCAACTGTACATGTTTAATCTTCTAATTGTGCCTGCCATAAACTTTAATATCCAGGATGCTGAGTGAAGCTCATAGGGTCTGAGATGTAATATTTGGGTTTTTTTTTTTTTTTTTTTTTTTTTTTGTATTTCACTGAACATTTCAGTCTGATCTTGTGGTAAAATTGTTGGGACATCCACTCCTGGAAAGATTAGCAGTCGTCTCGAATGCTCTCCAATTTTGAATAATCCGTCTCACTGTGACATGCTGAAATCTAAATTATTTGGAATTATAAAACCTTTGCAGACACGTGGATGAGGACGAGTGGGAGAAACTACAGAGAGTGAGGATGCAGAGCAGCTGGACTGCGGCAGCAGGGCCCAAGGGGAGGAGGAGAAAGCCACGCATCACAGAGGCAGACCTACAAGCCCTCATGCAGTGAACTCTGAGGTTAAGTGGTAAGGACCAGACAGCAGTCTGGAACTAAAAATGAAAATAACCCTGAATAATGCGGACAATCTGAATACCTGCTAATTAAATACTAAAAGAGTATTAAAGAGCTAGTTATGGGATTTATACGACCTATATATGAATGTCAAAATTGGTTGAATGAGCAAACTCTGAGCTCAAATTGAGCAAGAAGCAACTTAATTTCATCTCAGAAGTTGCAGGAACACTTTGTGCTATTCCCCAGAGAGACTTAGCCACACCTCTCTGATGATGGGACTTTTGGGAGTTCATGGTTGCTGTATATTAGTTCAAAGGGAGATGTGTACTATGTGTGTGTTTTTTCGCTGTGTACTGTTTAGCACAGTTGTTTTTATTTATAGGAGGAACAGAGCTGGTCTACAATTTAGAATATCATGAATAAGCTGAACCTGATTTCTTATAATGTGCATGGTTTAAACCATCCCATCAAGAGGAAGAAAATATTGAATCAGTTGAAGAAGCTACAATGTGCAATTGCTCTGTTACAAGAAACTCATCTGAGTGAAAATGAACATAAAAAATTGAGAAGGGAATGGGTAAACCAAGTCTTCCATACTTCATATGGCAAAAGAAGGGGGGTGGCCATACTAATTAACAAATCTATACCCTTTTCTGCAGAGAAAGTGATTAAAGATGATATGGGCAGATATATTATGGTGGTTGGCACAATAGAAGAAATGACTGTTTCAATAGTGAACATCTATGCCCCAAATGAGGAGAATGAGACATTCTTTAAAAAAATAGCTAACATAGTTTCCAGCAATGGACAAGGGATGATAATCATGGGGGGGGATTTCAATACCACACAGGATGGCAAATTAGACAGGTTACCACCAGAGAAGGGACCAAATACAAAAAAATCTAAAGTACTAAATAATGTTATAAATGAATTAGGCCTTATTGATCCATGGAGAAATAATAATACAAGAGGGAAGGACTTTACCTTCTTTTCCAACCCACATGGTAGTTATTCGAGAATAGACTTTTTTGTGTATCCAAACAACACATACACAAAGTCAGGAATTGCAGTATAGAGCCTATAACTATAAGTGACCACGCCCCCATCACACTTTCACTGGAGCTGGGCAGGGAATCCTTCTTTAGATACTGGAGACTCAATGTGTCGATCCTATCAGATGAAAAGATAATTAAAGAATTAAAGCAACATTTAAAGGAATATTTTCAAATAAACGATAATGGCGAGGTCTCACCATCGATTTTGTGGGAGGGAGGAAAAGCAGTCATAAGAGGGAAAATAATAAAAATAACATCCAGACTGAAAAAAGCTAGATTGAAACAACAAGAAAAACTAGAAAACAAAATCAAAGAGTTGGAGTTAGAACATAAAAGGACATCTAACAGCTCCACTCTTCTCGAATTAAAAAAAAAATCAGACAGGAGTTAGATGAACTCCTAACATATAAAGCAGAAGGAGTGCTCCGTTTCACAAATCAAAGATATTATGAGATGGGGTAACAGAGCAAGCCGGCTACGGCTTTTCAACTGAGAAAAGCTCAATCAAGTAGAACAGTCACTAAAATAAGACATCCCAACTCCAATCTAATGACAGCCAAGCCAACAGGGATAGCAGAAAGCCTTTGCAGAATACTATAAAAATTTGTATAGTGACTCAGAGTCAAATCTCACTGAGACTAAAACAAAAGAATTCTTCAAAAAAATAGTGTTACCAACGTTAACGGCAGAGGAAGCGTCTGAAATGATAAAACCAATTTCATCACAAGAAATAAATGACACTATAAAAAAACCCTTAAATGTAACAAATCGCCAGGTACAGATGGCTTCCCTGGAGAATTTTATAGATGTTTTGCAGTAGAGATAGTAGAGATTACACCAGTGTTATGGCAAGGTTTTTAACTATGCTCTGTCAACAGGAAACTCTCCAGGTTACTTGGTCAGAAGCTATAATCTCTGTGCTACATAAGGAGGGCAAAGACCCAACTTTATGTGAGGGATATAGACCAAGGTTATTATAGTTTTGAAATTTTCTTTAGTTTTTATTTTTATTTAGTTTTCCAGTTTGCTTTTTATTTCAGTTTAGTTTTAGTTAGTTCAACAAGTAATTAGTAGTTTAGTTTAGTTTTATTTTGAGGAATTGACTAGTTTCAGTTTAGTTTTATTTAGTTTTAGTCTTAGTTTTAGTTTTCTTCTTCTTGCAGTATGCAGCAGATTATACACCTTTTCGACTTGAAAATTGTGGACATGCGCCCCTAGTGGCCCCCGCCATAACTGGAGGTGCGGTGCTCCACCAACTAACCCAAACACAGCAGCGTGGAGCATTATTTACGGATAACGCAGACATGTCTTGGATTGATGATGTTAGGCAGTGGCCTCCAGTTACAGATGAAGGTATTTTTATCGCTGTTTTAATGATGGTTATGGAAATAGCATGATCTATTCCCATTATCAAACACTAAAAACTGTGGAATGGAACGCTGCAACGCTGGCTATAACTAACGTCAACCAAACCATAAAGATTATGCTACTGTAACGTTAACGCTAGCGGTAGAGATTAGGCTATGTGTTAATGTTATATTTAATTTATTTTATCATTCTCCTAAGTCATTCATTCATTCATTCATTTATAGGCTTGTGCTAGTGCCGAGGGCTACAGTAGCCTCATACTGCTGTTCTTTCGGCCAGAATCTTCCGGGACTCTCAGCGAGACTATGAGTAGTACGAGATTAAATGTTAACGAAAACTCACCCGGCTGTATTCATTTGGAACAAAGTCCTTTCTGTTGATATTTTTCACCCACGTCTTCCTAACTTCTTGTTCTGCAAACAAGGCAGTCTTCGTGCATACTTTCTTCTTCCATTGTCGAATTTTCACACCATTGTTGGCACAGTTTATGACGGATCATGTATTCCCACTCGACCGACTCTACATTATAAAAATATATATTTCTAGAAAGAGAAAAACACTGGTTAATCTGCGAGCCGGTGAAAGTGTCGCTCTGTAGCACAACCCAGCAATAGCGGACGGGGTACTTCTGGGGGGCTGGCCCGAAAAGGTCTATCTATATCCGCTATGCTGCCCCCTCTCTGGAGGGAGGGTAGCATAGCGGCTGCTGCAGGACAGGCAGTAATCTCTATGGCAGTAATCGAGGGAGAAAACGAAACGACAACGAAAACGAAGCTGAATTTATCTACAATTCAGTTTAGTTTTAGTTAGTTTTACATCCTTCATTGTAGTTTTTATTTAGTTTTCGTTTTTTTTTAATTGTAGTTTTTATTTTTATTTCAGTTAACTGAAATATTTTTTCATTGCTAGTTTTAGTTTTAGTCTTAGTTTTCGTTAACTATAATAACCCTGATATAGACCTGTTAGCTTGCTTTGTAATGATTTAAAAATCTTAACAAGCATACTAGCACAGAGAATGCAACAACATATTACCAAATTAATCAAACCAGATCAAACTGGGTTTATCCCGGGGAGACAAGGAGCTAATAATATAAGGAGAACATTGAATCTTATATCATGCACTAAAAACAATCGACAACCTACCATGCTGCTTAGTCTAGACACACAAAAAGCATTTGACCGCGTGAAGTGGAACTTCTTGTATCAAACATTAGAGGTTTTTGGATTCCATTCAACTTTTATAAACTGGGTAAAAATTGTTTATAAAAATCCCAAGTCACGGATCAGGGTCAATGGTTGTTGCTCAGAATTCTTCTGCCTCAAAAGAGGAGTCAGGCAAGGTGACTGCCTGAGCCCGCTACTGTTTGCTGCAAGTATTGAACCATTGGCGGAGTCAATAAGACAAAATAGAAATATAAAAGGAATAAAAGATGAGGGGGGCTTCGAACACAAAACATCGCTATTTGCGGACGATTTATTAACATATATAAGTGAGCCCTCCACGTCTATACCAGCTAGACAATTTGAAAGAATATGGTGAAATATCAGGGTATTTGACGAATGAAGCCAAATCAATAGCTATGATGCTCTCAGGACACTGTCCAGGAGGTCTTAAAGATAAAGTCCACTTTAAATGGACCGAAAAAGGCTTTAGATACCTGGGTATAATTATCACCCCTGGTACACCTCAGCTATTTGAGGCCAACTATGGGAAAACTGATGACTGAGATAAAGAATGATTTGGCTAGGTGGGAGATTCTGCCATTGACTCTGCTTGGACGAGTAAAAGCAGTACGAATGAACATATTGCCAAGACTATTGTTTTTTATTCCAGTCGTTGCCCATTGTAATTTCTGGAGCTTTTCTAAAAAAAACTGGACAAAATAATATCCCGATTTTTATGGCAAAATAAAAAAAGCGAGAGTTAAATACAAGATGCTTCTTGGTAAAAAAGAGAAGGGAGGGTTGAATTTGCCAAACCTAAGAAATTATCATTGGGCAGCACAACTCAGAGCCTTAATTATGTGGATCACTAAAGAGAAAGATTCGATATGGGTGGAGATGGAGCAAAATTCATGTCAGAAAGTATCATTAGAATCACTCCCATTTTTGAATGAAAGGGCTTGGAGGGGACTCAGGATGGGCAACGAATGGATCAAGGGAACCATGAAAACTTGGTCAGCTGTACGAAAGAAGCTGAAACTGTCGAACTCTGTAAGCAGGGCTACTAAAATAGCAAAAAACCCAGATTTTGTACCATCTGTCATGGATTCAGGATTTGTCAAATGGGCTGATAAAGGGCTAATATATATTGAACAAATATTCCAGGGACAAACAATGAAATCATTTACTCAACTTCAAAGAGAATTTAACTTACCATCTCATGACTTTTACAAATTCCTACAGCTAAGGGAATATCTACAGAAACATCAGGAATGGGGAAAACATTCGTAAAACACCATCTAAACTAGAGGAGACAATCTGGTCATTCTCAGAGGATAAGTCAAAAAAAGGGGTTATATCGAAAATCTATAAAGCACTACAACACAAATCCGAGGGTAACAACTTGGATGTTAAAGAAAAATGGGAGCTGGAAGCAAACATAATAATAATAATAACAGAAGAAGAATGGGAAGAAAAAAAGAAACATTTAAAGAGGGACACAGACTAACTAATAGCCCAACATGGAGGGAATTTGATTGGAAAGTGAAGATGCGTTACTTTTATACTCCATTTATTACATCAAAATACAGCCATACAACGGATCTATGCTGGAGGGAGTGTGGAACAGTAGGTGACACCCACCATATATTCTGGGATTGCCCTAAAATACAGGATTTCTGGAAGAACATTCAGAAGGAGATTAAATTGATTTTGGGTATTGAGTTCCCTCTGGAACCAGCACTTTACATTTTGGGTATAATTCCAAATAATATGACGGACAAGAACTTGAAATATCTACTGAGAATCCTGCTACTGATAGCAAAAAAAACAATAACTGGCTCCTGGTTGAAACCACAGCCTCCAAGCATAACAGAATGGAAAAACAGGGTAAAAAATGTGGTTATTATGGAGAAGATTACAGCAAGACTACAGCTTAAAACAAAATTTGTTTGATTCGAGATGGTTATTAATAAGGCAGGCAATGCCTGAACTCTAGTCACCTCCATTTTTTATTTTTATTTTTTACTTTATTTTATTTTTCATTTTATTATTTTTATTCTCTCAATATAGCAGGGTATCTAATGTCTCTCCTTTTCTTTCCTTACTTTTGATCTGGTGTTGTTTTTGTATATAGCCTACTTGTAAAGTGATACCTCTGGAAGGTGTTTTTATTTTAAATTTATTTTTTATTTTATTTGATGTTTTCATTATGAAGGACTCATACTAATGTTGATCAAAGCGAAAGAACGGAATACGGATGTGGACTGGACTGTGGAAGTATGACGAACTAAGTACAAGAACAATGACTGATAATTACACCGATCTGTACAGTGAAAGGATTGGGAACGGAAGAGACAATAATATATATGTATGTGATACATCTCCCATGTTGTTGAATTGTGTCTATATGTATGTTTGCATATGTTTTGCATATGTTTTGCATATGTCAAATAAAAAATAAGTTAAAAAAAAAAACCTTTGCAGACTGTTGAACAGTAACAGTTGCTTTTTTAAGAACCTTGCTAATGTCTTTCCCTCTTAGCATTGCATTATCACACACCTGGATCCTCCAGACCCACCTACTTTCAAGACATCAGCTTTTGTCTGCACACCTGCAGATGATCACTTCGTTAAGAATTCATGACAGAAGCACCTGCAATTTACCCTCTTGTGATGGATTTGTTTTCTCTCTTTTGGTTTCATTTTTGTCAAAAAAAAAAAAAATACAGTTACAGTGATAAAAACTGACATGTTGTTGTTTTTCTGAGGTTGTATTGGAAAATGATCACATTTTTTTTTTTACTGTGGCTTTTCACAAAAACCATACGGTTGATAGACAGGCAGTAACTTTCAGACGTGAAAGTAGAATCCTCATTATCTGATCCTCGACACCTCCTTACTGCTGCCGTTGAGTGTTTGACTGTTTAAGACATGTGAGACCAGGCTAAGATCACTCTGGGCAAGGCCTCAAGTCCACTTTTGCATTAAACCGACTGAAACAGCCGTACACACACAAACACATCCAGTGCTTTATCACTGCCAACAGCTTAGCACTAAATACCACCATTATGTAAGCTTTGCTGAGGAAGGGCGCGGTGCGTTTGTGTGTCTGCAGCGAGAGCGGCATCTTCTCCACATTCCAGCGTAAGGTTTCAGCTCAGGCCGCTCCGCAGAAAAACCAGGTTACTGAACACCAGACCTCAGTTAGCCCTTAACACGCACACACAGACCCACGGTCGACACACGTGCACTCAGACACAGGCACCTCTGAAACTCAATCTGCTGCTGGCTCAAACCTGGCTGGGCTTTCCTTACAGGTGTCTCCTTCCAAGTACGGTTAGAGTGTTTCAGGTGTGTGAGAATGTGCGCGTGTGTTGATGCGTTTGCGTGTTTCCTGAGTGTTTTCTGGTCATATCCGAAGGCCCACACTGGTGACGTGTGTGTGTAAGACTTCAGTGGGGTCTGTGGTCTCTGTTGTATTTCTAAGGAGGTTGTCACGGCTGCCACAGGCTTGCTGTTCTTAGATATAAATTCAAAGGCATGTGCACGTTTCCGTGTGCTTGTTCCTCTTAGAGATCGGTTCTGGCACTGAGTGAAGGGCCCGTGATAGTGCAACAGAAGTGAGGGATACCTATACATTACATTTGTTGGCATGTAAACCGCAGACAGACTCTCATGAATTTACAAACACTAATCCAATCGAGGATGGAAACCTGATTGTCCGACAAGCGTCATGGATGCTGCGTTAAAAAAAAAAAAGAAAAAGAAAAGCCTCTCAGCATTTCTAATAATACACCAAATGATACAACAAAAATAATCTAAAGGTGTAATTTAGGAGATTGTGATGTTTAAAATTAAGTCAAATGTATGATGAACATAGAAGAGAGTGATGAAAAAATGATCCAGTTTATCTTGATGTGGTTCTCACAATAAAGAAAAATGAGTCAGATGTACAAATGTCTAACCGGGTGTTTTTATCGATCAGAATTAATCTGTAACAAAGTGGTCTAAAAATATGACTTTTTTAAAAAAGGCATAAGACTCAATTTGATCCAGGTCAGGGATGAGCTGAAGCTCAATGAGGAAGTTGTGCTATTTAGGGGTAAAGTGACCGTCAAACTAAATCTACCAAAACCTAAATAAATTATCCACTTTGTTTTTACAAGTAATCATATTTTTTTCTTAAGGCCAAGTTAATAACAAGCAACTGAAGTTTAAATTTCAGTATCTTTATCTGTTTTACATTCATTAAATGTTTTCTGACCATCAATGTGATAGTTCCCTCAGAAACAGACTGAATAAGAAAGTTAGTTGCCTAAAACTAATACTAAACTTTCTGGTCAAGACAATGACAACAAACAAAAAAAAAAGATGTTTAATGTTAATCGAGTCATTTCCCACTTTAGTGAACTAGAGTAGAGTAGAGTAACTTAATTGATCCCGATGGAAATTAACTAGTCAACGAACCAAAAACTACAGCTTGTGAAAGTGACTTTTCAACTTTGATTCAATAAAGCGTGAAAAGTTGGTCCTGGTCCTCGACGGTTATGAGATTTAGGAGCTTTCTTCAGTACATCACTCTGCTGCTTGGCCGATCTTAAATAGAAATTAAAAAACCAGTACATATGCAGTCTTTCTGACCATTATTTCTTTCGCCACATTACAACTCGCCCTCGGTCCAGCTGATATGAAATACGGACTATGCCCCCTGGTGTTCAGCAAGGGGAGTACAGTTCTATCTGGATGGCTTTGCTTGATGCTAAAGTTAATGTTGCTTTTTACTCACTGGCTGCCACTGACGTCTGTAGACGTCAATTCGGGTCCGAATGCTTACAATGACTCAATGTTACAGTAAAAAATTAATTCTAATCAGTGATTTTAAAATAACAGCCAGCGCTCGTAGCATGTACAATGTCATGAAGTAGTCAAGCAACTGAAAGAAAAGCCCAGCTAGCACTGGATTCTAGCACAGCGTATATATTCTCCCTCCAAAGTAAATGTGAAACAAATAACTATATATATATAACTATAACTATATCACATGACTGAAGAGAAGGAGGTTTTACCACCAAATATCCTGTCTCAAACCTGCTATCTTAGCAGTTCGGGCTAACAATAAAAATGACATGCATGAGTTCATACACTGGAAAACCACAAAGAGGAATCCTAAATATCCTTCGACCTGGAAAAATCTGCTTTGATCTAGAAGCCATTACGTCTCATTTCTTAAAACTTTCCTTCGACATGCTAGAAACATTTTAAATAGAACAAGTGCTTCTCACTTTGCTCATGTGTTTCTCCCTTCCATATGTTTGCTGATATGATAAGAAAGGACGAAAAAAAAAAAAAACAGAAATAGATACGTGATGATACAAATGCACATGTGCCATTATAGTGTCTGGGTCAATTTACCCCACTCTTTTCTTCCGTAGCACTAAATCAATTTCAACTGCACACAGTGATTTATGTTTATAGAGAAAATGTTGAAGCCTCTTACCTGATTATTATGACCTGGTTTTGTTTGGCATCCATCATTTTGGAATAAGCAGCATTTGCTATGGCAAACAAATGCCTGTAAGACAAGAAATGATCAGAGCAACAAGTCATCAGACCTCATACGAGATGATAAAATGATTCCCAGCTCGAGACTGAACAGGACTTACGGAGGGTTCTCTCCCAAAGCTCGACCCTTGTACATCAGAACCACGTCAGTCCCATAGATGTTATACATTTTATAGGGGTTCACAGCCACCAAAATACTACCTATGTATGTCTTGGGGGGGAAGAGACATGTGAAATGAAAGTTTAAAAAAAAAACAACAGATATTGATATAATTTTAAACTGTTTACAAATGCACCACAGACTAATTTGAGATCAATGACTTTATGTGTGTTTGAGAAAATCCTTCAGATACTTACGTAAATGAGCTGTCTTTCAAACCTTTTGCTTATATTCAACAAAACAGCCCCTTCGTGCATCTCCCTAAAAAGAAGCAATGGTTATGATTTATTTACGGATGTTATTAAGTAGTTCAAGGATACCATGATAACTTTTGTATGTTTGACCTTCTTCAAAGCATGGATCCTTCCACAGTTATGTTAAACCTCTAAACAATATGTTTTCATCCCAAGTGAAAACATTGTAAATATCCCCTGATTATCCTAACTGTAAGGATTAGACCAATACAACCTCAGACAAACACAAGATTAAAGATTAAGTTGGAGCCAGATGCTGTGAGTCATCAGCCCCCGATGATTATCAGGAGTTGTGCAAACCTCTATAAAAGACATTTTGGCAGTTTGCTGATCTGAGGCATTTTGATTTGTGTTAACAGTATGCCAAATGAGAAAGGCATAAGAAATCATCTTAGAGAAGCAATTACTGCTGCACATCAATCTCGAAAGGATTTCAAAACTGTTTACAAGGATTGCAAACTCAAATAATTTGAAGATCAATATTCTACAGTGAGTACACTTATTCACAAGTGGAAATCTTTCAATACAGTTGTCAGTCTTCCCGGGAGTGGACATCCTAATAAATCAACCCCAAGGTTAGACCATGTAGTACTGCCTACACGAGTTTAAATCTTTTATAAATAAGTTACAGCGCGGTGAAAAGTTACATGTTGTTATTCACTGGCGGTTACATTTGTCTCTAAGACGCACTAAATCCAGATCATTTTTCAGTATATATTAAACACAAAAAAAAAAAAAAACACAGAGCACAGGGATCACATAACTGTGGGACTGTCTGAGCCTTCACTATGCTGGTTTATTTTATTTTATTTTATTTTACTTACTCCAACTGTGTCATGTCTTCCACACCATCTTCTTCTCTGAGCTCCCGGTGAGCTATGGTGGGCATGCTTCTGATTGAGTACATCTAAAACATGTACATGCACAAATACAGAAATGAAAACATGATGAAAGTACACAATCCTCTACACAATGGACTCATGAAAACATATATGCACACAGTCTGTCAAACAAGAAAAAAAGGAGGAAACTGTCTTTTAAATTACTTCAGGACTGTTGCTTAACTTGTTGCTAACTTTTCATTAACAGAGTACAAAAAAATGTTATATTATTTTGTAATATCCATATCCTTTTGCTGTTTTCTTCACTGTGTTACACTAAACAATAAACAATTCAAACCATAAACACAAACACAACTATTGCAAATACTTGTTTGATATCATGCAATTCAAGAACTACTACCTTGTCAAACCAGTTCCCCCGTGGTTCCCCCTCCCTGTTGAGATTCCACTCTCCTGGTTGCTCCCCTACATGCCCCTGTCCCATCAGGCTTTGGGGGTCCAGGAGCTCTCCATCCCTATACATAGACCACTTATTGAGGTTCTGCACAGTCCCATGTGGGAGAACTCTCTCTGCCCCCCACACATCCATATCTTGTTGTATTCCCAAGCCTTCGACTCTAGAGCCTTGTGCCCAGTGCTGTTCAGGGTCAGGTCCCTGCACCTGGGGTGATACTACAGCATATGAGGAAGGCAGACGGAAAGAGGCCCCCCGAAAGTTAGAGGTCTGCAAAGCACCAGAAAGGTTGAACGAGCGTGGTTGTGGTGTGCTAGGGGCACCAAGTCGTGTCATAATATTACCATCAGGGAGACGATATTTTGCTCCACGGAGGTTTGGATTTTTTGATAAAGCACGAGACAGGTCTAGTGACTGTGGTGCAGAAGTGGGCTGAGGGCGGGTCATGAGAGTTCCATCTGGTAACCGGTAACTGGCAGAACGAAGGTTCTGGTTTCGGAGAGCATTAGAAAGATCGAGTGATCGTTGCTCAGCAGTTTTAGCAGAACCAGGAGGCCTCATTAATGATGTGTTTGAGAGATTGTAAGAAGCGCCACGGATGTTGGTGTTTAATAACGCACCGGAAAGGAGAGGACTTGAAGGGGCTTGAGTTTGTTTTTGTCCAAACAGGGATGATCCTTCTGGGAGCTGAAACTTTGCCTTACGGAGGTTAGCATTCATGAGGGCGCTAGACAACCCAGGTGATGAAATTGCATTTTCAGCACTCTGCACCTCTTCCGCTGGACGTGTTAGAATTGAACCGTCTGGTAATCGATAAGAGGCTTTTCGAACATTTGCATTGAGAAGAGCAGAGGAGAGCATAGGGGAAGAAGGATCATGTGTTGGCTCATTTCTTGTAACCAAAGTTCCATCTGGCAACTTGTATGTTGCTTTACGTACATTGGGGTTTAGTAGTGCAGAGGACAGCATAGAGGTGGACTGGGGTGATTGACCTGAAAATTGTTCAGCAGGTTCACTTCTGGTGACGAGTGAGCCATCAGGAAGTCTATAGGTGGCCTGACGTAGACTTTGGTTCTGCAGGGCACTGGAGAGAACAGACGATGACAGCATCCCATCATCAACACCACCTATACCATTATTTGTACCTGGAGCTTCAACAGGGCCTTTTGACATTGTCAGTGTTCCACTTGGAAGTCTGATCATGGACCCCTTGATCTGAGAAGTCTGGAGTCCCCTGGAGAGAAGTGGAGAGGCTCCTCTGACACTTCCTTGTTGAGATGTGGTGGGAGGAGGAGCAGGCAAGACAGAAGATGTGGGAGACAAGTGTCGCTGTAAAGGGGATGCAAAGGAAGCATTACGTAGTTGAGAATTAAGCATAGCAGATGACAAGTATGGGGAGGAGGGAGTAGTGGAGCCCACTGCTTCAGGAGGTGAAAGGACATTTGTATAGAGGTTGGCATTGCGTTGTAGAGGAGATGAATAGGAGGCACTGCGGAGTCTGGAGTTATGCATCAAAGCATTGGAAAGACCCACTGAGGCATATGGGTTCACCATCTGGGTCTCCTGTGCATTAGCTGATACCTCCACATTCCCACCAGGTATGGGAGAAGGAATCCTTTGTAAAGGTGTTGTGTTTCTAACATTTTGCAGATAAGGATTCTGAAGTGCATGTCCCAGATTAGGGGATGATGATGATAAATGCTGATGGAGGTTTTGTGGGTATGCTTTTGGCTGTGTTTGGGGGGAAGTGGGTCTTTGCAAAAGGGAGGCATCAGTGTTAGTGGAATAAGGGACAGAAGATGGGAGTAGAGAGTGAGGAAGGGGAGCTCCTACAAATGGAGACCCTGGAAAAGCATTTGATAGCATTGGGGATGAGCCTGGTTCCATCAGTGTGTAGTCATACTGCGCAATGCTCTGTGATGGAAGAAGAGCATCATGAGGAAGGCTAGGGTGATAAACTGGAGGGTGAAAAGATGTTGGTCCCAGACCATGGGGACTCATTGACCTGTGAGTCAAGGGTGAGGGTGGATGAGAAAGATGCATGGGTGAGGCAGAACGGGAGGGCAGAGGAGATCTATGCTGTAGTGCCTGTGGAGATTGAGGTCTACTCTGGAGTCTACGCACTGATGGCTGAGAAAAAAGAGGCCCACTCTGTTTCAAAGATGGCTGTCGAGGGATAGGTGGGACAATGGGAGTGCCTCTGAATGATTGCCTTGACTGAACAGAGGTTTGGTTTCTGGACATTCGGACCAGAGGCTGACCTCTACCGACAGGTCTGCGGAAACCTCCTTGGGCAGCACCAGTTTGCTTGGCCTCCCTTAACCCTGTAGGCCGGGAGCCTGTTCTGGCCAATATGGGAGTTCCAGCTGCTGACCCTACTTGTCCTAATGGAGAAACAGGGCCACTCCGTATGGAGGTCCTAAATGGGGCTACTTGCTGGGTGACAGGAGGACCATGTCTACTACGTCTTTGTAAGTAAGGGTTAGCTGGAGAGGGTTTCACAGCTCCCATGGGTACATGGCTTCGAGCTGCAGGACCACCTCTTAGTCTGCGAGTAGAGGAACGAGTGGGGAGAGGTCTAGAAGTGGCATGTGACGGTGAAGGAGAAGGTGCACGATGGGGAGAGTTGGAACGGAAAGATTGGGGTGGAGACTGAGATCTTACAGGTTGAGAAGGGCTCCATCTTTGAGGGGCTGACATGGGAGGAGAAGGGGAGCGCCTCATCATGGAGGTTTTCTTTCTTCCTTTGAACAAATGCGGTCTGGTAGATGGCAGAGGTACTGCATCTGGAGGAGGCTGCTGTCTGAAAGACAGTCTAGGGGAAGGCGGTGGACTTTGTCTCTTCCTTAGTGATTGCTGTGGAGAAGCTAATGAGCCAGAAAGTGGGGACTGAGGTCTGACATAAGAGGGACTCCTGCGCAACCCAATGTCTACCCTTCTTCTTGTTAGTGATGGCTGAGCTCTTAATGACATCCCTCTCCTGTAGTTTGGTGGAGAAGAAGGGGGGCTTGGTAGTCTGTGCCTGTTAATTAGGGAACTGGGCCTTTGGCCTGCCAAAGTGAGCCCCTGACGATGTAAGTGTGGAGAGAGTTGGGGGCCTGACTGGTTCCCTGGTTGGAAGTCCATTAGATGTGGTGAAAAGTGGGATGAAGGAGATGCCATTCCCCAAAGTGATCCTGGTCTTAGTGAAAGCTGTGGGGATGGAAAAGGACTTGTTCTTCGTACCAGCCTGGGTGAAGCCAGTGGTGAATGCAGTGGTGTTTGCATCAGTGGCTGCACTGGTAGGGCCACTGGTGAATGCAGTGGTGAGTGCATCAGTTGCTGCATTGGTTGGGCCACTGGTGGCAATTGTTCCATCTGAAATATCTGGGAGTCTTGTGGGATGGGTGTTTGGTACACCTGGGAGGAAAAGTGAAGTGGCATGGGCGACTGGGGCAACTCACTAAAAGGAACAGCTAAAGGAAGAGTTTGCTGAGAGGGAGGAAAGTACTCCTGAGGAATACTCATAGCTGGGTTAAAGGGGACATGTCCAGGAGGATTGGAGGCAAGTTGTTGGTTCATCAAAGTAGGGTCAAGGGGCTGTGTTGGAAGGTGTGTAGGAATAGCTTGCTCATACTGCACATCTGACATAATTTCCTGATTGTTGAGGACAAGAGCTGGGGAGGGAGGATGAACCACTGAGGAGGAGAGACTAGATTGAAGTAGAGGTGGTGGCATGGTTTCCACCTCCAGTCTCTCTTTTCCAAAAAGCCTAACCTGGGGCCTGGGGACCCTGAACTGCTCTGATGAAACTGCCTCTGCTGGAGGAAAAGAAAGCTGTTCCTGTCCATATAGCTGTCCTGTGCCCATGGGATCCATTCCATTATTCATGGTGACATGTTGCTGATAAACATGTTGGTATGGTGTCATGGTATGGTATGTGGGGATGGTGTCATAAACAGGAGCAGGTTGTGTATGTGACAGTTGTGTGTGTGCCAGCAGTGGGTCATTATATTGGCCATAGACGACAGGATAACTGCCAGTCATCATGCTATAGGAGTCTGACAAAACATAGTTAGGGGCCATATTGTTGGTCAAAATACTCTTCATAAAGTTCAGGGTCATACTGGTCATAAAGGCCATACATGGCATTGCCATAGCTACTGTGTGGCTCTGGCTCCAATGCATAAAGCATTCCATCTTCACCATAGTAATACTCAACCTCTTCATTGTCATAGTACTCATATTCATCATCTGGATACCCATAAGGGTAACTGTAGTACTCTACATCATCATCATAGTAAAGCTCATCATCATAAAAGAAGTTGCCCTCATCATCATAGTAACCATATTCATCCTCCCACTCTTCATCATCATCATCATCATATTCCATTTCCTCTCCATAAATATCATAGGGGTCATAGCCCATTGGTTGTCTTCGATAGCTTCTCGGACCCCATCCTTCATGGTAATTATCCTCATAGCCATACTCATCATCATATTCATAAGCCACATTGTAATCATGTCTTTGTCTCCCTCTAGAGTTCTTGTTAGCAAAGGAAATCCTCTTTTGCCTCGGTCCTCCTGCCCATGCCCCTTGACCTTTAGAGCCCAGGAACCTCCCTGTCAACCAGTTAGTAGCTGCAGCTACCCTACCTACCATCCAACTTTTACTCTTAAATCCTTGTCCTGTTTTCTTTTTTCCAAACATGCCTTTAAACTTCCCGCCCAGTCCCTTCGCCTCTGTTGCCATTTTCCCTTTACCCTCTAAACTGGAGAGATTTATTGTCTTTTTAGATGGTATGGTTTGTTTATCATCTTTCTTATTAAACATGCTAAACCCAGACAGACCTGGCTTTTTGTCAGCACCAAGCGATTTTCCTCCAAACCCAGCAAAAAGTTTGCTCGTGCCAAGAAGTGGTTTACCATCAACAGGGGGTTTCTTTTTTTTGGAAAGGCGCAGAAAGAGACGGGAGGTACTTTTAAGGTTTCTCTTTGGTTTTGTTT
Organism: Hirundichthys speculiger; assembly: GCA_018398805.1. Classification (NCBI taxonomy): domain Eukaryota; kingdom Metazoa; phylum Chordata; class Actinopteri; order Beloniformes; family Exocoetidae; genus Hirundichthys; species Hirundichthys speculiger. The sequence continues at coordinate 354,796 of JAGFBZ010000912.1, forward strand.
TCTCTGGCTGCTGTTGTTTAGATGGAAAGCTAAAAGGAGAGGACTTTCCCGTGAGGCCTGTGAGGGCTTTGGAGGCTCCTTTAAGGTGAGATTTTACATCCGGTGTCTTCTGTGCCTTTGCTGCTCCTACGCTCCTTTTCTGCCCCTCCGCAGCAAAGCCCATCATGGCCTTGGAGGCTCCTTTGATGTGAACATCACTCATCTTTTTTAGATTTACTGCTCCCATGCCTTTCTTCATTTGTGGCTTCTCCTCATCTTCCTGTGCATCCTCATCTTCAGGAGGTGAAGTTTTAGAGGGCTTTAAACCCTTCATAGCCATGGCTTTGGATGCACCTTTTAAAGCTGCTTTCCCCTTTCCTTTATCCATCTTTGCTCCTTTCTTGGCCACTACTTCTTCCTCGCTGGCATCACTTTCTTCCTCCTCAGTTTTTATCTCTTCCTCCTCTTCCTCTGAAGCCTCCTCCGACTCACTAACAGGTTTCTTTCCTTTTCCCTTTTTCCCATCATCTTTCCCCTTCCCCTTCCCCTTCCCCTTCGCTGGTGGCTCCTCTCCCTTCTTTCCCCCTTTCTTGTCATCCTTTCCTCCCTTCTTTGGCTCCTCTGTTTTGCCTTTCTTGGCAGCTGATTTTGGGTCACCTTTTTTGGGTGGCATGATGTGTACCAATTCAAATCATACTAAGTAAGAAGAGGAACGTCTCCTTCGTGTGGGAAAGCAAAGTAGATACGTCGCTTTAGGAATAACAGCTCCAGTGGCAGAAACATCCTCTTATACCCAGTTGCTCTCTTCTTTTCTCCTTCTTCCTTCACCTGATCCATTCCCTTGACACTCCACAAACTCGCACTCAACTGTATATTGTCCCAAGTCAGTTTTTGAATAATGCACACTGAGACAAACACAAACCATAGTCTTTTAAAATACGATTGAGTAATGAAGTCGGAGTCTCAGCCATTGGTGCTCATTCACATGCCAGTAGATCTTCAGTTCTCAGAAAAAGAAGTGCTGTTTGAGTGTGTGTATAAAGAGACAGAAACTAGTCTAGTGATGTTAAACTCAAAAAGCAGACATATGTACCATATTGAAAAAATAACATGAAATAAATCCAAAGCATTTGTAGTTTACCCATTTGTTTTTTTCTAGTGCTGGGTTTTTTCACTCACGCTCTCAGAAAAAATAACATCCAAAGCAAGTTCCTGATATATTCCTCCATATAGGTTTAGAAGCAACCTCCTGGGGTCACACAATTAATAAATGACCCTGCTATCCAAGTGTCAGAGTCGGGGTAGTCCTCCATGTGTCCCCCATTGTTAGTCCATCCTGCAAGTCCAGCAGTGAATCCTCGTCTTGGCCACTGAACCAACTTTGGCAGCACATTACCTCAACAAGGGCAGCCGATGTGAATGCGTTGGTGTGAGTGTCGGTGTCCTCTTTGTGTTGCGTTTGTGGTCGTATCCTCCCACATCAGCGTCACCTTGCCTTTGTGACCTCCTACAAACTTCTGCATCTTTTTCTTCCAGGGTACTGAAACTTTCATCCCCACGTTCGCCTCAGTTTGACACCTCATCTTACCCCCGGTGCATCTGCGGCCACGTATGAGCATTTGTATTGCATGTCTGCTTGTGCATGTGCAATCAGAGTAGGTTTTCCCTGTTATAGCTGCAAAGGGCACCTTCATGTACCGGCTATACTGCCTCGAGGTAACTCTATCTCCTGGTTCACTTGTTTATGAATAATGCAAGCTGGCTGAGCTGTTGCTAAACTGTGTCTGAGAGGCAAAGCAACACTGAGCCAAAACACACACATCAGTAGCAGTATGGAGCATAGCTGAGAGTGATGCGTCCTTATACATCCAGTAGTGTATTTATACACCTACAGTTGGCCACGTGTACTGCTGTCATGCAGGAAGACAACATTTAAGAGTCCTTTTTGTAAATTCACATGAGTTATTTTACTAAAAATTTGCTTATTTGTTCTGAACCATCTTTTAACACTAAAGATATCCTTAATGTAGAAGCTCAAAGCTAAAATTATCTGCAACAATTGCATACATTATAGCCTGAGATATGGAAAGAAAGCTACAATCAGTTACTCCCACTGATGCTACCGAAATCGACTTAATACTAATTCTGTTTAATGATCTTATTGTGGCCATTAAGCATCTAATAAATACTGTCCAAACATGCCATTTAACCACAAAGATAATGTCTACATATAGAAAAGAGTATAAACCTTTTAATTATTTTTCTTTTTTTTCTAGATGAACTGGTCGTCAAACTTGTCCTGCTTAAAAAAAAGCAAACAAACATACAAACATAGATAGATTTTCTCGTGTCTTTTCTCCAAAGAGAAGGGCAGAACATGGAGCAACAAGTATGAAGTGTGATGGCATTATGTTAACGACTGTTGAGGATTCATTTAGGATGGCATGACATCAGTTCACTGATGATGGGATGATATTCCAGGAGGTCATCTCACTGGCAGATATGAATGTTTAATGACTGCCCTCTGTTCTTCCTACGCAGCGTGGATAAAACATTCATTGCATGCTCCTCTAAATATATCACAAAGGGTCAACCCCACCCTGGCCTGCTCCGCAACCATTAAACAGAATTAAACACACATTCATGTCAGGAGTTGACAGCCAGACAACAGGAAGCAAGTAGAAGACAACAGCAAAAGACTTTTAAAAAAAATCATTAAAAATGGCATTGATACTTAATTTTCTCAATTAAAATTGTTATTTTAGGTTGCCAAAAACAGAAGAACCATCTTAAACACATCAGTTACAGTTTTTTCCTCACTGTACATTTAGAATGACTAATAGTCTTGACCTTAGATAAGGTTTGACCTGAGAACTGTATCACGTATCCCCAGATGCAGTGACCATAACAAAATCCTAAACATTCAACAGGCCGCACTAATGACAACAGCACTCATTGGTATCATCTAACTGCAGACAGGAGATACAGAAGGTAAAGGAGTACAAACATCCCTTTCCTCTCATAAGAAATACTCTCATGTACTCAGTTAATGTTGTTTACCAAAGATGAAAAGACATGATCTGTCTAATAGGTGTAATTTCCAGCTGCTGCCTGGTGTATGCGGTCTGTTGACTTAGTGAAGCGGTAATGAATAGAGCACAAGTGACAGACATGGAGGAGGTGGAGAAAGAGTAATGGGAAGGAGGTTAAAAGAAAGATGCATCAACGAACTCTGGATAAATAAACTGCAAGTTATTATTAATACTAAAGGAAGCTGAACAGAAAAAAGTAGGTCCAGGAAGAAGGGGAAGTGGGGAACCGGGATAAACAAAGTGGAGACAGGGAGAAGACAGCTGGAAGCAAACAGCTCGGAAAGCCAAAATGAATGAAAAAGGTGGTAACAAGGACAAACTAATAAGAGATGTAAGGATGATGGACAGATCCAAAAGGACAAATGATAGAAAGTGGGTGAGAGATCCAGGTGAGTCTCTTTCACTGTGCAACAATCACAGACAACACTCTTTTGGCAAGACACACTCCACGATACAAGGCTAATGAAGAAGATCCCCACAACAAAATGTAACATACACACAAGAGGTTGTGTGTGATCACTGAAGACAGGACATGAATCATCAGGACTGGAGAGTAAAGATTAGGTTTGACAGCTCCAGTAATTCCAGTACACGTGCTTTAGTGAAGTGAAAAGATGCCTCAAAAATAGACACAGAGAAACAGATTTAAGTTCCATCTAGTGTCATACTAAGTGATGTCACAGGGTCAGCACGCACAACACCAGGACTCTGATTTGATCTGCGTGCTGATTGAATAATCTTTAACAGGTGTAACATTTGGCTTAATTTAACACTTTAGTAAACTAACAGTTCCTTCTTAGTGGGAAAGTCAATAGCTTGTGCCAAAATTATTATTAGTCTTTATTTAACCAGGTTAGTCCCACTAAGATCATAGATGTCTTTTATAAGGGAGACCTGGGCCTCCAAGGGCCACATACAGACCAACAACCACATACATTCACACTCCTATGGGCAATTTAGAGTCACCAATTAACACGTTTATATATAGATGCTTTTTGGACTGTGGGAGGAAGCCGGAGTACCTGAAGAAAACCCATGAAAACATGAGAACATGTTAACAGAAAGGCTCCTGCCGAGATTCAAACCAGGAACCTTCTTGCTGTGAGGCAACAGCAAGTCACCATGCTGATATTGGAAAAATCAGAATGAGAATTAAGATGAGACTGAATCAATACAAAGTGATGGACCAACCATCCAACAAGCCAGCATGCTAACGTTTCCTTCCTGCTACAGTCAAGAGTAGTGGGACAGTTGTTAGTTCGGACCATAAACTGAAAAATTAGCAAAATGATTAACATGAGTCTCAGTTAATATGTACAAAAGGGATGGAATCATCTAACAAGCTAGAATGCTAACATTTTATTCCTGGCAATGAACATTTTATGCCAGTGGAAGAGTCATTTGTTTAAGCCATAAACTGAGATATTGGAAAAATTAGCATTAGTTAAAACAAAACTGAGCGACAAACCAACCATCCAACAAACCAACACTGCCAATCACTACAAACTATGAATGATGGTACACCATGCTGTAAGGATCAAAGCAATGGGCTAAAACCGGTTTGCTTATCCGTCACTATCATGGGGGTGACAGGGTGTGCACTTCCTTGAATGACCACAAGGGGCTGGTTCAGAACACCAGGAAAACTCCATGTTTTACTCCAACTTTAAAGCAGATTGTCCAGATTTACAGCAGAATTAAACATATTTACAGCCTGGTACAAAATGGTTTTGGTCTCCATAGTCAGATTTCACATCATGATGACTTTATGGGGGTGAATTTTATGTAGATCAGGTAAAATTACATAAAGCCACAAATTTATGCATAATTAGGGATGTATTTTATGAGTGACACTTGTATAGCACCCTGATTTGTTAAAGGCTAGCTGTTATCAATTTAGCTACTTAGCGCTTTGTATTTTTGGTGAACTGTACATTTGAAGGTGTGAATAAAAACCAAGAAAAACATTCATTCTTATTTTAAAAATAAAATGGCTTGTTTTGCTGTTAACTGTGTTTACAGACCACCACAACTGGGTCTGGGTCAGAGGATGAAGCCACATGAGCAGCAGGCAAGCGGCAGTCAATAAATCAAACATCAGCTAGTCAAGGGCCCCGGTGGAGCTTGGTTGGACCTTCAGCATGCCTGGTTTCAGCTCTGGCAGAAATGAGGATGGATGAACAGATTTGATCAGAGTTGATGTAAGGTAGTGCTAAGCATTTAGCTAAAACATTTAGCTAAGCTACAACAGCTAGCTCATGGTGACTGAGCTAGGCAGTCACCTAGCAAGGCATGTAGGGCATGTTCTAGCCAGTTGCCAGGCTTGTTCTCTGCACATTTGTCCATTTTGGATTAACGGGGTTTGGCTGAGTCAGCCCTTGTCAATATAACAGCATTCAGATGCCCGAAAAACAGGCTTCAAACCGACTGTTCAGAAATCCTATCAGCGACGTCACTGAGGGTTTCTCCAGTGTTTTCTTCTTGTCATACAGTCTATGAGTCAAAGTGACAGAAGCCTGATAATATGAAGTTAATGTTACCCAACCTTTGGGAGCAATTATTTGCTAATGAAAAATATATGAAATATGCAAGGAGGAAAATGATAGAATTGAGTACGACCTAATGAATGGAGGGGAGAGCATCGTTAAGACAGAACATGAGAGAAGAAGATGAGGAGGCTGAACTCAGGTTTCCGTTAAGCCTTTAAGCTCTATTCATGTCTTAACCTTTGCTGTCAGATTATCCTGTGACTTGACATTGGAGAAGCGCTGGCAGCTACTCATACACTGAAGACCTGCTTCAGCAGATCAAACGCTAACTGTTGATTGGTTTGGCTGTTCTAAGCAGGGCTTGACGCTAACTTTTTTGCTCACCAGCCACTGTGGCTAGTGTTTTTCCTCAGTCATTAGCCATATAGTCTTTATGCTAGCCACAGTTTTGCTGTCAGTTTTTTTCTTCTTCACAATATTCTTGCATTTACATTTTAAATACAAACAATTGGCACAACTATTGTGATGTGTCATATCAAAGAATAAGTTACCAGCCAAAGTTGCTTGTGAGACAGAAATTGTTACTAGCCACAGCCAAATTTTACCAGCATTTGGCCGGTTGGCCGGTGTCAGTGTCAAGCCCTGGTTCTAAGAAATCTGACTGTGCATGGCATCGGGGAAAGAGGTGAAGTAGAGAGAGCAGAGGCAGTGAGAAAGCAGGGTGGAGTGAAGACTATCTGGAGATAGAGTAAAGCGGAAAGATTTACAAGACCAAATGACAGGAAGTAGAGCTAGAGGTGGCAGAGCTAAAGATGTTAAGATTTACTTAGGGAGTGATGAGGATGAGTAGGTTTGTAAATGAGGATATTAGAGGAACAGCCAAGGTGTGACATCTTGGAGATGTAAAAGAGACTAGATTGAGTTGGTCTGGATACATGAATGATGGATAGTGAATACATTGGTAGAACGATGTTGGAAATAGAGCTACCTGGAAAGAGAAAGGGGAAGACCAAAGATGAGATTTCTGAGTGGGGTGAAAGAGGAAATGTAGTTGGTTGGTGTGGCAGAAGGTAAAGCAAGATGGGATCTGCTGTAGGGACCCCTAAGTTGGACCACTGTAACATTTTAAACAGAATTATCCAGGGAAGAGGTCATTTTGTTTACAGTTTTACTTATGTATTTCATATGTTGATTACAATAGGGGCAATCTGAGTACCGTGAAAACTTGTGCTATTTTTATCCACCAGGTGGCAGCACAGGCCATAACACATTGCATTTGGGGCTTTTTGCTGACACAACCATTTCCAGTAAAGAAAGAAAAACAAGGCAAAACAAGCGATACAGATAATTCAATTAACATAATTTTCTACCTTCAAAGAATCATAGTATACAACATTGATGCTGTGGAGTGTACACCACATAGATCCAAAGCAAAGAAGCTCCACATCTCCCTACATGGATGATGTGATGTGAGCGAAGTGGCCAAAAGATCTGTCTGTGCAGAGAAGATATAAGGCACTACAGTGATCCTTCGCCAATCGGCGCTTTAAGTTCCGCGGTTTTAGTTATTCGTGGATTTTTCAGAAATATATAATATTTTTTAAAAAATCAAGAAAAAATTGCAGAAACCCCCACATGTCACGTTCTGAGAAAGTAATGCTGTTAAACAATCACGATCTTGATGTCTAACCCTATTCATATGTAGACTTAAAGACCTTTGTGGAGCTTACCTTTTCTTTTTGTGAGACTGTGATTGATGTTTAGAGTCTATGCTATCCACAAATATCCATCCAATTTTCTGATAAAATCTCTTGTTGTCTGAAATTAAAAAAAGAAAAGACTTTTTAAATAAAAAATAAAAAAAAGATACAACTGACTGGCTTCTGTGTATGTCTCTGCTGACTCCTAGTCCTCAACTGAACGACTGTAGTGATGTTCTGTGTAGCGCCTGTTGACACACAAGCACACACATACATTCACGTCAGTTTACTTAGTGATGCAGCAGCTGCAAACAATGAGGCCCTAATGGTGAAGATGCTGTCTGCTGCTTCAATGAAGCCTCGCCACCAGAACAAACATATAATCCATTTGTACGCTGAATTCAGACTCGCTACACATACATCTATATGTTAGTAGTGTAGGGATTAGGTTTCTTAATAAACATGCTACTTCGGCATATGTCTGCGTGGAAGCCCATTGTGCTCCCCTCCTTCTGAATATCTAAGTAAACAATTGTGATGACTAAAGTGCATCAATGGCGCGATCCCATATGCACATGTACATTACATTATTATCATCATCTCCCAGATGTGTCCACATGTCAGAGACAAGTGATTTGTTGTAAAACCCTGGTATGACAATGGCTCAGGAGGCCTTTGTGTTGCTGTGAGTGTGTGATGAGGAGCCTTATCAGAGCTGCTCACACACATACACACATGCACGTACGCATGCACGTACACGCACGCACGCACGCACGCACGCACGCACACACACACACACACACACACACACACACATCTGAGGGGTTAAGCTTTGATAAATTCTACCGTAGATATGCATACATGTCTTTTTTTTTTTTTTTTTTTTGTTAAATTGCATGGCTACTACATTTTTAACTGCAGAGTTTTGCTGTTAAGATTTTAAAAAAAAAGTTAAAAAATTGTAAGCAAAACCATCTTAGAGAAGTATTGGAAAAATCTTTGTCAACTAAACCAGAGAATCTCACTTATTAGTAAAATCAATTCCTCAGCCAAAGTGTCTTACACATTTCATTTTTTTTTCTCTTTTTGGGATCATACCCTTGTATAACAATATAATATTGCACTTATGCACTTCTGTGTGGAGTTTAAATGTTCTCCCCGTGCTTGCATGGGTTTCCTCCAGGTACTCCAGTTTCCTCCCACAGTCCAAAGACATGCATGTCAGGTTAATTGCTGGTTCTAAATTGTGATTGTGAGTGTAGACTACATGTAGGCTACATGTAATCCTGCAATGGACTGGTGATCTGTCCAGGGTGTACCCCTGCCTTTCACCTGAAGAGAGCTGGGATAGACTCCAGCAGATCCAGAGGATTATAGATGAGGATGATAGATGGATTATCAAATATACCAACTTTTTTCTAACGTTTGGTTTAGAGAGACTCAACAAACTGATAAAGAAGGCTGGCTCTGCTCTGAGGACTGTCCGAGAATCTGGAGCCTCTGGAGCCGACTGTACAAAGAGGGATGCTTCAGAAATAAAAAACATAAAAGAGCAACATCTTCACAACATAGTGACTGAACAACAGCGTGTCTGCAGTTTATAAAGTTTATAAAACTTTGTAAAGCACTCCAAACAAAGTACTATGTTCCATACCTTAGTGGCAAAGTTAGTTTTCAGATCTTATCCTACTTTATGAGAACAACAACCTCCGGAATTTAACATCGGTTTGCAGAGTCCCAATAAAATCCATGCATGTAAAAACAAAACAAAACAAAAAAAAATCAAATGGTTTATTAAAGTGATGAGTCTCTGCAGTGCAGTTTACCTTCTAATGATGGAGGCTTTTTTCAAACAGACATAGAAACATTTGAATGCACAGGACTCTTTATAGCAGATATTTAGTGTGTGCAGCATGAGTGTCAGATGGCAGTTTCTTTTTAAATTTACATCAATAATATATTTTATCCCAGAGACAATTGACGCATTGGACAAAGGAGCCTCCAAACATAGTCGTAAAGGAGTTATTAACTGAACACAAAAGCAAATATGGTGCCTCGGCCTGTCCAGCCAGTCTGTTGACATTTCCCTCATATACAGGACAGTCAACAGGACTGTTGTTTGAGCAGGAATATTAAATCCATGCATGTCCATGTGGAGTCTCTGAGGAGGCTTTTGGTAGAAATCAAATGTCTTCTCCGGCTTTTTTCACACACAAACTGTTCATAGATTAAGGTCAGAGCTATTACCATCAGAACCTTTACTTAAACTTCCATTTATACTTATCTTTATAGTTATTTTTCATTCATGTCAGCTCTAAACGTTAGAAACATTATTTTGTATCTACCTTCCTTAAATGCTTTGTTTTAAATCAAAATTTTCATTATGTATTCAAAATATAAACAAGATTAGATTATAAGATTGATAATCTATCTATCTATATATATATATATATATTCTATATATATTCTTTTTTACGGTTTCATCAAGAAGGGCATCTAGGTGTAAAACTTATGCTAAATCAGTCGTGCAGATTAAACTGTTATGGTGACAATTAACAGCTGGAAAGGAAGTTAATTGTCTTACACAAATTCAACATGTGATACCAAATACTATAAATACTATACATTTCACATAAAATGTAATTTCTGCTCCCCTTTTTGTTCATTAACAAATGTATTTATCTATTTTCACCAAAACAGTCCATTTTCTAAACTTTTTTTTGTTTTTCCAATTGTCATGGTCTAGATTTAGTATATTATTAATGATTGTTTATCATTCTTGCCTTCCAGCCCTCTGCATTTGAGTCTTACTAACGTCAACCTGACACCAGACTCAGGGTTTCCCTCACTATCTAAATTAATGTAATTCCTTTATATGAGTTTATCTGTTTATCTAACTGCCTCTTGACAACAGAATGAGAGAGTAGTTTTCCTAATTTACTATCACAGCAATCCTCTCTCTTATGTAAATGTTCCTAAACACTAAAATAAGACAGGTCTTCCTCTTGAAATCAGATTCTGGATAATCTTCAATATCAAAAGCCTTCATCATGGCACCTCTGAAACCAGTCGACCAATAATTGCTGGCATATAATTTAGCCATAACTTTAAACTGTCAGGCCAGTGGACCGTAGCAAGTTTGGGGACCTCCATTTAGATGGCTTGGACATGTGATCATTTGAAGGTAATTAAGGCATTTCCTTTCTGCCTTTTGTTCATCTCAGTCCCATAAATACACTCTGTGACAAATAAATTAGATTTTTAGGTCCAGTCAGCAGCTTCATGTAATGACTAGAAAGAGCCAGAAGAGGGCAGAAGAGACAAACTTCTCAGGGCTCCCTTTTTCAGTGCATAAATGTTTCTTCCTATTCTTATTATTGATAAACCCAATAAAACGATCAGTAGTAGGATTATAAAATAAATAATCATAAATTAAAGCAGCACAATAGCAGCCATGTAACTAATTTTTAATATAAATAAATGAATGTGTGTGTGTGTGGAGAGAGAGAGAGAATATTTAGTTTAATAGTAAATTATTAAGACTGTCCCAAATCTAGTATAGGTGTCTATTGAAAAACTCTGACCCAGCAGAACTCTTTCCCATCTTTGAAGCAGCCCAGGTCTGAAAGAACTGTCACATCACAGACCTAGATCACGGTGGGGTTACTCAGGCTCCTTCATCTTTATCTTCACTTACCTTACATCCTGCTGCCTTTGCTGCAACTCAGAAATGAGGAGCACAAAGCTGTAGCACTGATTTCAGAAGAGGCACACTGCAGTAGGGGGATGGAGCACACACAGGCATTAAAAATTAATTAATAAATAAATAAAGGAGAAACTCTGTGATGTCGCACAGGTTTTCTCCTGAGAGGGTTTGAAGCCCACTTTTTGGAGCTCTGGGTAATGCCATATTGGCAAGAGCTGACTCTGGCCAACTCACATAAATAAAAAAAATAAAAATTAAAAGGCCAATGGAACAAGCCTGGAACATGCACACCTTACTATATACAGCGCCTTGCTAAAGTATTCAGCCCCTCTTGACCTTTTCAACCTTTTGCCACATTACAGGCTTTATACAAAGATATAAAATTTCAATTTTTTGTCAAAAATCAACAATAAGTGGGACACAATCATGAAGCGGAATTAAATTTATTGGATATTTTAAACTGAAAAGTGGGGCGTGCAATATTATTCGGCCCCCTTGCGTTAACACTTTGTAGCGCCACCTTTTGCTGCAATTACAGTTACAAGTCTCTTGGGGTTTGTCTCTATCAGTTTAACACATCCAGAGACTAAATTCTGGTCCGTTCTTCCTGTAAAACAGCTGGAGCTCAGTGAGGTTGGATGGAGAGCGTTTCTGAACAGCAGTCTTCATCTCTTTCCACAGATTCTGGACTGGATTCAGGTCTGGACTTTGACTTGGCCATTCTAACACCTGGATACGTTTATTTGTGAACCGTTCCATTGTAGATTTGTCTTCATGTTTTGGATCATTGTCCTGTTGGAAGATAAATCTCCGTCCCAGTCTCAGGTCAAGACTCCAACAGGTTTTCTCCCAGAATGCTCCTGTATTTGGCTCCATCCATCTTCCCATCAATTTTAACCATCTTCCCTGTCCCTGCTGAAGAAAAACAGGCCCAGACCATGATGCTGCCACCACGTTTGACAGTGGGGATGGTGTGTTCAGGGTGATGAGCTGTGTTGCTTTTACTCCAAACATATTGTTTTGCATTGTGGCCAAAAAGTTTGCTTTTAGTTTCATCTGACCAGAGCTCCTTCTTCCACATGTTTGGTGTGTCTCCCAGGTGGCTTGTGGCAAACTTTAAACCATACTTTTTATGGATATCTTTGAGAAATGGCTTTCTTCTTGCCACTCTTCCATAAAGGCCAGATTTGTTCAGTGTAGGACTGATTGTTGTCCTCTGGACAGAATGTCCCACCTCAGCTGTAGATCAGTTCATCCAGAGTGATCATGGGCCTCTTGGCTGCATCTCTGATCAGTCTTCTCCTTGTTCCAGATGAAAGTTTAGAGGGACGGCCGGGTCTTGGTAGATTTGCAGTGGTCTGATACTCCTTCCATTTCAGTATATATTCAATATATTTCAATATTGCTTGCTCAGTGCTCCTTGAGATGTTTTAAAGCTTGGGAAATCTTTTTGTATCCACATCCAGCTTTAAACTTCTCCACAACAGTATCTGGGACCTGCCTGGCGTGTTCCTTGGTCTTCATGATGCTCTCTGAGCTTTAAACAGAACCCTGAGACTATCACAGAGCAGGTGCATTTATACGGAGACTTGATTACACACAGGTGGATTCTATTGATCATCATCAGTCATTCAGGACAACATTGGATCATTCAGAGATCCTCACTGAACTTCTGGAGTCAGTTTGCTGCTCTGAAAGTAAAGGGGCCCAGTAATATTGCACGCCCCACTTTTTAGTTTTATATTTGTTAAAAAAGTTTTAAAATCTAATAAATTTCGTTCCACTTCACGATTGTGTCTCACTTGTTGATTCTTGACAAAAATTTTAAACTTTATATCTTTATGTTTGAAGCCTGAAATGTGGCAAAAGGTTGAAAAGTTCAAGGGGGCCCGAATACTTTCGCAAGGCACTGTATACCACATCTGCTACTGCAAATAAATGACCTGCAGTAATAACACCATGGACTCCAATGCAGCTGTCAGTTCAAACACCAGGCCCCTATTATACGTACATTTGTGGTTTAACAGATTTTTAACTGGTGAGGTACATAAAAGTTCACCCCCTGCTGAGAGGTTATGGATACGTAATCACGTAACCTAGCTCTGGGGAGCAAAACTATTTGTACCAGGATGTAATTCATGCTTAGGTCTGCTGAAAGGTTAAAAGAAGATTTTAACATCGCTGTCAGAGGCAATTGGCTCCTCTTTGGAGCCCATAGGAACGAGTGTGAGTGGTTGTTCTTCCATGTGTGGCCCTGCGATGGACTGGCGATGTGTCCCAGGTGTACTCCTGCCTGAGACAGGCCCCAGCAGATTCAAGTGCCCTTAAACAGGAATAATCAGGTATAGTTAATGGATGGATAGTGGTCCATCCTCTAGTGATCATTTAAGGGATTTCCTGTTTTGGGACTTTCACATTGACATCAGCAAGTACGATGCTGCTCCTTGGGGTGGAATGGAGTTATGTGACCGATTGCGCCCCCAGCGACTATGAAATGAGCTATAAATTCATGGTTGAAAAGAGATCTCTTGTACTCTCTTTGCGGTGTTTTGACCAGAACATGTTACAGATGAGCCATTGAAATGTCAGGATGTTGTATTATCTTTGGGAGGAAAAATGAAAAAAAAAAAAGTCTTCTTTAAGACTCCCAGGTATTGCAGAATCTTCTCAAAGTTGGTCAAACATTTTCTACTGGTTTCAGTCAAAAATGCTACATTTTCTATAAGCTTTGAGCAAAATGATGAAAAAGGCTAATAAAACACAGACTTCTAGCTTTTGTATACTGGTCTCTCTCACACACACACACACACACTCACACTTAGCCATGCCATATGGAGCCAAGAAGCATCAAGTGTCATGCCTGCAGCGCTCAAACACTCAGTCAGCAGTACCTTTGTTGTCCTCACGCTCCAGAATGCTATGCCTCCTGTCTGCCCTCCTCTTCAGGTTATTCCAAAGCAGAATTTCTCCATCCGCCGTGCACTCTGATGAGACATCTCTAAGGCATCTTCAAGTCCAACCGTGTCAACTCACAACCCCTCTTTCCCGTATGAAACCTCCCACTCAGCGCCCCTCTATTAGACCGAAGAGATGCTTGTGAATATTTAATGGTACCATTGTGCTTCTGTGTGTGCGAGTCAATGGGGTACATTGACTGGGAGCCCATGCTTTCTGGGAAAAAAAGTGGTCAGCTTGCCTTGGAGCCTTGACGGTGGTAACACAAAACACCTTTCCTGCAGGGACTCAGTGGGGAGAGGTCAGGGACGGAGCCTCACCAACTAGAAGGCCATCCAGCAAAAAAGTGGTTTAACACTACATTTGAGAGCTTTAATGGATTCTTTTGTAGCACAATAATAAAGCAATATGATGCAAAAATAATAGGTGTTTATTCTGTAACGGTTAAAATAATTTATAGTTAATGTTTAGCAAATTTATAGAAACAGGCTAGATGAATAGTTGAGCTCTTCCAAACAGTACATCAACCTGCAGCTTTGGGAATTTTCCACTACCAAGTGAATTCCTCTGAAACTTTGGCACTTCCTGGAATTTTGTGACCTTATTTCTTATAGGTTGATATAATCCAGATAATAATGGGAGTTTAAAAAAAAGAAGAAAGACACATTGTTGAAATGATTAATGGACTTTATTGCTGCCCATTTGCTCTTTCTGAATCAATGCATCTTGCATCTTTACCTTAGGCTACATCCACACCAGTACGTTTTCAACTGAAACTGTTAAACTTATCTTATGATTACGACTGCCATCCACTACTTTCTACGCTTGACAGATTAAAAAAAAAAAGAACAATGTTAATCTACTGCAGACCGTTTCCATCTGAAAACAGAACTGTTACAGCGTAATGCGGATGGGCAAAAACAGAAACATTTGGAAACAATGTAGTTGCAGGGATCTGCTTCATGGTTTGCTCCTCTAGGTCACCATGTATTCTTCACCTTATTTGTAACATCTATAACATGACCATCCACAGAAGATACAACAAAGATGAGTGTTAACAATGCAGATATAGAGCAGCAAGTGCTGGTGACCTGCTGTCCGTTGTATCAGCTGATATCCAGCCAAAGTCTCTAACACTGTAACTGCCTACGAGCACAGAGGAAAGCCATTATGAACTATAATGAGATCAACCTTCAAAAAAGGTCACTTTGAGCTGGGTTTTCAGCCTATTTTCACCTGTGCATGCATCCCCAGTGGAGGGTGGTGTGATACCTGTTAACAGTGGCGTAATGTGGATAGAGACCTTTTCCTATATGGAGATCAAAGACGAGTGTGAATGCAGATCGGCTCTGTTTTGAAACAAATATGGACTAGTGTGGATGTGGCCTTAATCAAAAAGTAAAATACATCAGTTTCTCTCCACATCAGCTCAAGGAATTTCCATTTCTGCAGTTTATTCCTTTTGTTGGATTTCATATATAAAATAAGGATGTTAGCTATTTTCTTTGCTGCATATCTACTGTACAGTTTTTTTTTTAATCTTCTTCCGAAGTTCCTCTTCTGCCCAATCAAAAGCTTCTCTTACTTCTTAACAATCTGAATGACATCCTCGTGCTCCATGATGTGCGTCAGGCCCACTCTCTGAGGACTGTACTTTGTACTGGTTCCCTGAAATAAAAGATGGAGTTGCTCAAGCATGAACAGGAATTAAGGCACTGCAAAAAATAAGACACTGATGTGGATGATTCAGTCAGTGAGGGACAAAAAATTTGTTTTAAATAAAGCGCTAAGATTACTGAATGAAACGCACAAACAACTGAACTGATTTATCAGCATCAGTTTTTACATTTGTTCAGTGATCTGGAAATTCATTTCTCTCCATCTTCTGCACAGATCTGCTCTTCAGATGACAGTTAAAAACAACTGTGGCTGAAAGAATAAACTGGTCAAGTCACTGGAGAACTCTGATGGAAATTACTTTGTCATTTACACTCACCGGCCACTTTATTAGGTCCACCTTACTAGTACCGGGTTGCACCCCCTTTCAGAACTGCCTTAATCCTTCATGGTATAGATTCAACAACGTACTGGAAACTTTTCTAAGATTTGGTTCATATTGACATGACAGCATCATGCAGTTGCTGCAGATTTGTCGGCTGCACATCCCTGATGTAAATCTCCTGTTCCATCATATTCCAAAGCTGCTCTACTGGACTGAGATCTAGTGACTGTGAAGGCCATCTGAGTCCAGTGAACTTATTGTCATGTTATGACATGGAGCGTTATCCTGCTGGAAGTATCCATCAGAAGATGGTCCATTGTGGTCATGAAGGGATGGAGATGGTCAGCATCAATACTCAGGTAGGCTGTGGCGTTGACACGATGCTTAGTTGATACTAATGGGCAGGAAAATATCCCCCACACCATCACACCACCACCAGCAGCCTGAACCGTTGATACAGGCAGGATAGATCCATGCTTTCACGTTGTTGACGCCAAATTCTGACCATCTGAATGTCGCAGCAGAAATCCAGACTCATCAGACCAGACAACGTTTTTCTAATCTTCTATTGTCCAGTTTTGGTGATCCTGTGTGAATTGTAGCCTCAGTTTCTTGTTCTTAGCTGACAGGAGTGGCATCCAGTGTGGTCTTCTGCTGCTGTAGTCCATCCACCTTAAGGTTCAACGTGTTGTGTGATGCTCTTCTGCAGACCTCGGTTGTAACGAGTAGTTATTTGAGTTACAGTTGCCTTTCTATCAGCTCCAACCAGTCTGGTCATTCTTCTCTAACCTCTGACATCAACAAGGCATTTGCGCGGACAGAAATGCTGCTCATTGGATATTTCTAGAATATTCAGACTAGCCTGTCTGGGACCAACAACCATGCCACGTTCAAAGTCACTTCAATCACCTTTCTTCTCCGTTCTGATGCTGGTTTGAACTGCAGCTGATCATCTTGACCATGTCTACATGAATAAATGCACTGAGTTGCTGCCATGTGATTGGCTGATTAGAAATGTCCCTTAATGAGCAGTTGGACAGGTGGAGCTAATAAAGTGGCCGATGAGTGTAAATGGGAAGAAAAATTTCATCTACTGAAGACTTGGTGAGTTGAAGCTGAGAAAACCTTTCACATTTAAGTCATTTTAAGTCCATGTACAATGGCACTGTTTCATATCTGGGAAAGTAATGGTGGTCCATATTCCATATATCATCATCTATGCATTTTGGTACTGATGTTGACAGTACAGCTGAATCAACTCAGTGTACATTACACTACCTGCATTTCCATAAACCTCTCAATTGCACAAACTGAAATTGCATATTGCCAATGGGAACCATGTCAAAAGTCCCATCTTTCTGCAAAAAGGGTTTTTATTCTCACATGAGCTGCTGCTGCTTTGAAAAGGGAATATTTCATAAAAGCCCAATGGAAACACCATTTTTTTAACATCTAAAGGTCACAGGATGCTCCATAAAGAGTCACATTCACTTCTGTATAGCAACTTGCTCCATCAGGATTAGTTACTGGCTCTTAACTCACTCAGTAGCAGGATTCATCAAAAAAAATAAAAAATAAAAAAATAAAAAACAACTAGTCGCAGAAAAAGAATTAACCTGCCCAAATGAAAAAGGTTCATATCATTTCGCAGGTGACGTTTATTGATAATTATTAGTTTATGTTTTATGTCAGAGCTATAATAGAAACGGGGCCAGAGTTAGTGGTAGCGTTAAGACGACAAGATGCATGATGTATACAAGTGAAACAGGCATGCTTTCATGATCATAGACCAGCTACCAGGTTCAAACTGGGCTCTACACAAAGACGAGGCGTTAAAACTGAAGGACAGCGAGTTGGAAGTGAAGGTCAGTGCTTCGTTTCTTCCACTGGGTCCTGCTCTTGTAACAGAGTAAATGTTACAGCGATGTTCTGGAAGATTTATTAGAAGCAGAGCGCATGCCTAAACTTCGCTTTTATCCCGAATTTTATCTAGTCCAGCTGAAGATGAGATGAAGAACCCGAGGCTTTCAGGAGTACTTGTCGTCACTTGTCCACTTTTTAATTCTTATTTTTTCAGACATGTCCTTGTGTGTTGTCCCACAAATTTTACAACAACACTACAAAGTGGCTAGCACCTTTTTTTTTTTTATCACGTGTATCAAACAGGGAACTTGCACCTGCAGTCAAAAAAACTCCCACTAAACAGGAACATTATTAACAGTACATCTAAGGCCTGATATCAAGGAGGTGGATCGTACTGGTACTTTCTGTGAACATACTTACCCACACCAGGGCATATTTGAACTGGCTAGCTAAGGTTCTGTGGATTCTGTGGCACTGTGGATAAAAACAAAATAAAATAAGTAATCTATTATGCATCTACAAGTGTTCTAAATACAAAAACAAACAAAACTGTGATTCTGTTATTTACTTCGCCTTTTACATCTGCACACAATATAATCCCAGGATTTATTTCTTCATTTTCCAGGTTTGCACCACGTTCTAAATAAAATCTGGGTGAGGTTAAAATACATGTTTCCATCCATCCATTAATGGATGGATTTTAAAATACATGTTTCATCTTCTTTAAATAATTACTGAAATAATTTTTTTTTAATTTGCATACTGTCATCATACGGTCCAGATTTTCCCTGATTTGAGTTTCCATCATTTATCCTAACGTGTACAATATATGCGCGCATTTGTGATTTACTTACCACGTGTTCTACAGACGCTCCTCTTCTCATGATGATGGCATCATTAAAGTCGGGGCGCTCTGACATTTGACAAAGAAATGAAGAAAATATTCATTTGAACATCTGCGGCCTGCTGAATGAGTGGGGTGAACACTGGAGCATGGGCAGATACCTCCTCTTTTCTTGGTATAAATGCAAATAAGGGCCAAGTATTCCCACAACCTCTCCAGAAGGTAATCCAGGTTCAGCTTCATTCCACAACTGCAACATACAGGAGGAACATTTTTAACTCATACATGCATGTAGTAGCAGGAGGACAAACCGGACCCAATAAAGACCCCTGCAGACATCTGACCTGATGACAACACTGTTAGGTCTGCGAGCCAGGCGGTCCACCTCCTCAATAGAGATCTGATCCACCTTATTGTACACCTGAAAACAAACAGGACGAGAGAAAAGCTTCAACAAATATGAACCGGACAAAAACTATTTTAGAGAAGAGAAAACATTTCTAAGGTTTTAAATAAGATTGATTTTTTTTCATCTTGCTCTTTCCGTGTCTTAAAATTGAGTTATTAAATCTCAGGGTTAAAAATTATACAGTACATTACACATTATACCATGTCATTATTTATGCAAATTTTTTTTTCATCTTTATGGAGGAAATGTGGCCCAATACAGCACTTCAGTCAGGCGGAGGTCTTCTATTGGACTTCATAAGACTTTGTTGTTCTTTTTCAGCCACTTTTTATAAATTTAAAAGTGTGTTAATGGTCACCGAACTGCTTCATGACACAAATTCACCCAAACTTTAGCTGACAGACACATCAGACGCGAGGATACTCTGGTGAACAGAGAGCTTCATGGCTGAATCAATGAAAGTCAAGAACCCAGGTCCTGCGGCTGCACAACAAACTGAAGTCATCAACCCTTCCACCTCCGTGCTCGACAGCAGGTCTCAGGCCAACACACCACATTTGGTTTTTTGTCACATGAGCAGCTGTGCACGATGGCAAAACATCTCCACTTTGGTCTTGTGTCCAAAGAACATTACTCCAGACGTGCTGTGGTCAGTTCAGATGAACAGACCGCAGCAAATTTCAATGATGCTGCTTTGTTCTTTTTTTTTCAAGAACAGGCTTCCTCCTGATAACCCTTCAAAACAAGCCAGTCTTTTTGTAAAATTAAGATTTCAACATCTTAACTTGTTAAATGAGGCCTGAAGAGTCTGTGACGTAGCTCTTTTGTTTTTTTTTCCTCCTCTCCATTTCATTTCAGTCTGGCCTTGGGGTAAACTTGCAAGGACGTCCACTCTTGGGATGACTGGCGGCGGTCTTGAATCTTTCTCGTGATAGAACGATGGACTCCAAACTGTTTGGAAACGTCCTTATAACCCTTCAGAGTGACGAGCAGCAACAAGCGCTTCTTCCAGATTACTTGCCGTTTCTTATTAATCTGCACATGAATGCTCCACACTAACAAACTGCTGAAGCTCCTGTTTTTGTAGAGGTGCGTTTAACAGTGATTCTGCAGTTTCACTTAGTCTTGTTTGATAAATAATGACATGGTGTTAAGCGTCATGCGCGGCCCTTCATTTGAGGTTGGAGCTAATTTTAAAAGCTGGTAAGGATCCGCGTGAGTTATTATGTCGCAATACGTAAAACCTTAGAACTGAGATAAAGTGAGCTTTCTCTTTCTCACAACTACTTGTTGACATACGTATAAACAAGGCATGTAAACTCTGTTCCCAACGATGACGTCGATGAACTCGTCTGGCGTGCTGTCCTCCCTGAAGAGGACCTCCGCATTAAAGATTTCTGAGAGGGAGCGTTAAAGAAGGAGACCAGATATCCTCTGTGGCTTTCTGAGAACTGAATTATAAATTCACTAAGAGGACTCAGGAGTGTATAACTGTGGGAGACAGATTAGATCTGCTCTGCTCTGCCCAACGGTGGCCGAGTGAAAAGATACTGTATTCATGGAGAATGAGCTGAACGAGCTTCTCTGAGCACTGGGTGAGCGGCACCGTGGAGTTGTAGGAGAGGCCGCCACCTTTCTTGGGCTGCAGGTAAAGAAAAAGAAAAGCACAATTTGATAGTTGATGTTAGATTCCAGATAATTATTTTAGCAGGTGATACTCAAATACTTTAAAAACATTTGGACAAACATTGTCTTGTGTTCATTAGAGCATTTGATACTACCAAAACACATTGATAACAACTGCAATATCTGCTCAGCATCTTTTCCTGATGTCCACCATCGTATCAACTCTGTAAGCTGACCTACATGTTACATCCTGAAAGCTCTCTGATCTTCTTATCACCCGTCAAATGACACTAAAATACAATGGGAGGTATACCTTGAAATAAATATTTGGCTTCCTTCTGTTGAGTCTGATGCCCACAGATTCCAGCTCTTTTTCTAGAAGCTCTCTAGATGGAAAAAGGAAAAGTTAAAGGTTAAAGTTATTGATTAAAAAAAAACAACAACAAAGTTTTCCCCCGTCAGAACTGAATGGACTGTCAAACCTCTGGACATCTCCTTTGGTGGCGTCCAGCATCATGATGACGACATCTGCTGTCCTGGCAACAGCGATGACTTGTCGACCTCTGCCCTTCCCTATAAAAATATGACAGAATAACACAACTATGATATGAGGACTTATCACGCTCCAACTACCTTATAAATGAACACACATTTTACAGCTGCCACAGTTAACGTTTCCCACAAACACACTGTCCTCCAGACATATTAACCTCCAAGTAACCAGCTCCACTTCTAATAAACAGATCTGAATAATGGCCAGGTAAAGCAGCTGTCGTAGTGCAGAGCTCCTGCTCACTGTAAACCCAGACACCAGAATCCAAAAACATCAAATTCAACTGACCCTTGAAGGGAAAGGGAGACTGAATCAGAAAAAAGGAACCTCAGCTCACCTTGGGCAGCACCCTCGATGATTCCTGGAAGATCTAGCAGCTGGATATTAGCTCCTTTGTACTAAAGAGCAACAAATATAATTGTAAGACAAAATGATTACAAAGTGTTTAAAATCAAAACTGAAAACCTGAAGGCTTCTACGGATGTGAATGCACACCTCTATGACGCCAGGTATGCAGGTGAGGGTCGTGAACTCGTACGATGCAGCTTCGCTGGCTGTTGATGTCATCAAGCTGAGAAAAGTGGACTGCAGGACACGTCAGAGGATTAAATCAAACCAACATGGAGAAGAAACTGTTGGTTTCCCACTATTATTTCAAGACCTGAGGCACTAAACTGAACCATGATAACCATGTAAGATCTGGTTTGATTCAAGTTTTATTTAGCTTGGCACTGTTACTCCACGCCTTTGAGCCTGGACTCTTTCACTTCATTTGTGTCCATAAATGGTTTTTAAAACAACAGCAATATTGTTCATTGTTCATTTACAGTGATAATATATATGTATTTATATATATATATATAAATATAATCTCCAGTTCCTTCCCCACTGTCTGGACTTACCTTACCCACAGAAGGGAAACCAATGAGCGCAACACGAGCATCTCCTGATTTCATGACATCGAAGCCCTCACCTTTGGCCCCCGCAGACTTGGAGGGTTCCAGGAGTTGAGCTCTGTATTTGGCAAGCTTGGCTTTCAGCAAACCAAGATGGTACTCGGTGGCTGGCGGGATGAAGAATTAAAGGAGATGGTTCGTGCCCCATTATTTCAGGTTCAAGTACGAGGTGCGAAAGCAACAAAAACTGAATGGAAGTGCATGTGGTTAGAAAAAAAATGGGGCAGTTAAGATGGAGAAAAATTGAAAACAGGAGTCATAGTTTGTCATGTGATGTGATAAGCGTAAGTATAGTGGTGATGTTATAAAAACAAAGCTGTGGTTCATCATTCACAAAACGGAGTTGCCATTTATCATTTCATAAAAGAAGACTCATGGGTAAAAAATAAAATAAAAAATTACTGAAAATTTTAAAATTCAAAGTCAAATCGAAGTAAAACAACAGTAGAACTCAGGGCTGTTTAATAGTGAAAGTAAGAACATTTCCACACCCACAATGTAAAGGGAACAGAGTGATGGGAGCATCAGGGTAAGAAGAGAGGCAGATAAAGTGATGCTCCCATCATGCCTAGTGTCTACTGTACCAGCCTGTGGGGGCAGTGTTCTGATCTGGGGTTGCTGCAGTTGGTCAGGTCCAGGTTCAGCAACAGTATGAGCTCAAAGAATGAGGTCAGCTGACTACCTGAATATACTGAATGACCAGGTTATTCCATTAATGGATTTGTTCTTCCCTGATGGCACGAGCATATTCCAAGATGACAATGCCAGGATTCATCGGGCTCAAATTGTGAAAGACTGGTTCAGGGAGCATGAGATATCATTTTCACACATGGATTGGCCACCACAGGGTCCAGAACTGGACCCCATAGAGAATATTTGGGATGAACTGGAGAAGGCTTTGCCCAGTGGTCAGACTCATGTTACCTGTCAGTCATCATAATGTTATGCTTAATCGATGTACCTGGGATGACTAAAATCTGGATTTGAGAGGAGATTTAAGGTGGGCCTGACTCACAATAACGTAGATGAGCGATGAGGACCGTTTCCAGTTTTCTGTCCATAACAGTGCAGCTTGTCTTAATCATTTTTGACAGATGCATGAATACAATTTAAAGTTTGAGTTTAACTGTTTTTCTTCTCCTTGAGTTTCAATGCAAATTCATGCTCACACTCCTGTCTTTCTAGCTTTATGGGGGCCGTCCAATCAGGGAATAGAGTCCCCAGTTATAGGCATATCTATATACTAGTTTTAGCTCTAGCAGTAACATTTTGAGTTCTGGTAAAGCTGTCAGACTCCACTTGCCCACATTTTTCCGGTTTTGCACCCAAACACATAGGAGCAACTGCCTCTAAGTTATTATGCAGCTGTCCTCCGTTACCTTTGTTTTTCTGCGTCCGACAGATTTCTCTCTCAATTTCCGCGATCTTCTCCAGAATGCCCATGGTTGCGGTTTAAGTGGGATGCAGATCCTCTGTTAGGTAGAAATAATAAACAATTTAAAAAAAATAAAAAGAGAGAGGGAGAGAAACGTGTCACTCTACAGTTGTTAGCCTCCTTAGCCTCCCGGCTAACCATCAGACCGGTTAACAGCTGCTCAGCTGCTTCGGACGTAGTAGATGACAAAACATGGTAATAAATCACCATTCAAATAGAACATATATAATGTCCGTAATTTAAACTGTTAAAATATTTGACAGGTTTACGTTGACAGAAGACAGACTGAGCGGCATGTACATACGTTTGGCCAACCGGAACACGGTCCGCTCCTGAGAAACGTCCGGGTAGAAACGAGCAAAGTCACTCTTACGAAAGTTTTACCCCATGTACTGACGTAGGGATACTAGCTGCCTAACCATGACGCAGACCGCACGATAGTTAATTATTTCAAACCATAGTAATGTGTTCACTCACAAGCAGCTTCGCTATGACGAGTGGACATTCCTGACATGTATCGATATCGCGGGTCAGTCAGAGGTGTTAGTTAATACACGGAGCGAACATGGCTGCGCCCGCAGGACCGGGAGGACCGTCAGCCTCCAATCTGCCTGGGTTTGAAGGTTTTCCTTTTCCAGTGGCCAGCAAACCGCCGGAGGACAGCTCCGGTAAAGAGCAGGACGTGAAGTGGAAAAAAGAAGCCGTGTCGAGCCTGTACGGATTTTAAATCGTGGATGAAGCTCCAGAAACAGCAGACGGCACCTGCTTCTTCACAGGTGAGGTCAAAGCAGGTCAAGGGGGTTCTGGGGGAATCTGTGAGACTTTTTAAGGTTTCTGAGTGTTTTTGTTCCTTCATATGTCTCCTTGCATCCCATAGGAGACTGGTGCCACAGAAACAGAGCAGCAGGACCCTCAGTGTCCTCTGGACAGGGAAGAGTTGGGGAGAAACACTTGGTCCTTCCTGCACACCATGGCAGCATATTACCCTGACCGGCCCTCCTCCACCCAGCAGCAAGAGATGGGACAGTTTATTCACCTTTTCTCCAAGTTCTTCCCCTGTGAAGAATGTGCAGAAGATCTCAGGACCAGGTCAGAACACTGTGCGCTTTCATACACAGGCACATTGTTGCAGTCTGGACTTGCGGAAAATTAACAGTGTGATAAATGTTCCTCTACAAAACATATTGGCAATTATTTTGGCCCATTTTATTTATTTTAATTGCATGGTAACTTCTGGATCAGGTGGGTCAAACTCATGGTCTGCGAGCCAAATCCAACCCATTTATCTGGCTCACGACAACATGCAAAAATAATGATGCACTTGCAACACAATTCCATTCTGTCTTAGCTTATGCCCTACAATACTTGATTTCTTTACCAGTATCATTATGGCATCTACCCACTGATTAAGCCACTTCCTACAACACCTCTGTGGTTAACAAAGTCCCAGAAAGAAAAACCTTATGCAGCAGTAAGGGGATTTACAAAGAGATAGAAAGCCTCCATAAACTGTGTTTCTGTTTAATGAAGAAGAGCCTGTATGTTTGACCTGCTCGTAAACAGTGGCGCTGCCCAAAGATTTCACTTTATGTTTGTCACTTCAATACCAAGCAGAGAAAAGCAACCCATTAAAAAAGCATCTTTTATTATTATTATTATTATTATTATTATTATTATTATTATTATTAAGGACCTGAAGGGAGAATTGTCTGCCACACCTCTATAAAAGTAAGGATTTTATCTCTGTTATTAACAGTTAAATAACTTTAATGATGATGTGGTCCAAGATGAACTTGAACCCGACACCCCTGCTCTAGATAATAACTTTCTTTAGGTTTTTAAAGCCTGTGAGTCAGTTTGCAGAGATCTGACATGTTGCCATTCTTTTTTCCAGTCAGTTGCTCGTTTGTCTTTTCGTTGGTTTCAAGATGAGCAAGACATTTTTGGGAGGTAAAAATAAATAATTTCCTTTCCACAGATTGAAGACCAATCAGCCGGAAACCAGCAGCCGCCACGCTCTCTCTCAGTGGCTCTGTCGTCTTCACAATGGCGTCAACGTCCGACTGGGAAAGCCAGAGTTTGACTGCTCGCGTGTGGATGAGAGGTGGAAAGATGGATGGAAAGATGGTTCTTGTGACTGAGCGGGCTGAACCTCAGAGGGAACATTCCTCCTTTCAGTGCAAAACAAAACTGAGTTTACTCTGCTTTTTTTGGAGAGAAACTTGATGTGAAGAAGGCTGAATAATACATCTGAGGTGGCTTTTCTTGTTTTGTGGGAAAGGTTATGTCACTAATGTGGTCCATAATAAAAACGAAATAAATAAAGACTGAAAGAAAAAAAAAATATTCCTCTTTG
Source organism: Hirundichthys speculiger (assembly GCA_018398805.1). Lineage (NCBI taxonomy): Eukaryota > Metazoa > Chordata > Actinopteri > Beloniformes > Exocoetidae > Hirundichthys > Hirundichthys speculiger. The sequence goes on from JAGFBZ010000912.1 coordinate 380,761, forward strand.
TTTTTGAGATGAAGACAAAGCAAATGATAACTAAACCTGACGTTCTTCTTGGTTGTTTGTAAAGTGGCTGGAAAATTCTCCAGTAGGAGTCATCATTTAAAGCAGACCCCTCATCAGGCAGTTAGAGCTGATACGCTGCAGAAATATCTGTGCACAACCACTATCGTGTTGTTATTGTTTAGTTTATATGTACAATTAATTGATGATTATGTGCTTTAAGAAGAAAAGGAGAATGTCTTGCAGTGGTCCATCTGTAGTTGGCTCCTCAGCTGCAGGTCCATTCACTGAGAGCACTTCCACTCAGGGTCCTCCATCTCCAAGCAGCCCGAACTATACAGGGACAAAAGAAACCAGGAATGATTACGTTTCTTCTGATCTGGTGTGAGACTGGACTGATTTTTGTCAGTGTGGCAAAGTTTTTTACTTTTGTTTATGTTTGATTCCATGAGGTCTACAGTCATGGCCAAAAGTTTTGAGAATGACACAAATATTACATTTTCACAAAGTCTGCTGCTTCAGAGTTTTTCATCAGGTGCTTGTGTTATAATTAGGGCTGGGCAACAATTAAAATTTTTTATCGCAATTAATCGCATTATTTCCCTGATTAATCACGATTAATCACATTGTAGACGCAAAATCAAATAATTAATTCAAAAGTAGTGTGAAAATGCACTTTTATTGAAATGTTCTGCTGCCACATGAACTAAAGTGCCATAACATTTGTTGTTCAAACACTTTTAACATCAGCACTTGTCAGTAACACAATATGTGTTACTTGTCAGTAACACATATTTAGTGTAAACCTCATCTTAAAAAAATGTAAAATAAAATTAAGCTTATTGCCACTGCCAGGGCATTAATGTCATCCTGTTTTTATAAAAAGTCAAACAAAATCCAACAAAATGATTGTGGCTCAGCACAATCAGAAAATTAAAACAGGCAATTTCTGAGGTAACAGCAGAAACTTTTAACGGGGAGTTCAACTTGTCAGTTGTTACAAATAACCTTGTTTCTGTCAAATCCTCCGTCTGGGAAAACTTTTAAATGAGAATGTCCACGTTAAAGTTCAGTAACTTTACAAATCCGTAATTATCTGTGTATCATTTGGTTTTTTTTTTCCATTTTCGATTATCAATCAAAAATTTAAAAAATTAAAATGTGACTTATTTTTTTTCCCATTTTTTAATCTAACACAAAAAAAAATGCCAGTTTTTTTATATTTCAACTCTTAGCGAACAGGCCACGGGACTGAATTTGTTTTTAATATTTTATTGCCTGGTTAACGTGACCCAGAAATGGCTTTGTTTTATAATCGAGGAATAGACTTCCTGCTGTCGTTACACATCTGTGCCACTAGATGGAGCCGCACTGAAGTAACCAGCTAGAGAACAGCAGGACAAGTGAGCATGGAGCAAATCTGATGTAACATGGAGGAATGACGCGAAAGTTTTGTTGCAGTCCAGAATTTTTATTTTTATTTTTATTTTTAGACAGAATTGTTAATATTGCTACCTGAGTTGCTACCCGAACTGTAAAGTTCACGAATTTTTACCGTTCTCCATGTTTGTTTTAGCTTAGGAAGTTCATTTTAAAATTATCAATGATATATACCCCTCTTCTGATTTTTTAAGACACCGTTTTGGGATAGACCACAACAACTGTTCATTTTGTGACACACAAATTGAGACAACTGAACATTTATTCTATGACTGTATTTTTTCACATGCTTTCTGGGAGGATTTAATTTATTGGTTGTTTCCCAAATTTTCCAATTTCTCTAATCTCTCAAAATAAAATGTTTTATTTGGCTTACCTATGAAAGATACGGTACATGAAATGGCCATTAACACAATTATTATCCTAGCTAAATTTTTTATACATAAAAACAAATTCAAGAAAACAAAACCTAGTTTTTATGTTTTTCATAAGGAGCTATGTCTATATTTTTCATCACTGAAATACATGAAAAAGAAATTTGCAATAAAGATGTACAATCTAGTAGAAGACCTCAATCTTAAAGAAAATCCCTAGCTTTATCCCTGTATTTATTTAATGTTTTTTATTTTACTTAATTATTTATTTTTATTTATTTATTTATTTTTTCTTTCCCTCTTTATTTTTGTGTCTGTATTTAGGCTTGTCTGTTGCTTTGACAGCTCATTCTTCACTGTACTATGCCACATTGTTTGTATACAACTTTGTCAATAAAATAAAAAATAAATAAATAAATAAAAAATGTTTGTTTTAGCTTTGCCTGCCAATTCTCTTCCGGTTCCGCAGCAACCAGTAACAGACTTTTCAAAACAAAAGCATGTGAGTAACACGCGTTAACACGCGATGAAATAAATGTCGGCGTTAATAAATTAATGAGTTAACGCAATAATAACGCCTTAACTTGCCCAGCCCTAGAAAATATATCTGAGAAAAATCATTCCTCATGCTCATTGTTAATCAAAAGTTAAAATAAAATGTGACTTTTTTTTTTTTTTCATTTTTTAATCTAGCACAAAAAAATGCCTGTTTTTTTTATATTTCAATCATAGCAAATAGGCCACGGGACTGAATTTGTTTTTAATATCATATTGTCTGGTTAACGTGACCCAGAAATGGCTTTGTTTTATAATCGAGGAATAGACTTTCTGTTGTCATTACACATCTGTGCCACTAGATGGAGCCACATTGAAGTAAACAGCTAGAGAACAGCAGGACAGTGAACACATGGAGCAGATCTAATGTAAAATGGAGGAATGACGCAATCGTCTTGAACAAAGGGGTTTAAAAGTTTTTGTTTTCAGACAGAATTATTAATATTGCTACCTGAGTTGCTACCCAAACTGTAAAGTTCACAGATTTTTACCGCTTTCCATGTCTGTTTTAGTTTTGCCTGCCAATTTTCCGGTTCTGTAGCAGCCAGAAAGAGACTTTTCAAAACAAAAGCATGTGAGCAACATCCGTTAACGCGCGATAAAATAAATGTCACCGTTAATAAATTAATGAGTTAGAGCGATAATGCGTTAGCTTGCCCAGCCCTAGTTATAATGAAATACAATAAGAAGCATTTCATCAGTTTCAAAAGATTTGAGAATTACACATAATTATTGCAATAAGTCAATATTTGCAGTGCTGACCCTTCTTTTTCAAGACCTCTGCAATTCTCCCTGGCATCCTGTTAATCAACTTCTGGACCAAATCCTGACTGATGGCAGTCGATTCTTGCATAATCAATGCTTGGAGTTTATCAGAATTTGTGGGTTTTTGATTGTCCACTGCCTCTTGAGGATTGATCACAAGTTCTCAATGGGATTAAGATCCGGGGAGTTTCCTGGCCAAGGGCCCAAAATCTTAATGTTTTGGTCCTCGAGCCATTTCGTTATGACTCTATCATGCTGAAAAAGGCATTTTTCATCACCAAACTGCTCTGGGATGGTTGGGAGAAGTTGCTCGGGGGACGTTCTGGTACCATTCTTTATTCATGGCTGTGCTTTTAGGCAAGATTGTGAGAGATCTCACTCCCTTGACTGACAAGCAACCCCACACATGAATGGTGTCTGGATTCTTCACTGTTGGCACAGTTGAGACAGGACTGATGGTAGCGCTCACCTCGTCTCCTCCCAACTTGCCTTCTTCCAGATGCCCCAAACAATCAGAAAGGGGATTCATCAGAGAAAATGACTTTGCCCCAGTCCTCAGCAGTCCAGTCCCTGTACCTTCTGCAGAATACCAGTCTGTCCCTGATGGTTTTACTGGAGAGAAGTGGCTTTTTTGCTGCCCTCCTTGACACCAGGCCTTCCTCCAAAAGTCTTCGCCTCACTGTGCGTGCAGATGCCCTCACACCTGCCTGCTGCCATTCCTGAGCAAGTTCTGCACTGGTGGCGGCTCGGTGCCGCAGCTGAAACACCTTCAGGAGACAGTCCTGGTTCAGATGGTTCAGGAGATGGCTGGACTTTCTTGGGCACCTTTAAGCCTGTTTGGCAACACTTGAACCTCTCTCCTTGAAGTTCATGATAATTCAATAGACGGTTGACTGAGGTGCAATCTTACTCGCTGCTATAAACTTCCCTGTTAGGCCCTTTTTTGTGCAATGCAATGATGGCTGCAGGTGTTTCCTTGCAGGTAACCGTGGCTAAAAGATGAGGAACAATGGTGTCATGCACCATCCTCCTTTTAAGGTGTCCAACCACTCAATCATGACAGATTGATCTCCAGGTTTGTCCTCATCATCACCCACACCAACTTTTGGCCATGAGTGTAAATGTCAACTGCTGTTAGACCTCCAGATCTTCAGATGATCTTGAGGATAATGAGCTCGCTGTTGAAGTTCATTTATTTAGAAATGCATGGACTCTTAAAGCAACGATCCAGCCATTTACAAGCCCTCAAGCGCTAAACTCCTTTCTAACAAAGGGATTTAAGTTCATCCCTGTAAACCCAGTAAACCCTGTAAACCCTGTAAACTTATGCTTGCTCAAGAAAATAGGGTTTGCTCCGATGTGAACATTTGATGAAGTCTGTTGTTTTTTTTTTCTTTTTGCTTTTTAAACTGGCATTACATGAAATTTGAATTTTGGAATCAAAATAAATTAAATTGAATCTGAATGGAAATTAACTGGATTATGCACGAATTATGATAAATTTGGCTGAACTGGAATATAATTGGGATTTAAATGGATAATATTTAACTTCATAAACTTAACGGGTTCTGTGTGCAGTGCCTTGAGATGTCATCGTTGTGAATTTGTGCTATATAATCCGTAAAGAAAGAGTCTCGCTGAGCAAAAGGAAAGTCTTTAAAATCAAGTGAGACATGAATTTGGTCACCTCCCTCAACAATCCAGTGTGTAATTCTGCCACTGCCTCTCCAGCCTCCTCATGTGGACTTTAACCTCTTTTTGAACTGTTAAACAAACATTTAATGGCAGTTTCACTAAATGAAGAGACTCTGTATTCATACTAGTTTCATATTCATAAAGGTCGTATATTGCTGTAGAGGACACCTTCAGATGTTTTCACTTTACACTCTTTTACATATTTATCATTCATTTATCATTGTGTGTACCAGAGGAAAGAGAAAGTTTACATACCTTTAAAGTGGAGTTGATTTGATTCAACTCAGAAAAAAATCATCTGTGGGCCTATGTTGTTGCTTTGTGGTAATTTTCTTAACATTATTTTTATCTAAATGTTCGATTCATGTATTTATTTTATCATGTGGTATCACTGGGGGGCAAAACAGAGACAAGGCATGTGTGTTTTATTTATACAGTCAGTATAACTATGCCTCAGAAGGTTTTATGTTCTGTCCTGCCATATACAGACTAAACAGATGCACAGCACCACCGTGACCACTAGAGGTCCCCAGAGCTACAAGGCCAGCCTCAATTTACAGTATTGGAGGAGAAATAAAATCAACTGTCTTCATTTAAAGAGTTTTTTGTGGCATATTTGAAGTTTATATAAAGATGGAATTTGTAAGTTTTCTCTTGCAAATATCCAAGTTTGTAAAGTCAGCAATACTGAGTTTGTACTTGTGAACGTGTGAGTTTATAAAGTTCTGTTTTTTCATGCATACATCTTTTTTCCTCAAATGGCTCTAATGCGTGTTGTGTTAGAACAGACAGTCCCAGCAAAGATGTACTTTATTAAGTCTAGATTTATAAATCTAGACTGCTCAGATCAATGGAATTCTCAGTGGATAGTCCTTATTTAATTCAGTCAATCAAACTTAATTTACTTGAGTAGGTCCAACCCAAGTAAGTTGAATTAAATAATGTTGGAAAGACACAATTTTTTCCACGTGGAAATTGTTTCCATGATTTTTTTAAGTTCATCCAAAGAGTCATTTTTTTGAGTGCAAGACGGGAGGTGACGGGGCTGTGGACGAGGATGGCGGTGGTGTGGGGGGTGAGGGAGAGGCAGAGACGGTTTATGGAGCGTAGATGGAAGTAAGCGGACCGGGTGATGCTATTGATATGGGAATGAAGGATGACACCCAGACTCTTAACCTGAGGGGAGGGGGACACAGCGGAGCTGTCAATGAGGAGGGAAAAACTGTTGACTCTGGAGAGGGTGGATTTGGTGCCGATGAGTAGAAATTCTGATTTATTGCTGTTAAGTTTGAGGAAGTTTGCAGTGAACCAGGATTTTATTTCAGAGGGACAGGAGGAAAGGGAGGGGGGAGGGAGTGTGGAGTTTGGTTTGGTTGAATGGTAGAGCTGGGTGTCATCTGCGAAACAGTAAAATGAAATGTTAAATTTTCGGAAGATTTGACCAAGGGGGAGTAGGTAAGTGATGAAGAGGAGGGGCCCCAGGACAGAGCCCTGGGGCACACCTGTAGTGACTGGGGAGGGATCGGAGGTGAAGGTCCTGAGTTAGATGAACTGAGTGCGGCCTGTCAGGTATGAATGAACCCAGTTAAGGGGGTGTTGGAGATACCTGAGGAGGAGAGTCTTTAGAGGAGGATGGGGTGAGAAATAGTGTCGAAGGCTTCACACTCAGATCAAGGAGGATGAGGATGGAAAGTGAACCGGAGTCAGCTGCAGTGAGGAGGTCAGTAAATTAGAGTTTTAAATAAACTCTGTGGGGTTAACTGGTTACCTTTAGATTGACTCTTGTTTGGTGTCTTGGTCACTCTGTTTCTTCCATCACCAGATATCCTGCCTCTCAGTTGCCTCTGTCATGATGTAAGCTCATTTCATATTATTTATATAGCCCAGTACATTAAGTGATATGCAGTTTTTGCAAAAAGTAACAACTGGGATGTGAATCCAAAGTTACCTTAGGCTGGTTTTGCCTGATCTTAGTGAAGGGGGACCGCGAGAATTAGATGACGCTTCCTAAAAATAAGCAAAAAGACCTTCAGATGAGTGAAAATATATCTATTTCAACGCGGAAAAAAGCCCTTTGTGCTGCTTTTATGGCTCAGCCCACCAGTCAGTCTGCAGATCCAGCACGTGCTCCCGTGAACGCGGTGTGCTCGCGAGCATCCGTGAGCGCGCGGGACCCGTCCCTACAGCAGCAGCGGCAGCAGCAGCAGCAGCAGCAGCGCATCCTCCTGCTGGAGTCGGGACCGTGGAGCCGCGAGGAGCCGCGAGGAGCCAGGAGCGCACACAGAAGATGGACGGAGTGGGATCGTTCGGAGTGGGCCGGACCGGGTCCGCTGTCGACCCGATTACTTTCGCCAAGCAGCCGCAGACCATCCTGAGACTGTTATCCTGGGTGAGAGGCGTTTTTTCGCCCCCCCTTCTTCTTCTTTTTTACCGTATGTGTGTATGTGCTCGGTGGTGGTGGGGGGGGGGGTCCTCTGTTGTGACGTGATCCCGCAGCAAACACGGACTGTAGAAATCCGACGAGCAGGGTGTGTAAATGAAAACCCGAGCATGAACGTAGATGGTCTGCGGTTCATCCCAGAAATGCCGCGCAGGGTGTCACCAAGGCCTGCTGGTTATCTGACACCAGCTCACTTTTCCCGGGGCGTAAACAGACTCATTGTCACCCTTTCCCATTATTTTCTGGCAGTGCTTAAAAACGCAGCATAAGACGGGCAGCAGACTGGATCGTGTTGAGAATAAGAGGCGGATCTGTGGGCGAATCTTGCACCAACGTCGCCGCTCCTTCCTGCTGTTAATTTTATTTCCAATTATGACAGCTGTTATGTTATTGTACACAGCTGTTATTGTTAATGCCAGATCCTTGTCCCCCCATTTGATGATTTAACTGATTTACCCTACACGGTTGTGGTTCGTCATCCCACCTGTGATTGGTCCGTGGCCATCATTACGCACGCAGGGGCTCGCGGACGCGTCGTTCCCTGACGTTTGATGTGAGGCATCACCTTTGGGTTACACAGGGAAGGTCTTCTTCTGCACTGCAATGTCTCTGCTATAAATCAGTGAACAGCATGCAATAAGTTTCACCTAATCTCTGGTTGTTAAATACTTTTGATTGGCATGCTTCAGGGATTACTGCTATTTTTTTCCCCCCTCTGCAGATCATAGAGCTAGATTCAGTCAGAATCAGCATCTACTCAGGTCCTCGTGCATAAAAAACACAAAATTACAAATGAAAAAATAATTGTTATGTGGGCTCCATATGAACTAAAAGTAGGTTTCAAAATGGGCCCCACATGAGTCTGCAGTTTCCATGGAGGTCCTCCCTGTGTTTGTCCATATGGGGGTTCATTTTCTAACGTGAATATGGGACCCCACACAATTTATCCCTTCCTTTGCTTAAACAGTTCCCTCGTAGGACCCACATAGGCTTCCCATTTGGGGCCCATATTACTGAAACCATGTGGTACTCCTGTCGTTTGCTTATTTGAAGCCCAAGCCCACTCTATACCCAAGCAGTCCACTTTTAATCCAGATATCCAGCCAGATGTCCATGTGGACATGCCGGCTGGGTTATAGCAAATATAATAGCCCCCTGAGTGTCAAGGAAAATGGCATGTAAGGGGGCAGCACTCACAGATATCTGACTTTCCAGACTTCCCCACACTAGCGGCTTCCTCCAGTTATTCCAGGCGAAGTAGACAGGATCAGTGCTGATCTTTTCCTTGTTGAAATGATGAGAACATAACCTGGAAATTTGTGTGTGGTTCAGCACGTCAACATTCTTCCCCGTTTTATCCTTCCTCTCACTCCAAATCAGTGCCTTCCATCTTCTCTGCGCAGAGAGATCTTTGGGCTACTTTTCCAACGTCACGTCATCCATGAAGGGACGGATGTGTAGCTTCTTTGCTTTGGATCTATGTGGTTCACACTCCGCAGCATCGCAGTGGTACACCGTGATCTGTATCGCTTGTTTTGGCTTGTTGCTTTCTTTACCAGAAGTGGCTGTTTTCTGCAAAAAGCCCCAAATGCAACGCGTTAAACTGATGCTGCCACCGAGGGATATGAAAATAGAACTTTCACTGTACTCAGGTAGCCTTTATTAAATGACCACAGTAAATCTGTCTATCTAAGAAAAAAAAAAAATGCCAGAATTACTCGGGGGTCATGCTCCGGGTCTCTGAAAAGTGCCTCTACAAAGATGCTACACAAATAAAGTTGAATTGAACTGAATTACCCAGCTTCCCCTTCTTTATATGCATCCCAGTTTCACACTTATCCTTCAGCTGTTGAACATTAGAATGGTAGCACTTTATTGATATCGGGGGTAGAGTAGAGTAGAGTAGTGGATGACCCTGTCCCCTAAATATTGCTGCTATGAACAGAGCTGTAAAGGCTTGACTGAAAAGTAGAGCTTTTGTATTGTATTTCTGTGGTATTTTAACCAAAGCATGTCTCTCATATTTTAATTATACCTCAGAAAATTGTGTTAATTTCTGTGAAAATGGTGTTATATCTCTCCTTTATACTCAGTCATGAGGGAGTCTAACTCATAGACTGCAAACTGTAGGTGAGTCTCATGATTACAGGAAAAAGAAATGCTCAAGTGAAGTGCTTCTTCGGGTAAATGTGTTGTTGTTTTGTTTTATTTTGTTGCCCATCACTGCTAATGAACTGTAGTAAAACAACAATCAGCTACAACATTTAACGTGTCACAATGTAATTATCTGCTGAGACACTTCAGGCGAGTGATCTTAGCGTTGTGATTGATTGGTGTATCGAAAGAATCCACAGTTAACCAGAGAGTTAAATTACTTTCACATTCTTGACAACAGCCAGTTAGTTTCAATTACTAAAACCTTCACTTCTGAATCAATCCACTGTGCTCTAAATGTACTGCTTCAGGAACAAGACATCAGAGCAGGTAGGCAGGTCGACAGGAGTTTAAATTATGCAAAAAAAAAAAGTTTGTGAAAGTGCTTTTTCCTTTTGTCTCGCAGCACCGGTTTAGCATGCTAATTCACTGAAAGCACTTATGTGTGGATCTGCTCAGATTACATCCACTCATGTGATAAAGTTTAAAATGTGGACTTCACATTATCCCATTGTGCGTCTCCTCATCGTCATATGACCCAGACCTCCAAGTACGAGTGCATTTTTGTGTGTTTACGTGTCACATGGCCCGATTCTGCCATCGAGTGTTAGTCAGCTGATCTGTGTCAGCGTGGGAGTTCAGAACAAAGGGAAGAGAAGAGAGTGAACATTTAAAAGAGGGATCACACCTAAAGATGTTTCTTATTGAGGAAAACGAGCACATAAGTTGATTTACTCCAAGCAGTCACCAGGCACACTCTTTTTTCTCTGAGTTCGTGCACACATGAGGCCTCAGGACTGCGTCCACCTCTTCAGTCAGTCAGAGAGAAAGAAATTAGGTTAATGGCTTCGGTCTGAACACACTTTAGAGCAGTGCTGCAACCATGCTTCTGTTATTTAAAAAAGAAGATAACATCCACCCCATCAGTGTTGATTTGCGTGTTTATCTGCTTTTTTTTTTTTTTTTTTTTGCCTCTTAACTTCCTGTCTCTGCCTTTCTCCTTCTCAGTCTATCTTTCTCTCCCTCCCATCACACAGATATTTTCTCTGGTGGTCTTTGCCTCCATCGTAAACGAGGGCTACGTCAACATGGGCAGCGAGCGCCTCCACTGCGTCTTCAACCAGAACGCAGATGCGTGTAACTACGGCGTGTTTGTGGGCCTGGTGGGCCTGCTGGCCTGCTCCTTCTTCTTCATGCTTGACTACAAATTCGCCTCCATCAGCTCCGTTAAAGACAGGAAGAAAGCTGTGATGGTAGAGATTGGCTTCTCAGGTGAGGAGGCTAATTATTTCCACTTACAGACACAAGCAATCAGCCAAGAGATTCCCAGTACAAGAATTAAAAAAATTGAATAAATAAACATTTTATTACCAACAGAACATAGAAGACATGTCAAATATCTAAGCTGAGGAAATATCCATCCATCTATCCATTATTTATACCCGTTTAGTCCCATCTAGGGTCCCAGGGATCTGCTGGAGCCTCTCCCAGCTCTCTTCGGGAGAAAGGCACCTTGGACAGGTCGCCAGTCCATCGCAGGGCCGCTGAGGAAATATATCACCTTAAAAAAATTAGGTATATCTGAATTTGAAGGCAGCGATATGTTTCAGAAAAGCTGGGACAGGGTGAGGTTTGGCATCTCCTCTTCTGTTAACAACAGTCCGTACCTGCCTGGGAGCTGAGGTGGCTTGTTGATTTTTTTTTTTTTTTGGTGTTTTCCATCTTTACTTCTGAGAGACTCTTCCTCTCTCCTTCATCATGACACAGTTTTGAGCCCCATTTACCAGTCACCAAGCTCTCTGCCTGGTTGGAGGTAAACCAGTGAGCATTGGACAACCTTATGACACCTGTTAATGTATTGCCAAGCCATTGTTGACGGCTCACAGATATCTAACATCTCAAATGTTTAGAGCCATTGGAGGATGAGCCAATAAGAGAGAAAATCATGGGGTAATGTAACTTTGATGAAGGGAAACTCAGGAGGAAACTCTTGAAGCAAGAGGGAGACACTATAAACATTCAGAGAGGCACAACATGCCGCGATATGAGTAGGACAACTATTTTTTCATGACAAATACATTTTTACTCAACCAGCTCTTTCTGAAGGACAGAAACTCCCTTCTGCCCAGATATGTCAGTTTATTCCCTCACTCGCGTTCCTGTGGTTTGTCCATGAGCTGAACAAACTATTGTGCAAACACCGCATCACTCATTTCGTCTGCCGAATAATTTTTCAACTAATCAGCTCCTGTTTTGCACATGGTTACGCCTCAAGGTTCCATTTTTAAAGCATGTGGTCTGGAGGTCAGCTGGATGTCCGAGTCACTGTCAGATCACGTAGTCGTCCATCAGTCATGCAGTGTGAACACGACAAGGACTTTGAGATTCATGACTACAAGACAGTGAGTCACACAGTCTGAACAGCAGAACAATCTGCCGATGCTGAAAGTCACAGTGTGAAAGCAGCCTGAGATGCTCTTTATACCGAGTTATGCCACCGTTAAATATCATGTCCTGTTGACAGCTAACCTAATCAGCTGCAAGTTGTTTCTCCAGGTGTTTCTTTTCAGTACAACTCACCTTTGGCCAGCAACATTTTTGAGACATGTTGCTGCCATCAAATTCAAAACGAGTGACTGTTTTTCAACATTTGACATGTTTTCTATGATCTGTTGTGAATAAAATTAGGGTTCATGAGATTCGTTAATTATTAAATTATGTTATTTTAATTTGTATTTTTACATAGCATCCTAACCTTTATTCTAAAACAGAGATGAGCATGATGTTAAGTGAATGTGAACATTTGACGATACACAAAACCTCAGAGGAGCTCAGAGGAAGCGCTCAGAAGACAGCGCTTCCCAAAAACGCCAGAGATGAAACCTAATTGGCCTGGTATCTTTGTTTCAGATTACTTTTCTCCTGCACCACAACGATTAGGGAGAACCGAATCTGAAAGCTAGCATCAAGAGTAATTAGAGTATTTTTGATTTGTGAAAGACACATTCAGGCTTCAGCGAGTACGAGTGGAAAAATCATTACCCACAGGCCTTTATGTTTCCTGCCTCCAATGTACTGACGCTCTGTTTTTCTGGTTTCTGGCAGGTTTCTGGACCTTTCTGTACTTTGTAAGTTTCTGCTTCCTGGCCAATCAGTGGTCTCGGACCACAGCTGACAAACTTCCACTCAACCAAGGGGCTGATGCAGCTCGGGCAGCTATTGCCTTCTCTTTCTTCTCCATACTCACCTGGGTAAGAATGAGCAATTACATGCACGGACACAGATAGGGCACATTAGTAAAAGAGGCATAATGTATAATTACATCTTATTTATATAAAAAGGTAAACAGTAAAGCAATACATTGATTTATATGACACTTGCTACCAAAATCAAGGCTCAAATGAAAGAGTAAATGACAGTATTTAAATGAACTAAGGGGCATTTCCACTGACAGAACGCAAAATGAAACAGGCCCTAAGCTTTTTTCATGGATCTAGTAATATCTCCACTTTGGATTGTATTTCATTTTATTTTTTAGTTTCGATAGAGGTCTAAGGTGTATGATAAGTTATTCTGGCTGCTTTCCTGTCATTCTTGGTGAGTCGATGCTTCATCAGTCAGATAGCAATCAAACCAGGAAGTACACTTCAAACTCTGTTCATGTCACACAGTCCTACAGGTGGTGGGCGTTTAATACGAACAGTGGGACATAACCCCTGTGAAACATTCACAAGATTAATATTTTATTCTTCCATTTTCACTTCTTGTCCCTGTTCAGGCTCTCTCTCCTCATTAACTCTGGAGCTCGCTCAACCATCGCTAAACTGCGTTATGCACTCTGTCTTCCTAGCCGATTGAAGTGGGCATGAATTTGTGAGGCTAAATGTTGTCTATACAAACAGTAGTAATTATTTTACTGGCAAAACAAAAAAATCTTCTGTAGTTAATAAACCTGGCGTGACCGAGATGAGAGAGATAAAAATAAATAACTGCTTTGTGGAAACAGTTGCTGTGGGTCCTGGAAGTTTTCTGGCTGTAAAACAACAGTGTTAAGAACCACACTTCTGTTCCGCCTAATCATTTAATGACCAGGCGGAACAGATAGTGTTACATAGTGGTACATAATAGTGTTACATAGCTATATCTGAGCGGCAAAAAACATAGTCCATCTGTACACATTCGATTTGACACCGAAGTTAGAACTATGTAAAGACAGTTTCGTAAAAATAATCCAGTCAGATCAACGGCAACAACTTCATTCTAAGACCCTCCAAAATCATTATTGTTTGTCCCACGATGGGCTTCAAACGCACCCTGCATGACAGACAGCAAACAAACGCAGGTCAGTCTTTGGTAGGTCGCCACTCTTTAAATACAAGAAGCCATTCCTGGGTTATCTGCTTGATTAAAAACACCTGAGGCTAAATTCACAATGGAATTAACCTGCTGACGGGTTCACGTTTAGAGGGAACTCACAGAAATGTAATATCGAATAATTTTCCTTAATTAAAAAAAATAATAAAGTTGAATCATTTTGCACTATTTCAGCCAACATTTGTATGTTTGGCCCATCTGACATATAAAATGGGCTGAAAAAATAGTGCCCCATGTGGCATTGTTCTTGGGTTGGCCCCATGTGAATTGTGTGCAGTGGTTATGCTCAGACACATGGGTGATAAATGGACATGGACCCAAAATTAGAGATGTTCTGATACCATTTTTTCCCTCCCGATAGCCGATTCTTGGACTGTGAACTACCGATCTGAGTATGATATAAAAAAAAAATAAATAAAAAATTGCACCATGCCTGACTGTAATAGAATCATCATTGTTGTAAAACATTAATAAATACAGCAAATCCAAGTCATTTATTTCTATATTTATTTCCAAAGTATAAAACAATTTTGCAAAATTAAAAAGTATTTCTTTTTGCTGCTAGTGTGACAGAAGTAGCCAGTAAATAAATCATTAAATATCAAATTATTTGGTATTCACTGGTGCCTGGACTTCCGTACTAACCAATACCGATACCGGCATTTTTGGGAGTATCGGAAGCAATTTTTGATACTGGCATCGGAATCGGAACAACGCTACCCAAAAATGGGTGTCTAATCTGGGTCTCCATTTGGGCTGAACCACATAAGGCGAATCCAGTTCGGGCAATTTACACAGGAACCCAGTATGGAACCGGCAGACAGTTCCAGCGTCATTCTTCAGCCCCTTTATATCTCAGATGGGCCCCACATATAAATGTTGGCTGGGTTTACACTCCTGACCAGTTGTGGAGCTTTTGCCCATCAGGGACATCTGATCATCTAAGTTTAACATGAGAAACTGGGCTTTGGTCCTGCAGCTGTATTGTGCTTCATGTAATGTGCTTACAATTGAGGATCTTAAGAACATCTTTAACCTGGTCTAAATATTAACAGCCCCTTCTTGGTTGGGCCCAAACATCTGGCCCTCATCTAGGCTACTGATGAGGCCAGAGACTCAAGCTAAAAAAAAAAAAAAGAAAAATGCAGATTTGAAGCCATATCTGGTAGGATATCATGACTGAGTTTAGGAAGCTGTAGCAGTCACTCTGAATCAACACCATGAGTAAAGGCCAAATCTTGCACCATAGCCATGTTACCAATTGGTAATCCTTTTGTGATGACAGTGTAACACAGTCTGCACCACGTAACCTATACAGTGTTCTTACGTCCACAGCAACATTAACTCTGCTGTTGTGCTCTTACCGAAAATGAAGCTGGAGAATTTTCTTCACTGGCTGCTTCACCCAAGTTACCAAGTGTCTACTTTTCGTTGATTATAAATTCTAGACAAAATTAAGACAGTTTTCCTTGTCATGAATTTTTAGTCGAAAGAGAGAGACTGTCATTCTCTTTATGTGACAGACGAGTGTCTCATCACTAACGTTACGTCACAGTCAGTTTTCTGACTGTCGATTGAACGCACCATCCAGGTACTTGCAGTGTACTGCACGATGACAGGATTGTCAGTGTGAAGACACTTGTGCCCTCAAAAAATCAGATGTATGGGCTCAAAAATGCAAATTACAACACTGATAATGTTTGGCCCCAAACATGCTTTTGTTATCTGCGGATTTTCTTATATTTTCTTTAAGAATATTTCCATAGTTGCAGAGATCGTTGAATATTGTTTCTCCCTAAAGATGCAGACAAGAGTATAATATGGTGAGCTAGAAACACATCAGCACCAAGAAAGAATGAAAGGGAAGCATCCCTTCATTGTTATATAATATATCCTAACTAAATGTGCCGGCTAACTATCAAACCATCCATCATCTATACCTGCTTAAGCCTATACAGGGTCACGGGGATCTGCTGGAGTCCTATCCCAGCTCACTTCAGGTGAAAGGCAGGGGTCCACCTGGACAGGTCAGCAGTCCATCACAGGGCCACATGTAGACAAACAACCACTCACACTCACAATCACTTCTACGGGCAATTTAGAGCCACCAGTTAACCTGACATGCATGTCTTTGGACTGTGGGAGGAAGCTGGAGTACCTGGAGGAAACCCACGCAAGCACAGGGAGAACATGCAAACTCCACACAGAAAGACCCCTGCTGAGGTTCAAACCAGGAACCTTCTAGCTGTGAGGCAACAGTGCTGACCACCAAGCCACCGTGATGCCCAACTATCAAACATTTCATCTAAATCAGTGGTTCTCAATTATTTTCTGGTGCACAGGTGAATGTGAGTGTTTTTCTGCTAAAAAAATTGGCCTAAGAAATTTACGAAATTGCCGGGCTACCACAAATTCAAATACATTATGAAAAAAAAAGTTTGAGAGCAAAATCCATGAGTAAGCAGGACCGTGAACGGTGAACCGTGAATGGGCCAGGGTCTACTGTACTCCCTGCACACACTGGGTGCGTTTACATGGGAAGTTTAATTCCTCTTTAATTCAGAATTAAAGTTAAAGCCGAATAAAAGTTACCATGTAAACACTTAATTCCATATGAAAATGTCAATTCCGAATTAACTTAATTCCGAAGTAAGTGGCTGGTTTATTCCCATTTTAATTCCGCATTAAGTAATTTCCGCGGTCATGTATACACTCATTCCTCTTTAAATTAATTCCCGTCTTTCTGCGCATGCTCGTTCTCTTGCCCGTCTGTCGCGATGACGCTTATATTCCGGCAGCACGCAGTAAACGGTGTTCAAGAGCAGAGATGATTTATTTAATAAATAGCTTGGAGGAACTGGAAATAATTAAAAGAACAGATGGCAGGAAACATAAAAATTGTGAGCTTTTCAAAGCGGCCAGGTTAAATGAAGGAGGTTTCACAGATAGAGACGCCACCCAGGTCAAAAATAAGTGGAATGTTGTTGCTAACCAGTTAGCTAAGTTTGTTTTCTTCCAGTAGACGTAAAGATGTCCGCCCCCCCTATCCAATCAGAACCCTTCCCAACCCCCAGACCTAAAGCGGAGTTGGATAAAGCCGAACTAACGTATTTTCCATGTAAACCTTAATTCAGAATTACTATTTCCATGTAAACTCGAAGGAAAATAGTTTAATTCGGAATTATTTAATTCCTAATTTTAATTCCGAATTAAAAAAACATCATGTAACCGCAGCTACTGTGACAATGAGAGCGTCACTGACACCGACTGGAGCATATGTGCAATTACACTTCATTACAGTATGTTCCAGGGGCCATAAGTGCCATACTTTACACGCGCACCCCCTGGCATCGCACCCTGGGGCGCCGAAAAGGGGGGGGTAAAGGATACGGATTATAGGGGCCCATGATTGAGGGGGGCCCAGAGAGGCCCCTAATGATGATCAAAAATAGCATCAACAAATTTCGCCGCTGTGTTGGGGGGCCCGGTAAAGATTCTTTTCATGGGGCCCAAAATCCCTAGCGGTGCCCACTGATCGCACCACACCCCCTCCCTTGGAGGGGGTATGCTGACATTACCCTGGATACCGTGGCTCTTGATACATCACAAAGACTTGCTGTCTTGGTCACAGATGCGCCAGCAAGACGTGCACCAACAATTTGTCCTCTTTTGAACTCTGATATGTCACCTATGATGTTGCTTCCCTTGCAATATTTTAAGCAAAACTGTTCTTACCCTGATAACTGAACCTTCACACTCTGCTCTTACTGGTGCTGTGTGGAATTAATGAAGACTGGACACCAGGCTGGTCCAGTCTAGCCATGAAACCTCCCACACTAAAATGACAGGTGTTTCAGTTTCATTGTCAAACCCCTGTACGTCCGGTATTTAATAGAATGTGGCTGAAATTTACCTTCGTGGTAAAGCCAAGCTGACTTTAACAAGAACACCACCTTAAATCATTTATTTGTGTTGATAATACTGCTTTCATGACTCCTCTGTCCTTCTCCCTTCCCTTCAGGCTGGCTTAACAGTGCGTGCGGTCCAGAAGTACCTGCTCGGTACAGACATGTCCCTGTTCACCACTGAGCACATGGACGGCGGCGCGCCCACCCAGCCATACCCCTCCAACTCACCAGGAGGCGGCACGACCGAGACCACAGAGACCTACCAGAGCCCACCATTCACCGAGAACAACGCGGCGCCCACGTACCAGGTTCCCATCTACTAGAAAAGATACACCTGATGGCCGGGACAGAGAAGTAAATGAGAGGAAATTGCTTTCTGTGATTTCTGTTACAAGTGCATTTGCTTATGAGTTGATCTGGGTTGTGTTTTCTGTAATTGTTAAGAAAAGAAAAAAGACGGCCTCTGCTTCTTTTTTCTCCTCTCGTTCACTGTCCTTATTGAACATTCCAGCTTTATCTGCGCTGCTCTTTAGAAACTCTGTTGTTCTCCCGTCAGAGCAGGTAAAACAAAAGAAAAACTAGAGGAGGAAGAGTAGAAAAGGAGGCCACTTTGAAGTATTCAAATGAGATTTTGTCATTTAAAAAAAAGACAGACATAGAGGGAACAACAAGTGATTCAAAGACAACAAAGCTGTATTAATATACTGAAAGTAGAGTAGGGTGCACTCATATGTTGCACCCTATTCTTGTTTTTTTATTTTATTTTTTTTTTTTTTTCATTTATGTGTCAAAACCTACCTTTCATGCCAAACACTGCAGGGAATTTTCTTTTTTTTTTTTTTTTTTTTAGCTACTGTAACAGCTCTTCTAACGTTCTCTGCTGCGATTACAGGTGATCATCTGCATTGAATTTGCATGTTTCCAGACTTAGAGATCAACTAAGTGCCATACTTTACTGTGTGTTTCAGACAGTGACTCAATTAGTAGATTTTCACATGCTGTAAGAACAACGACGTTTTGTGACCTAGTGCAATATCTCACATTCTTCTGTAGGAATATATATATACTGTACTGTATGTAGGCGAGTTAGCGTATGATTAGGTGAAGTTTAGGCTCTGTCTCAAATTACATACTAGTCTTTGAACTGTGCTAATTCCTCTCAGGCCAATTCCCCAAGCTGAAATTGCAGATTCGACCACCCTGCTAAAAGTTGCGAGATGTTCATGTTAGTTCGCAGTATTTGAGGTGATCAAATAGTCCTCGACTTTGACAAACTTTCCCTGGATGAATGGTTTCATTCACGCTGACGGCTCACTTTGATCACATCTATGATTAATTCTGGAAACATTAATCCACACTGAATCACTTTTCAGTCTGTTACGTTTCTGTGCCAGGCACGAATGGATTATTAGATGGGACTAATGGCTTCCTGTTTTTGGAAACGATTGTTAATATTTCATGTTGGAAAAACAGAGATGCCATCCAGTAATTATTTCCAGCCTGGGGAGGGATCTTACAGCTAATTTGAAGGGGTTGAGGAGCCTTTTAGGTGTCTCCTGGTCCATTCACAGTGAAAGAAAATATATTAGGAGTGTGTTATTTGAGACAGTATCCTAATCTGAATGTTGTGTAGAATAAAATGAGGTGAGTGAGGATATTTTGGATAAATTAGGTCCATTTTTGTTTACGTTTTTAAAAGCTGCCAAACTGCCCTGCGTTCTTATTGCCGTCTTCTGCTTACCACGTTACTACTTTGTTGGTAATGTCGACAGGACTTTCAGGGGAACCAACAGATGAGCTTTTATCGAGGTCGGGTTTGCTGTACGATTCAGTTAAGTCTCAGGCAAAAGAAGAAACAAAACTAATGCTGGGGATCGCTAGCTGGATAATTCATCGATCCTGCCTTTGGATCTGGGTGGGCGTCGGGTCATAATTAGTTGCCATGGTGACAGGGACTGGGGTTGTGTGGATGTGGGTCACCAGTGACCCTAGTGTAGATAGTAACCACGCCAGCCATGTCAATGTGTCGCAGTATCTGTGTTGTGGTTCACATACACTAGTTGTCGGTGGATTTGTCATTTCAATGCGTGTGATCGTGTGAGTGCTTTCATGTCCAACAGGTGTACTCATGCACGTGGATTAGCATGCATGAGGGACCTCTAGCTGTGTGCATTAGTGTGCAATGGTGTGGATGTGTGCAATTAACCAACCTGTGTGCTGCGTAAAAGATTTTTGTTTCTTTGTTTTTTTTCTTTCCCCGACATGCATATGTTGCAGTTTAAGTGCAGAGAAGGGGATCAGGTTCTGTTACAGCATCTCATAATATCCCAAAAATCAAAAATAGTCTTTTCGCTACACACATAATCAATATCGCTGCCAAGGCATCTGAAATTAAAGAAAAAAGTTGGAAGTTCGGAATTTTGATTGTTTTTGGTGGAGAGAGCCAAATATACTGTAAAGGTTTATGTGAAAGTGACCTGTAGAGTGGCCAGCCTGTTCTTCTAATGGATCCAGTGTAAACAGTGACCTCTGCAGACCAGAGGCGGTACTGCAGCAGCAAGGACAGCTGGAGCTCTTAGAGGTAGTCATGATTATAATGCATGAATATGATATATAGAACTTATTATTCTATGTAATAGATGTTTTGCAGAGGCTTTCCAGCAGTCAGTTCAGCTAGTAACAGGTTGTCAGAGATGCGCCCGTACTCCCAAACAACCTACAGTTTTATCAGCCCTGTGACCCAGGTGATCGCTCATATGCATGGACAAGCGTGTAAATGTGTTTTCTTTTTTTCTTTTCTTTTGTAAAGGAACTTTGAATCAGTTGTAAAAGCAAGTTTAAAAAAATTGACCTGTGGCTGGCGCTATAGGATGCTAATAGACAGAAAATGATGCGGCGTACAGATTCTGTCTGTGCTTTTAGTCCTGAGGAAAAAAAACAATAAAGACAAAAATTTAGTAATGAAGGATATACATGTAAACTAGAGAAGCATAGTTGTAAAAAGTTGTTATTCTGCAGATTATGGTAAACTGAAGCCCTTCACACAACTTTGTTACATGCAGGTTTATCATTCGTTCCAGTATTTGAGTTTCCAAGTCATTTCAAAGCAGTCATGTTAAGGTGAGCCCAGACTGCTTGTTTACATGCAAACATCTTATTCCCCATGTCAGGGGTCAGTGAGTCATTAGGTTGAAACTGAAAAGTAATCCAGCTGTTGCTGGAAAGTGGGCAGATGTGTTTTTTTAATTTAAAGAATTACTCATTGCGTGTTTGTTTTACAAGTATTCATGCAAAATGGGTTCATTTTATGGACAGTTGAAATCTTTGCTTACGATTTCTCAAAGCATGCCGAGTTTATTGATTGATTTAACTGAGATCCCACACCAGTGCATTTCCAGAGAATAGCCAAGATGCTGTCCGTCTGCTGTTCATGTAGCTCAAACATAATCACGAGCCAGAGTGTGAACTCCAGCATTCCCCAGCAGTAGGGGCGCTACTGCCTGGTTCCAGGCGGCCTCCTTACTGTTTCCACACAGAGCTCTCCTTCGTTTCACCTCTGTTCCTACCTCCCACAGGGGAAACAGAAGGTGAGGTGATACTCTGCCTTGTACTCGTCATTGGTTTCACACAGCAGTCGTGGCACATCCGCACTAAAAAGAACATCTTTATAAAGCCACTGCCATGTCATCTGGGGGGTTTTACAGTCCTTGTTAAGCTGCCATTGGTTCCTTTTGGTAATCACCGAGACCAAAACAGAGGCGGCACTCAGGAAGCCGGGCAGCAGAGGTGAAGATGAGCCTTAAATACTTGGACTCAGCTCTTCAGAGCGATGGGGAATGTGGACAAGAGGTCAAAGACAGAGTACAGGCAGGGTGGAGAAGTCTGGAGTTGTCAGATAGAAGAGTAGCAGCGAGAGCAAATGGAAAGGTTTACATGATGGCAGTGAGACCATCTCTGACCAAGAGACAGGAAGCAGATCTGAAAGTGGCAGAGATAGTGATGTTAAGATTTTCTTTAGGAGTGGCGAGGACAGGATGATATTAGAACGAGCACATCATAGGAACCAGCCAAGGTTAGACGTCTTGGACACAAAGTAAGAGAGGGCAGACTGATGGTTTGGATACATAATACAATACATTGGTGGAAGAGGCAAGAGAAAAATTAGAAGACCAAAGAGGAGATTTCTGGATGCGGTGAAGGAGGATATTGGTGTGATAGAGGCAGATGGAGAATACAAAGTAAGTTAGAAATGGATGAGCCGCTGTGATGACCCCTACAGGGAAAAGACAGAAGAAGAAGAAGAAGAAGAATATGTGGGCTCTGCAGAATAATGAGTGACAGGTCTATCAATGACACCTAAGACAAAGACATCAGTTCCACCTTAAATTAGCGATTGCAGCTTTTCCCCTGCTGGATTCAAACTCAAACCAGTTAAATTTATATCAATGTTAGTGACCAATAATAAAGTTCTTGCAAAATGACTTGTTATTTTCACTCCTTGAACTAAATCAGTTTATGGCATGCTTTGAAAAATGCAAGTATGAGCAACCAACAGTGTACTCCTTTAAGTCCTGCTCATTTTTTTTGCAGCAGATACCGTTTGGTTTTGTTGGGATGACACTGGGCTAATCCTGGTGGTATTATATACTCTCTGGGTATTATTAGGTCATTTTGGCTGCTGTCAGGTTGTGTTATTGTTCTCGGTGTTTCAGTCTCTTCAGTCATTGTGGTAGATGAAAAATAATAATAATAATAATACGAACATTCTCTGTGTTTCGTGCTCTGGCCCACGTGCACTACCGTGGTATTGGTTGATTGTACAAATCTGTATGTTTATGAAGTAAATGGATTGTGTGTGATGCTGTCCAGGGTCTGCTTAGTCCTGTACTGATGAAAACAAGAAAATATTAATTATAATTATTTATTACCTAGAATGCACTCACTTTGTTGGTAATTCTCTATGGACCGCTTGTTAAGGGGCCAAAGTCAAAGATTTATGCGATCATTCTGTTGTTTTGTAAGACTGAGGTAACGTCGAAGATGTTGTATGTATTAACTCACTGAGTTAATGCTGGTGCCATCAGTGCTGTGGTTTCCAGTTCAATACATTGCATGGATGTTACAATATAGCCCCGCCTCTACCCCCCTGATTAACATTGATGGTTTAAAAAAAGATTCCCATTAACAAATGAACAAGCAAACGCTGATTATGTAGCGTGCTACCCCTTTATCATGTTTCTACTGAGTTGTTTTTTTTTTTGTTTTTTGTTTTTCCCCTGTTTAGAAGCTCTTCAGTGTAAACTTGCTGTGTACAGACATGTGTGTCACTGTCTATTACCTGAATGTCTCTGGACTGCAGTCTGACCGTCACTCCAATAAAGAAGAAAACATGTTTTGGACTGCCTGTTCCTGTGGTGATTTGTATTATTTTAAAGGTGACTACAACTGGCACATCGAATTAATAGCTCAAACAAAAAGGAAAAAAAAAACAAGACAATTACTATGATCCAAATCTGCAAAGGCCAGGCGCTCCTGCCATCACAGAGAAGACGCTGCAAGCAATTTGACGAACAAGATGGAACGATAAGCTGCCTAAGATTCTTTAACATCAGAACCACGTGAATGTAATTTAAATGTATACGGGACTCACATTTACAAGGGTTCCAGATCGTTTTCATGCAACACCTGGGTGTGTAAATGAGCAGCTGTTTGCCAACAAAGTTTTCAACTTTGTCCACCTTCTTAGTAGTCCACCTTCTTAAAGGGGCCAGGCTGGCTCGCAACATTTCTTTGCTGCGAGAGAACGCGCACAACATCCTGTGATGTTTCCGCAATTTTTTCTTGACATTTTTAAATATTATATATTTCTGAAAAAAATCTGCAAATAACTTAAACCGTGGAACTTAAAGCGCAAATTGACGAGGGATCACTGTATAGCATTAGGATCCTCCATAACAGAGAAACAGAGCAGTGTAACACTGACAAACTGACGGTCTACATGCTGAGATGCTGTGGGGTGTATAGGTGGGCTACATACAAGCACAACTAGATGCACAGACCTGTGGGCCAGTGTGTGCTGAGGGACCTGGGAGGGAGAACAAAAGACTGCCTGTGGTCAGTGGTTGCATCAAAGTATAAACACCATAAATACGCCCCTGGTCACAGCTTGATGGCGTTAAAGTGGAAGTGGACCAAGTGGATGGGAATGACACCACCGAGGCCAACATTCCTCATTCTATCCAATTATAATTAAACAGATTCTGTATTACAAAGCACATGGCACTGAATTATTTCACCACTGGTCCTTGAAAAGAATGATAAACACACAAGGACATTCTTTTATTGTTTATTTTTAGTTTCCATTTGAAACACTGTGCAACACAACAGCCCTGATGTACCAGTCCAACAAATATGCCAGATGTCATGAGTGATTTGTAAAAAATAAAAAAGATTTTGTCTATTGAAACAATATTTCGAACGTGAACTGAAATTTGTTCTAATTTGTAAAGCAGCTTACGTTGACATGAACTCATAATCCACTCACTCATGTTGTTAACAGGCTTTCCTCTTAATGAGAAAAAAAAATCTACACTTAAATAATGTGCAGAATACTTGAATGGAACTCTTATGTTATTTAACCAAGCAGTGCAGCTGGAGTAACGCATACTTTAACTCTGATCTTAACGGGACAGAGCGTCTTCCTCTGTCTATTCAAAAGCAAAAAGCAAAGTAAAAACATAACGATTTTATGTTGAGTGTTAGGGAGCAATGCAATCTCTGCTTTCACTCAGAGAGGTCTGATTAGATGGGGTCAGTACAAGCACCAGCTGGGGACATCCTCAGGATGTGAACTGAAACAAGAGTTAAGATGGAGCATCCTCCTTCCTGAACTATAAAACCATTCGTACAACCCAATCGATACAATCCTCACCATAAACCATTTTCCTTTATGATGAGGGACAAGCCTGAAACTCCTCTGGGACATGGTCGAGCAGGAAACGGGCTGCTGTTTTCCCACATTGGCTGCAGCAGGGGCGACGCCACTTGGCCCCACAATGGCAAACAGAGCAGAGGAAAGGTGGGAGAGGGGGGAGGGGCTAGCTGATGATACGGCTAATTGACTGCAAGGAAGGGAACTCCTCGCTTTCCCTGATGTGCAGAGTCTTGTGGGAGTTGAAGTCTTTGGGGGCCAGTACCTGTCTGCAAGTGGGGCACACCTGGCAGTCCAAGTCAGCCGCTGTGCTGGCAGCTGTAGCAGGGCGTCTGCCAGGCATTCTTCTTGTTCTTATTTTTCCGTCCTCCTCCTGCACCTGACTGCTTCTCCAGAGCCTTGCAGTCTCCGTGGGCAGTCAGGAGCTCCTGCTGCTTGCCTGTGTCCGGTAGGAGCACCAGGAGTTCGTTGAAGATGCGGTTGAAGTCATCTCCGAGCAGGTCCTTACAGCTGCGGTGGTACTGGGCTGCAGGTATCACACTCTAGAAATGGAGATTAGAGAGGTGAGGAAACTAGTTTCAAACTATTAACATGACTGCCTGGCCACTTTTTTCCCCCCTCCTCCTTTTGCTCACCTGTCTGAACTGTGCAGAGTAGTTTTTGAACTGGTTGAACTTAGACTCGTCATTGTTAAGATAATTTCTAATGGACTGAATGAGCTCAAGGTTCCTCTGTTGGAAGTCCTCCGGCACCAGGTATCCGCTGGTCGTCACTTTGGGGGGTCTGGATATTTTTCAGGAAAAAAACAAACAAACAAACATAGAAACACTAGTTTGAACAACACAAGCCCAACAGCAGAGTCTTTTGTTGATCACAGACTAACCAAGAGAAGATATTTTAGCTGAAAGTGAGATGTGCTCACGGGTTGACTGCAGCGGGTGCAGGCTCCACCACGTTGCTGTTGAGGGGGATTCCAGTAAAGCCCGGGGGAGGTTTAGGGGCTGGTGCGGTCAAGCCTGGAGGAGGTGGGGGCGCCGCAGAGGCTGGGGCGGCTGCTGAAGCCTTCATTGGGAAGGAGGTCTTAAAGCCTGACAAAAGAACACAGTATGAGCCTCACCTGTAGAGAACACCTGAACAGAGGGTCCTGATGAAGACTCATTCAAATATAAATACCCACGATTTTTACAGATGTTACCTTTTTTTATTTGATATAAAAAATATGGTTTAAAACGTTTTATGGAAGCATCACAGTGATTGAATCACAAACCCATTACAGAGTAGTGATGTTTCCCTGCTTCCCTCCACAGCAACCCTTGGTGTTCAATACTTTACAAGGAAAACTTCATTATGACCCAGTTTGTGTTCCATTTTTTCTGAGAAGGTCAAAATTTAGGACGTTATTACACCATGAAGCCACAGACTGCACTGAAGGCAATAAATGTCTCTCAGAAGACAGTGTGACGAGTCTCACCCTGAGTTCATCTTCTCAAAAACAGTTATTTTGGCGTATATAAATTTTGGCTTGCCCTGTGCCCACTAAACACATCTAAAGAGTTAAACACTGACCACTTAAAGACTTCATATTAATGAAACAGTATTTCAAAACAGCTTTACAAAAACAGCAGAAGAATTAGAGCTGCTTCTAGACCAACATTTTTTTGGTAGTCTTTTTTTATGCTTACATTTAGTAGCAACAAATTCAGCCATCAGTTTAGTTCAAAATATGCTCGCCACCACATGAAAAGCACACAGGAAGTAACACCTTTTCATTTTAAATGAAATGGACAGAGTTCTAAGAGCGTTGGGCAGGCGGGTTGAACAGCAATACAGCAGGGGTGGGTACAGGCCGGTGACACTTCTCAACTGCATCCAGAAACTGAGAACACACCTGTGCACCCCAAAGCTCAAATGTCTTCAACTTTTGAGCACATTATTATTATTATTATTTTTTTTTTTTTTTTTTAATTGTCACTTCAGCATAAATCTATCAAGACAGAAGCATTGGATGACCTTGAGCTATAAAACATCTGTAATATTTACTCTAGGACATAAATATGAAGGATAATCCTCGGTGAACAAGATGAGCAAAGAGCAGAAAAACCTCCAAAACAGCTCTTTGTTTTTTAACAAAAATTATTGATATAATCTACTCTCTCACTGTGCGGATCCGTCTCCTCTCAACACCTAAACAGGTAAACCATTCAAAGAATCGATATAAACGAGAGATTCATCCTCTGATATGTTGGTTTTCTGTGCTAAAGCCTACAGTGCTACAGTTAGCCCTAACACACTATTGTTTAGACTATTAGTTATAGTTATAGGAGTTAAGACTAGAGTAGGCTCGTAGGCTCGGTCTCTTCCTCAAAATTGAGTTTTTCTTGCCACTGTTTTTTTTACTTACCATTATCCTTTATTAGGACTTAATATTATAATTTTAGTTAATGATATTTGCTCGGGGGTCATGCTCTGGGTCTCTGTAAAGCGCCTGGAGACAACTGACATTGTAACAGCAGGGGTGATAGTAAAAAAAAATCCTGAGCCTGAGCTTTTTTTCCCTGGGAGGTAAGCGAGCCCCTAAGCCAAGATATATGCCCCGATCAACACAATTGTCATTTTTTTGTCCTCTTAAAGTGTAAGTCTGGTGTAAATTGACCCATGGTCCTGTTGTTCAAGCTCACCACATGCAGCCCACACACAAAAAATAATGAGACAATTTGGGACAACATAGGCCAAGTTATGTACAGGCTGCTTAAAGCAGACCCATAACTTGGCCTATGTTGTTTGTCTCATTCTGTTTTCTATGGGCTGCATGTGGTGAGCTTATACAACAGAACCACAGGTCAATTTACACCAGACTTACACTTTAAGAGGACAATAAATAGCAATAATTTAAAGTGATTCAAGAACTGAAAAACAATGTTTTTGTCCGTGGCCTCATCAATGTTGAGTGAAAACATGTTATTCTTAAGCTTGTCAGACAGGTTTCTTTAAAATTCTGGTGAGATGCCGTGTGTAATAAGATAGCCTGCATGCTGCCTCCAGACAGACAGATGTGTAAGGGCGAGTTTATCCTCCGCTAATTTCTTGCACAGTGTGACGAGTGGACGAGTGATAGTAAACGACAGATCATTCTCGGCAATAAAGGAATTTTTAAATCAGCCATGCGATCTGTCATTGAGGGTTGGATATCTGCTGTGGCTGATGCCCCCGGCAAACGTGAGGTGTGTTGAATTGCTCATGAAGCTGCTTGGTGACTAGCGTCTAACTCGTGCCGTGGCAGCACTTTTTTCCCACTAGTTCCATATAATATTTTTTTTGCGCACAAAGTGCAGAAACATGCTCCTGGTTGGCGAAGTTTCTGGCACCAGCTCCCAAAGGGCTTTCCGTCTCTGCCTACCTCCTCAATCCAAGACCAACGCCATTTGTTTTTTATATCTTTGTCGACAACTTTGGTGTCTTCCCCTGGCTTCATAAAATTGCACTCCATGCCTCCACGCTGCCAAACACATTCCTAGTGTGTACACAAACACAATCGCACGTGAAGTGACTGCTGAATGGTCTGAGGCCGTTGACTCGCTGTTTTGGTAGGAAACAGATCCAGGGCGAGAGAGAGAGCCCGTCGAAATAAAAGCACCAACCTAATAAAATACGGTGAAACTCTTTCATTTAAGGAATATAATTTACAGGAAAGTCCAAGAGCCATTAAGTTGACCATTTACTTTTATTGTATTACAAGTTAATGTCTATTTTATGCGTTTTATGTTGGTGAACACATTTATTTTGGTGATTTCGGTTAACAGCCTGGAGCCTGGTGACGCGAGGCTAGAATCAATCTGATTGGCCAAAACCCAAGACCACCCCCTACACTATTACCGATTGGCTTAAGTATGGCTACTGGTGTAGTTTTGAGTGAAATCGCCTCTCGGATCTACGCGAACGGCAAACCTGATTTTATTTATTTTTTCTCGCAAACACCTCAGTATGCCGGAAATCCGGCGTGACGCCGGAGCGCTATCACCCCTGTAACAGACAATATACAAATAAAATTGAAATTATTTTGGTGATTGTTTTTCCTTCCCTTTAAAATTCTGTTGTTATTCCAATAGATAGATAACTGCAGACTGACATGGAAGTGAATTTTTCTCCTCATCATCTCTCACGTAAACACTTGAAAAGAACCTGAGCAGATAGTGTGGATGAGATGCCGTGTGGTACCTGGAGGTGGTTTCTTGGTCTTAAGTGCAGGGAACTCCTCCTCTTGCTCAGGAGTGGGCTCTGTACTGAGGTGTGGGGTTGCCACTGACACCTCTTTGGCAACAGGTGCAGGTGTGTCAGCGTAGCCATTGGCTAATCCACTCGTCACTGTTGCCGTCACAGCGTTGGAGAGTGGTTTGTTCCAAGTTTTCTCAGGGACATTTTCTTTTTGTGCTGCCGTTTCCACTGAGATGGTATTTACAGTCGTCATCATCCCCGGTGTTGTGGACGTAGGCGTAGAGGAAGCAGGCGTGTTCTTCTGCTTTTTCTTCTTGCTGGCTTTAGAGGGGGGTGGGTCTGTGTTGGGAGGTGGATTTGAAGAGTGGGAGGTCACGGTCGGGGGTTTGCTGTTGCCTCCTTTAACAGTGAGCAGAGAGGAGATATCCAACATGGTGGGCACCGAGCGGAACTCCTGCTGCGTCATTCCTCCGTCCTCGTCGTCAGAAACGGGAGGAGAGTGACGAGACGCTGCTTTCACGTTCTCCCCGACCTTCTTTTTCCTGCGCGAAGACGACGAGGCTGATGAGGAGAGGAGCTGAGGGCCAGAGGACGCAGATGAAACAGCAGGGGCAGGTCTGGAGGAAGGAGGAGGTTGAGGGACAGGTTTAGCACTTGTGGTGGGACCAGGCTGAGTTGGTGCCTGCTGCAGGTTTGAGCGGCCGGACTTTGGAGACCAGAGCCGGAAAATCATCCTCTTGAAAAGATGAAGTCTTCTTCGGCTGGGCAGAGTAAGCTGGGGTCATTGGAGCTGTAACTGCAGCAGTTGAGAGACTGGGGAAGTCATCTTCCTTCAAAGCTGCACGAGTTGCTGCAGCCCCTACGGGAGCTGGCTTTACACTGGAGGACAAACGACGACACAAATTCAATATTTCACACACACACTGTGTCATGAGAAGTGCAGTTTGTTGTGCTAAAATTTACATGGGTGTTGCAGCGGTGGCTCCCAAAGCTGGGAAGTCATCCTCATCCCCTGGATTAGTGCTCTTCATTGTTCTTACTGTTAAAAAGGAGGAAAAAAAAAAGCGTTAGAAATACTGCTGCTGGTCTGCTTATGGGGCACAGTGGCATTTGCTTTCAGCTTACCTGGAGGTTTTTAATAGTTTTGACAGGTCCCGTCTGGTGTCTGGGTTCTTCTGGTTCTGTTCTCTCCGTCCTCTCCTCTCTGCAGTGTTTGGGAGTGCTTCTCTCCTGCACTGCACCTCTCTCTGCTTGTCTACCCATCGTAATGGAAGCCCTTAAAGCAGCTTCCACCTGCCGGTCCTCTTCTTCTCTTTCTCTACACAGAAAAACAATCAAAAACTTAAAAGAAATCAATTACAAGACCAGAATGAACCACTGCTGAATATAGAATAAAGTGTGCTTATACTGGCTGCTGAATTTGTAAATAAAGGCACGTTTTATACAC
Source organism: Hirundichthys speculiger (assembly GCA_018398805.1). Lineage (NCBI taxonomy): Eukaryota > Metazoa > Chordata > Actinopteri > Beloniformes > Exocoetidae > Hirundichthys > Hirundichthys speculiger. The sequence continues at coordinate 411,053 of JAGFBZ010000912.1, forward strand.
TCATACAGTGCATATAAAGCAAAATTGAGCGCTACTAGACTGAATAATTAACCCATTTGCTAAATATTTACACATTTGCGCTTCAATATCACGACTGGAAGGTATACAATCAAGCTCAGACAGAAACAATGTGGCATCTAAATCTTTTCCTCTGCTAAAAGCTCTTTCGGTATCATTTGTATGCAGACAGGAACCTATGCCACAGAGTTACTACCTCTGCTTTCTGCAATCACCGCTGGCCCTCTGTCAAATCCATTTTCCAATCACAGAAGTAGTCGGACTCACCGAGAGTACCTCCAGCTCTTTTGTCCTCCATGAAGCCTTCCTCTTCCTCCTCGATTTTGGCGCATTTCCTCGTAGTCCTCGCCCGTCACCAGACCTGAGAACGCACGTGCTTTACTCACATTTAACATACCAGAGCTACGGTTCTATCTACTGTCCTCCTGTCCTATACGACAAAGCTGTGACCAACCTTCGTTCCTCCTCTGCTGCCGCGGGGCGTAGTTGAACTGCAAGTCGATGTGCCGGTTCTGTCGCGCTTCTGCTCGGTTCTTGCTGTGTGCAGCGGCCTTGTGGGCCTTGTAGTCGATCTCAGTACGGAATGCATGAGTGAACTGTTCGGTGGCGCAGCGACCTTCCTCGCACAGGTAGTGACTCTCTCTAAAGTGCTCGCTCAGATATTGGTAATCACTATTGACAGCAGCGTTAAGAGTAAAAAGAAATTACTTGTTTTATTACAGATGCAGGGGAAAAAAAAAAACCTGTGCAGAAATGACAGAAGCAAAGAGGACAATCAGACCAAAGAGGGTTTGTGGTGAAAGCAGCGTCATCACCTGTAGTATTCCTGAGAACCATCTGCATCACAGAAATGGCAGAAGTAGTGGTCCCTGCGCAAGTGCTTCAGCAGCTCATCGTTGTCCAGATAACGGTCATCGCAGAACTTGCAGAGCGGGTGTCCTCGGTGACTCGTGTCATCCGGGTCTCCGTGCGCTCTGTGGCGTGCCAGTTCCTTGCGGTTATACCACTTCCGCTCGTGGGAGAAGATCTGGTGGAAGTCGTGAGATTTAAAGCACACTGAACCCAACGCGACCGTCGGTTGTTAATGCATACAACTGGAAAGGCTGTAAAATTAAAACCACGTCCTCTGTCTTCAGTCGTCTGTCTCCTGGTGACTAATCCTCCAGTCACATGACTCATGAAGTCAGTAAGTTTGTAGGTAACTCATTCTTCAAAAGTATTTTGAGTATCAGAGAACAGTTTTGGTGCAATAAAGCTCAACGTGCCAAATGTGACAGGAATTTTATTTTGTAATTAAAATAACATTTGGATATATCAGCATGTCTACGCCTCCTGTTCATCATATAATAATTTCCAAATTCGGACAGCAGGTTTGGTCACTTAAGTGACATAAAACGTTGTTCACTCCTGGACAGTTGGCCATATTAGCACTTTGACTGGCCTTTTACATCTGCATTTCTCACATTAACTATAAAGAAAAACAAAAATGCATCTCTTTATTGGTAATGAAAGAGAGTAAAAAACCCAAAATAAAATGTGATGTTTATAATAAAACTTGTTAGGGTTAAAGCTTTGTTTAAATTAATTTAAAGGGAAAGCGAGGGGCTTTTGTTCTTCTCAGAAACTTAAGTACAATAACTGTGAATTTAAAAACACAACTAAGATGGGAATTTCTCGGAAGAGGTTGGGCATCTTTCCTGTGACAAAATATTGCTGCTAGATATCCTGAGCTAGATTTAAGAATGCATCGTATTCTGAAGCAAAGTCTCCTGAAATCTAGATAAAAACAAGGGCTAAAATGGCACTTTGAATGATTAATTTTCTGCAAAATAAAAAAAAGATTTCTATGAAGCTGGGAACAATTAAACGTACTGGTTCCATTCCTGGAGTTCCTGCTGCTGATGTGAAGGCTGACAATGGTTTTTTCTATAGTTTAAGATGAGATATTTGTCAACATAACAGATTAAAAAGGTTTATTTTCCGGGGTTCATTCATCACAGCTGGTACGGGACTGCATCAGCTATACACCCCCAGCTAACATTAAATGAATGGGTTGTTAACAGACTTAAATGTAGACCTTGTTAACATGTAATGTTGTCATCCAATCATGTGAATCAGGTGTACTGAAGCAGGGAAACATCTAAAACATGCAGGGCAGTGGCTCTGGAGGACCAGGACTGGGAAACAACAGCTAAGAAAACAGTTTGCCACACCGTCTACACATGCAGTTCAAAGCTATATCATACAAACACGAACATGATCCTGAAACGAAAGAAAAGGGACCATGTGGTTTGTTGTAAAGGCTCAGCTCAAAAACCTGCATCTCTGATGTGAGGGTACGTTAATGTCTATGGAATTAGCTGCTTGCACATCTGGAGAGGAAACATCAATGCTGAAAGGTCTATACAGTTTTCAGAGCAACATTTGCTCCAATCCAGACAATGAGTCTCATTCATGAAACCTGAGCAGAACGGATTTACGCGTTAACTGTGACTGAAATTTACAGGCATTTTGACATTTATAAAAACGTTAGTAGTTCTGACTAGATTGTGTTCGTAGCTACACAGTCTACTCCTGCCTCTGACCTTGTGTAGCGCTCGTGTATATGAGAACAAATATACATATCAGTTTCGGACTTTACAACGTTAGCGCATTTATGGACTGTTTTCCTCACAATATATTTTTGAACCACATGTTTTAAATATGATAATACATCTGAAATATAACGTAAAATAAGTTGTCTGCAGCAGAGTAACAGCTTTCACTTCATTTCAGCAATAAATATCTGTATAAATATCTGCACCTGGTCGCACAGGGAACTGAAGAGCTGTTGTCTGCTTTACTGCTGTTTTTTTTCTCCTCTAACCTCAGGTCTTATCAGGAGTATTTCTAAAGCGGAGCGCTTTTCCAGCACTGCCTCCACGACTGGATTCGTTACATTACGAGTTGCGCCGAAGGTTCTGAGATCAAGTGAATCACCCGGTGGTCTGCACTTTTACACCTTCTTATATGATGGTCCCTGGGCGGGGTCATGCTAATTAATGAGCTTCATGAGCATGCTCCCCACCTGCAAGCATTTGGCATTCATTAACTTACACACGTTCTTACAAATAAAAATTTGTCTTTCATGCAGCGTTCATGGATCTGGAGCAGAGTTCGTAAGGAGCTGATCTGTGTGCAAATCTTCTCACAGATTTGTGAAGATCTCGTAACTGAGACCCAGTGTGTTTTTCCGAGGCAGGCAGGATGACGCTAAACTAAAAACCTGCATCCATTATAAAAGCATGGCTTCATAGTAGAGGAATTCAGGTGCTGAACTGGCCTACCTGAAACCCCATTTAAAACATGTGATGCATCATGAAAAATAATTTAAAAATAGATAAATACATAATAATACAGCAAAACTCCAGCATCTGGTCTCAGTTCCCAGACATGTATAAAAGAACAGGGGATGCTACACAGCGGCAAACATCTCCCTGTTCCAACTTTTTTGACTCATCGCTGTCATCAAAGTCATGAAATTACCTTTATCTTTTCTCAATGTGGTACATTTTCTTGCTTCAAACATAGGACATGTTTTCTCTGTTCTACTTTGAATAAAATATGGGTTTATGGAACTGGGTTTGAATATATAGTATGTACTTTTATGAATAATTTCAGCCAGTTTACAGTAACTAATCTGATGTGGTAGCATTTAAACAGACTCTTGATGCTGCAGGGGCTGTGGAGCAGACGAGTACCTTGAGGTGTTTTGAGCAAAGCTTGCAGCAGAAGAGCTCATGCTGCTTCCTCATGTGTTGCTCCAGCTCCTCGAACCTGGAGAAAACCTTGGGCTCTGGACAGCGGACGCACTCTGACAACAGCAGGTGCCTCGGGTGGAAAAAAAAAACACAACATGAAGAAACGGTTCAGTCAGGATGGCGTAAAATAATTATTTACTTGGCAGCGCAAAGAGGCCAGTAATAGTTTTTATAGTGATCATTTCAGTTAAGTTCAGTCAGTTTCTGTATCCATTACTAAATTGTTACATTAATATACTGGCCACAAGTGTTTTGAATGCAGTTAACATGGCTAATATGCGAGCAAACATCTGACAGACACAAAAGCTTCCTAAAGAACGTATCACAGGCTTTGTAGCAGTTAGCACCAACGTTTGGGCTCACAGGGCCACATTTTTTCATGATCTCTCTCACACTGTACACATGACTGAAGGCTTTAGTTAATGAGAAGAAAAACTTTTGTTTTACAATTCATGTAATCAATGTCCCCACCTTAGATGTACTGACTGGAACCATCTGATTTTATTTTCCTGAACTATAATCAGCTGCACAGATAAACATTTAATGACTTTCTTTCATGTACATTTCCACTTTATGTTCAGAATAAAGACCTAAAGATGAGTTTATCAATGTCTCCTGACCTGCATAAAGCCTCAACTTACTCCAACACAAATCTAACAGTTAAACAACCGATGCATCTCTAATTTTGACTGAATAATTCATGATGCTTTTCCATCGACATATGTGGGAATGATTTGTTACACCAAGTGTGGCTGAGTTCTCCTAATCTGTCACCCTGATTATAGATATCACATTTAGGGCCTGGGAGCATTAAAAACTCATAACATGCAGAATGTTACCAGATGGTAAGCTATAATTGATAAAAGACTGAGATCACAACCAGAAAGAACTGATTTGTCCCATACCTGTACTGCGCATAGATCCTCTCGTTACTGAAATAGATGTCATGCTTCTTCTCACAGGGGAACTGCTGCAGGGGCAGAGACTGAAAGGCCTCCAGTTTTTTCACAAACACCACCTGCAGACAATGACACAGCAGAAGAACTAATGGAATGATACCCGCCGTCTGTGGGATAAAATGCAAAACCAATTCTTTATACATGCCTGATGCTCTACAGCATTAAGAATTCTAATGTATTTTGATCTTAGCTTCTTTTGAGAGGCTAACATCCACTCATTAATCTCATGACAAAAAACTGAGATTTTAATTATTCATTTTAAATCATCAATAATTGGGTGCACACGTTTGACTAGTGCTGGGCGATACGGAAAAAAATCATATATCACGATATGGACTATTTTATATCACGATAACGATATATATCACGCTATACCATAATAAAGTATGTTTTCAGTTATTCTCTGAAAAGTTTGACAAAAATTTCATTGCTTACTTTTCAACTTTATTTTGAAAGGACATTTAGCTGAACTGTCACAAACATACATTTTAGTGCAGCAAAAACAGGTAGGTACAGAGGTACAGTAGCTTTCACATTTTTTTAAAGTGCACAACAGTTTCTGAGAGGAAAAACACATTTTTGCACTGAAATTCAGCTATAAAAAATAAACATAAATTATTTTTCAACTCCCTGAAACTTAGTGCCAAGTTTGCAAACCAATATAAAGTGTCTAAAGTAAACATCAGGGTTGAAGAGAACTCTGTTTAAGGCATTAACCATGAATAAAAGTGCAAACATAAAAGGCTACTTTGTAGAAGTAGATATGATTCTAGGGCTGCACAATTAATCGAAAAATAATCGAAATCGTGATTTTTCTGTTGCCACGATTAAAATTTTGAAAATCGTGATTAATCGCGACCATGTACAATGTAGTGTAGGGGACAATGTAGTGACCTGCCTTTGGGCGTTCTTGAAGCTAAGACATGTTTACAGGCTGGTGTTTATGGCCAAAAATCTCTAGGACCGCCTAAGTTTCATGCTATTGCCTTTTATATAATTTGTCCATCCCTTATGCAATACTTTCTTGGTTACATTTCATATCGTGATTTTAAATAACATTCTGAACAAAAAATATTTTTTATTGTTGAATAATCTTGATTAATAATCGTAATCGTGATTTTGATCCAAATAATCGTGATTATCATTTTTTCCATAATCGTGCAGCCCTATATGATTCCATCAAATTTATCATTGCAGGTTATTTAATTACATATTTGCTGTAATAATTGATAAAATTAGGTTAGAAATGATAGAAATGATAGAAGAGAAATGGCACGATACACACTTTTCTATCGTCCCCACGATATGTATCGTCATATTGCCCAGCACTACGTTTGACGGTGTTCACAAGGTCAAAATACATATACAAGTCAAGCTTGTATATATGCTGCATTCCAGCCACAGTTCACACATTTTTAACAGAACTGAAATCCAGATTTTATGAAAGCCATACTAAAACCTCTATGTTAGCCTGCGGTATCATTCCACAGCCACCTTTAATGTGTGTTTGGGGTGATTATCCTCCTGAAACACCCGGTTATGTCCAAGTTTAAGCTTCCTGGCTGATGGCTTATAGTTATAGTCAAAAATTTTGACACAGTCCATTGACTCCATTGACATCCATTGAGTCTAACTGCAGCAAAACAGCCTCATGATGCTACCACCACCTCACCCAATAGCTGTAATGCTGAATGTTTTAGCTTTACCGTCCTAAACATAAATTTGGTCATTGTTCATGTGATCAACTCCAAAGTTTCATTGAGGTCAATGCGGCTGACTTGGAACAGACCCTCGTTTCCTGGACACTTGCCTCTCAGTCTGTGCCAATATGGAAGGTGGAAGGAAGGTTCTGGATCAAAACAATTTCTAGCCATCTGATAGATAGTTTAGTTACTTTCATAAACTGGCAAAAAAAAAAAAAAAAACATTAGTTGGCCATCCATCCATTATTTATACTTGTATACTCGCTTCTTCCTATTCAGAGTGACGGGTCTGCTGGAGCCCATCCCTGCTATCCACAGGCTAAAGACACGGGCACATCCTGGGCAGACCACCAGTCCATACTGTCCAATACTGTCAAACAAACCCTTATATTGTGTTTGTACATAGAAGCTGGCAGCTGCAGTCAATCATGATGAACAGGAAGCTAGGAGACAGCACAAACGAGGCCTCTACCAATGCACCATCACTGCCGAGGTTGGACACAGTAAGACAGTAATGTGAAATTTCTGAAAAGATCCTGAGGGTTATGGGACAAAAAAAAAAAAAAAAGGTAAGTGGCAGACCCACAAAAGTAAGTTTCACAAGCACTGGAGGAACCGATGGGCTGTCTGTGAAGACAGAGGCTGATCCTCAACCCAAAATAAGGCTGACTGCAGCTCAATAACCACAAGAAGGCATCTGCAGGAGAAGGGTTTAAAGAACACAAAACATCTTCAAAGGCCCATTTGGACTTTGAAAGGGAGCACCAAACATGGGACACTGGAAGGTTTAAAAAAGTTATATTCTCTAATGAAAAAATGATTTAAGCTGGACAGTTCTGATGCCTTCTGAGGTTATTGGCATGAAAAGGAGATGCGACCGGAGATGTTTTCTACGTGGCACGGCAAAGGAGGTTTCCTCATGATCTGGGGTGCTTTTTCCTTTAATGGAACAACGGAGCTTCAGGTTGTGCAGATGTGTTAAATGGCAGCTGGCTCTGTGGAGACGTTGCAGCGGGCATCCCTTTTGACTGTGTAGTAATGAACACATCTTTCAACAGGACAACGCTGCAGTTCACAATGCCTGCTTGAAGGAGGACTTCTAGTTCAATAACATCGCTCTCTTGGACCATCCTGCACGTTCCCCTGATATAAATCTCAGTGAGAATGTTTGGGGATGGATGGCAAGGGAAGCTTACAATAATCCCATGTCAGTGATAGACTGTGCATGCCCATTGTGAAGCCATCTTCACGGCATGCCCAAACAAATTTCTTGAAGTGATCTGCAAGATCGGTGGGGTTACTCACTATTCACCCTATGGTTTTAAACTTTTTATTAGCTGATGAAAAGCCTGTTTTAAGTTTAAATGTTTTCAATAAATTGCCTAATTGCTCTATTTTTGTCTCTTGCTCCTGCTTCTTCTCTTTACATTTTAAAGTTACTTGTACTCTCTTCCCTGGTTTTAAGATTTTGTTCAACTTACACAACATTCTTCTTTGCATGATCAGCTCTTGAGCAGTTCATTTCAGAGCTAGTCTTCTTTATCACTTTAGCAGTTGTTGCACCCCCCCCCCCCCCACTATCTCGACTGCAGATAAGACTGCACTCTCCAGCACAGACTGATAGAAAATCTACAATATATTGCAAAATACATTTTTGTAACTTTTTTTTTTTGTCTATAATTACATTCACGGTCAGTGCCATCATCTGGCATTTTTGTAACTTCTAGGGCACTCAAATTAAAGATTTTTGAATATTTCATAAGACCAATATTAAAAGTCAGGCACAAGTTTTATATAAATGATGCACGCTGCTGAGATTCACGTCCCTGATGAGATCAGATCTGTACATCCACAGTCTAACCTATATTCTACTCTAAATAGATGGTTTATATTTTAAATAAGTAGCATTATGAAACCCCAACACTTTTTAATACAGACTTAGACCACAGGAGTTGACGTGTTGTCTACATTCAGTTTACCTATTTATTAAAGCTGACAGGCGAGCAGAACAGTCAATATCACTCAGCAGGCTACTTAAAAGTTAAATGTCTTAAAAGGAGACGGGTGTAGGGTGGCAGAGTCAAGACTAGTAGACCATAAATTGATCATTTATCGAGGCCAACTCCACCTGACAGAAGGACAGAGCTGACACATAACCAGCACTCAGATCTTTAGCCTGCTTAGCTTAGCACACGTCAACGACTAAAAGTAGTCCGAGCAGTGGACTGACAGCGTCGGTTGCTATTTCTTATCCTGCCAAACATTTGTCACTATGACTTCAGGTATTATTAATTAACAACCCACTTTTTATTTTTCCACCCAGAACAATAAAACTACGGAGACGTTGAGGCCTCAAGCCTCGGGTTACAGTGACATAGCGACGCCCACCTTGTCCAGCTCCTCCCGGCAGACGGCGCAGTACTTCTGGTCGCACAGCACCCTCATCTTGGTGGAGCAGCGGTAGCAGACCGGGTGATCGCATTTCCCCAAAGCGAAGATGTCGATATCCTGGCAGCACAAGACACAGGTCTTCTCTGATTCTTTTGAAGCTGTTGAATCCATGGTGTCGAGTCACAATTTTTCCTTAATGCTACTTGTGGAGAAATCACAGGCGAGGAAGTGCTTACGTAATTACGAAAGTGTGAAGTACTGCCGGCTGCCGCGCCGCTCCACGCCGCGTCACGTAACGGCGTGACGTGACGCGGGGTACCTACGATTTCTATAGCATGTGGATTGACCGAGCAAAGCGCAACTGAATACCGCTTATACCCATGTCATGTATGAGATCTTTGCACGCCATCACAACTGTTCCACGTGTGTTGTACGGTGTGTACCCGGTGTGCTGATGATGAAAATTGTCTCGTGCTTCATAGTTATATAGGCATATTTCAGTCAAAAAACTAAGGAAATACCTATATTCCAAGTTGCAATGCTGCATAAAATCATGCTTAAAAACTGATTTATTAAATCATTTATTCATCAGATGGGACTTGGGATACTTTTATTTATCAACAGCCACATGTTATCTTAAAGCCACTCTATGTAGCAATACCTTTCCTGACCACATGGGGGTAGCACATCACAAGAAATTTCATGTATCAGCCCCTGATATATGGCCACAAACTGTATAAGAAGATGTGGACAAATCCTCATGATGTCACCCATAGGTCTGGGATATACTTGCAGTTTGACCAAGCGTTTACGTCTGTTCACGAACACAAACAGTTGCATTATGAATGTTTCTTGCTTCAGTATTATGCATGCAGAATGAAGGTCTATGCAATCAAAGATGATATGTTAGGCCCTTAAATCAGTGTTGTTGGGATAAGGGTTTGTTTCTCTTGTTTCATCAATACGAGAAATTGTTGAGTAATACAAACAGTATTTTCATATGTCCTCTGTGACATTTGATGACTTGTTGAGTGAAACTGCCCCCCCCTTGTTCATCACAACACCAAGCACAGCAAGCCAAAACTGCAGCAGAACTTCATGATTGGTCACTGCGTTGACTGCTGCACCATCTAACACTGGAATCTCTAGCGGCCAAGTGAATAGTTATAGTTAGCTATTATAGATTGGCTGACTTAGCATATGTTAACTCAGGATGATAATTAAAATTACTTTACGTTAATTTTGACCAAATCTGTCCAAACATCCTCATTTCAAGCGTTGCTACTGGCGTTGCCACCTATAACAAGTGCTGCCAGTGCTGAAAACAAGAACTACAAGAGCTCGGCTGGGACCTGCTCGTCGTCCATCACCAAGATGTACACGTTGCAGTTGGGCAAGCCTACCACCGACAATCCAAAAGTCATGAGATGATTGACATAGCCAATGGCTGTCAATCAAATGGCACCAAGCCACTTCAGTGCTTGAATGCCAGACATTGCTTTATATAATTTTACCTGTTGTGGTAGAAAAAATATACCCCCATACAGTTGTCATGGATGTGCAATCTAACCCTAGAGATCAAAAACACTGTTTGTACCAGGCTGTAAATATGTTTATTTCTGTTGTAGTGGCATTTTAACACATTTTAACACATTGCTCTGTTTTGGAGCCAGCACCTAGTGGTCAGTTGAGGACTTGAAATTTCTGCAGCTGTTTGGCAGCAATTTCAGGCCTGCTGGGACTCGGGGGTGAGGTTTCTTGCGAAAAGGCTTGGAAGAAAATACTATAGGAAAGTAGTTTCATAAAGTTTGGCTTATTACATTAGAATTTTTTTTTAAAAAGAGGTTACGTATGATCACTTCTGCAAATTAAAAGAGAACTTTTCTACAAGCAAATCTATAAATAAAATCCTTTGTAATGATGATTTTGTCTATGAATGTTCTCCATGAGGACTTTTTTAAAAGATGTTTTCTTTGGGGGAGGATACTAGAGACAAACACTATCATAACTATAACTATCAAATCCACCACACATTTATCTATATGCACCACCCAAACTCACATATAGGACACCACACATATTACACACACGTCATCACTGCCTGTCTTGTCTTTGGTTTAGTGTCTTTATCTGTCCTTTCATACTCCACTCACAGTGATTTAAGTCCTGTTTGACAAAATAAAGGTTTTAGGAGTTAATAAAGCATGTTAGATATGACTGTCAAAGAGGACTGGTGAAGGACACACTCACTATCACTCACACTTACACACAAGAAAACTGACACCTGCTACAAGGTTAAATTGTGTATACATCCAGGTTTTGCCAGATTGTGGCACTAACCATCAATATCTATGCAGCCAGCAGTTAAAAAAAATGTTTTCTGAGTCTAATTTGTTCTTTAGTGTTAGTCATGCTGCCAGTGGTTTGTGCCTTGTTGTAAACCCTGTTTTTGCATTTATTGCTTGAATTATACAGTAGATATTGACAATGATATGCTTACTTTCTCTTGAGTATTCATGATTTCTGTTGATGTTTTGAAAGGGGGTTTTCGCCACAATCCTGTGATCATCCACTTTAGTTGTCTTCTGTGGTCTTCCAGGCCGTTTGACATGATTCAGAAGTGCTTTCTTTTTTTTTTTTTTTTTTAAAGAACGTACCAATCTGGTGAACGTGGCCGCACTTAAGTTTTTTTCCCTTTCTCTCTTCTTTCACCCTTCATGATGTCCTCCTCTCCTTGCATTGATATCCTTGGACTTCATATTGGTAGCTCCAGTCAAACAGCTGCCAAATATCAACTCTATATCTGATATTCTCTCCAGACCTTTAATCTACTGCATTAGTCTTGACGTAATGAGGGAATGAAAGCCTACACTTTGATCACATCATGATTGGAAATAAATCAATCTGTTGTTGTGGTTCATCAAGGTAGAATCATAAAAAAAAAAAAAAAAAAAAATCCAGTCATTGTCCAAATACTCCTAATCTGACTGTATTTGCACAGCCAGGTCCCATAAGAGTATGACTGGTGCAGAAAAGTAGATCCTGATGTTAACGTGTCTCTATGTTCAGTTTGGAAAACATCTTTTGCATTTATAATCTTGCTGTTTCCCATACTGAAGGAAAATCAGAGTGGTGACAACAGTTAATGATGTGACAGGAACTTAAAAGCACTCATTACTCTTTTAGAGCTTCACCACACGCCGAACTCCTGTTCTTTCAGAGATATCCAGTAACAAATCAACATTAACAAAAAAAAAAAAAAACAGCTGTGCTTTACTTTGTAATGACTCATTGGATGGAATATTTGCAAATGAGGTCACATGGACAGAGTCAGTGTTTCAAGATGACAGGTCTGTAAGCAGATGATTTTTTTTTTTTTTTTTTAACTGTCCAGGGTACTGAGGTCTTTTGCTTTCTAGAGTTTCTTGAAGCGGTTGTTGTCTAGTCCCATGACTCTGAAGGTACAGCTGGCAATCTTCTCATAGAGGAGAAACATGAGGGCAGCGGTCAGCACCGTTTGCAGCAGCTTGGCCTCCAGGCCTTTAAACAGACCCAACATGCCGTCCTTCCTACAGTAGAGTGCCAGGGTCCAAAAAACAAAAAAAAGGTGTTAAATAGTCATTTTCACTGCATCAGAGTAAAAACTGCATGTTAAACAACAGAAGGTTTATTTATTAACAATTATCAATGTGTCCAAGATTATCAATCTACTGGCATAATGTATCTAAAGGTTAAGAAGAAAACAGATCTGGTGTTTTGTAAATGCTTTTCATGAGCTTTGCTGTCAGAGAATTCAGCAGATTTGTGTATGAACTTCTATCATCTATAGGCACCATGGAACATACAAGTGTTTAAATCACTTGCAACATGTGCTTTTTAAATAAACAACAGTGCTGGCAATAAAAGTAATGAAGATGCATTTTCTTCTTTGTTAAATAAGATATCTAACAGCAGGGCTGATTAAACACACCCCAAATAACTTTTTGTGTCACTTTAATTATAAAGAAGCACTAAATGTGAGAGGCAAAACAAATTTGTTTGTTTTTTTTGGTTTGTTTTTTTTCTTGTTAAAAGTATGCTCAACATTATCCATGAGCAATTACACACTGTTATCTGGAAACGTTAAAACCGGTTCTGGGCTGCCGGCGAAGCTTGCCCCACCTCAACACATTTCTTGAGAAATTCCTTGTAATTCACTTGCCAGTTCATACAAGTGCCCCAGGGTCACATATGTGTCAAAGAAAAAAAAAGAGCTGGGAGGGAAACTCAAAATAAGCAAAATGATCGAAAACTGTGTGTCTAATCTGCATTTAAAAACCCACCGTGCCCTGTTGACCAGCAGCCACTTGATAGTCTTCATACTGGATAGTAGTTTTGACTTCTCTGAAGGTGTGTTGAACTGACCAAACTGTGGTTAGAGTTTAGTTAAAAAATAAGTAAATTAAAGATAATTAGAAAATGACAGACAACAGATCTTTTTAAAGTAGTGAAACAGCTCATGACATAGACATTCACACGAAACCCACCCTGAGGATGGACTGTATAGTCTGCAGTGGGTATGTGACGGTGGTGGCGACAGCTTTGGCAACAGCACCGATCATGAAGATCTCTAGTGATGACAGCTTTGGGGAGGAGAAGAAAGACCAATCGGATTAAAAAGCAACATAAATTAAAAGTGGTAGTATAAATGCGTGATTGGTATAAATATATATGTGGTGTTTACAGGATCAAAAAGCCCTCAGCAGTGTGTGAAAGAAATAAGGAACACCATCTTCCTTCTTCACTGTGAATATATAATAAACCATAACAAATGCTCTAACAGACTGCAAAAATGTCAAAATGCACATGATCTGTAACAGAGCCTTCACACATGCAGAGCTTAACCTCTGACCTCTACTTAATTATCCCTTAAAGTCATGTGAGCAGAATCACTTGAGCGTCTGCATGTGTCTTTTGGTTCTCCCTCACCTCCCTGGGAACTCCTCTCCTCAGCCACCTCTTCAGGCCTTCATAAATCATGAACTGGATGGCGGGGTTCAGCACCAGCAGCAGGGACGGGAAGGTGCCGTTCCACAGGGCTCCGATGCCCTCATTACGGACAATCTGCACAAATGCATCTGAAAAAGAAAAAAATAAATTAAAAAATGAAGGAACACTGACAGTACAAAGAAAATGCATCAATTATTATTTAAAGAATATAAAAAGACGAATGCAAACGTTCATTCTGATGACTGCCATTTACCCAGAATGCCAGAGTAGTTAGTGGGACGGATGTCTTCATTGCGAAACTTGGATCCCTGAAGCTTCAGCCTTGTGTTGACCACCCACAAAGGGGTGGTAGCTAATACATTTACAACACCTGGAGGGATGAAGAGGACCATGAAAAATCAAGATATAATATCAGTAAAAGCAAAGACTGACGGTGGAAAGTTTCAACTTTAGCTGTTGCAGCTTTGTTATAAAGTTGTGAGGTGCTGTGGGTGACAAAGTTGACATAGTCAGTTACACTTGACTATTTTTTCATAAATATCCAACTACGGATCCAATTCTGAGGAAGCAGAGGCCATGAACTCTCTTCTCTGCTCCTTCTGTGTCTATTTACAGTAGTTTGGACAAAATTCAATCAACTTTCAGAGGCTTATAACAACGTTTCAGCAAAAGGAAGAAGATGCTTGTACAAACATTTCTTTTCAAACGCTTTCAGTACACTTATGATGTTAAAATTAATTAGGTTTGTCTGTGGGGACCCTATCCACACTATCACCAGGTGACAGAGCCTTGGTGCTTTGGTTCACATTGTTTTGGTCACAATTGAAGGTTTACACTCAGTACCATCTAATAAGGTTAGATTTTAAGGTTGTTATAATTCCAGAGTACTTGTTTAAATCTACAATTAGATGGACTTTCTTGTTCTGACACACAGAAACCAGGTTTGTCAAGTTATGGACAAAGATCCTCTCACCTGCAGCGATGCCTATGATTAAGTCAGTGGTTGGTGCTGACTGTTTTCCCTTCAGCCAACTAGCTTTGAGGCAGTGGAAGCAGTAGAAATAGACAAAGTTGGAGCAGCACAGACTACAGATGACAGGGAACCAGCCTCTGTAGGGAGCTAGTCTGCAGACAGGAAGTAGACACACGGGTCAGTCCTAAATCTCCTGGTGTACAATATCTCAGACTTTACAACTTCAAAATGACTTTATGGACGGATACAAAAACAGTATGGGTGTTAAATTTAGCTGAAATGACAGCAAAGAGTACAAAGAAATGTCAAAAACAATGGATTGTAACAATGCATTTTAAACAGTCTGGTATAATTTCACTCACAGTCCTTCTTCTTTGATAATGTCTGCCAGAACTGCTGGAGTTGATTTGGCTTTCCTGTTTTCATCCACTGAACACAAGCAGAAGAGAAGCTGTTTCAGCTGAACACAAGTTACTGAGTCCCACAGTTACAGTCAACGTGCACATGAAGGGAAGTTCATGCAGTGTTTTACCTTGTAGACGCAGTCTGGCGGTATCCAGAGGGAAGAAGACCGTCATCGCAGTCACACTTCCCTGAAACCGGTTACAGATCAGTTCAGAGGAAACGCTCACTTTGTACATTTCATTTAACTTTAATGACATGAAATAGCACACCAAACTGTACAATCTAAAAGCTTAAAATACATACAGAGCCCGAAGACGTAATAATGTTTAAAGGCTGATTTTAAAAAACGTCTTCTGTAACCCTCCTGTTATGTTCATTTCTCAGGAACAGCAATAATGTTGATAATCCAAAAGTGTCTAAAAACTAAACACTCCCAATAAACACTGTTTATATCTTATTATAAACTTTTTAATGAAGCTTCATGAAATCTGCATTGGAAAGACCTTTCTATAAAACACAATAGTTCAATCTGACTTTTTTTTTTTTTTTTTTGGTGATTATGCTATTTTTGGAACTTTTCTTTATGGGGCGATGCTGATAAATTAACACAAGAAAACCTCATCTCCAAGAGAACATAAAAAAGAAAACTTAAGAATTGTTTTTCTGAACCAAAAATGAACAAAATAAGAAAAAACAAAATAACACATTAGCAATATGAATATAGTGTGTGTATATATATATGTGTGTCTGTAAGTCTCCACAGCACCAGTGACACCTTTTCACACTGTAACAATAAATACTATGCAATGTGTAAAACCAGAAATCCATGCATCTATTATCTAACCCACTTATTTCTGTGCAGGGTCATGGGGGTCAGCTGGAGACTAACCCGGCTTAGACAGAAGATGTGCTCCTTGCAGAGCTTTGATGTGTCATTGGACGACAAATGTGTCACACACACACCCACACACACACACTTTGGTGGCATTGTAGGGATCATACTTGGTTTCTAAACTTCTCTTGTGCTGATTTCAGAATTTTTATGCAAATTGCTCCTGACATTTTGACATGTTCCCCGCTTTTTTGGGGGCAGTGAGGCTCTTGGGCTGTGGTGTCTGTGAAGGCAGACATGGAGGACTCAGGGGTCCTGTTCTTGGTTACCAGCAGCTCAGCAGAGAGTTCACACTGGTTCTTTTGGACCGTTCAAACCATCCTGAGTTTTCTCTGTAAAAGTCCCTGACCTAAGTTGAAGCTTGTGAAAAAAAACTGTCACAGGTTAAATTCTGCCCTCTGAGACCACGTGTCATGTCAAGGACGAGCCAAAGGAGAGGGTGGGTGTGGGTGTAAAACTGGGGAGAAATGGGAGTCACAGGTGCAAAAAACTACTTATAGTTTTAAGAGACTTATAAACCCCTTTTATTCTCCATTTTGGCAGCCGGGTCAAACTGACCCGAACAGAATCTATATGTCATATAAACACAGAGAGGTAGGTTGCAAAAATGTCAAATGAACCATTTTCATTTTATATGTTGTTTACACTAGTTAAGCCAAGCAGATGAAGTTTTATCCAGAAAAAATACTTAAAACTGTTTGTTTTTTTGGTTGTTGTTTTTTTTTTTAAATTTTCCAAACGGGTCAATTTGACCCGAAACATAATAGGAGGGTTAACTGAACTGGTCTGAGTTAAATATTATCTACAATTCAATTTTATTAATCATCTATCGTCGTAAGGCCTATAACATTAAGACACGTTAACTTTAGAAATCAGGATATTTGGAAGATATAAACCGTGTGGGCACGGACACAGAAATTACATTGGCATTATAGTGTAAATAACAGAAGTGAATAGTGAAATAGTGAAACAGATGCTAACTTACCACGGCTCCTGCTACAGCATGAACCAAACTCTCATACGAGAACACCTCCGAGGTCGTTGCCATTGCAGCCGTTTGACTGTTGCTGAACTAATAAAACCTGCTGTTTGAGTTTCTTATAGTCAATAACTCCCACGGTCTCTACTGTTTGCTGGTTTAATTTTCGGTAAGCGGCGACACCTCCTTTATATGTAGCAGACGCTTGGATTATGGGTAATGTAGTTCTATTCACGGCACACCGTATCTACATGCGGATGTTGATTCAGTCATTCAGGTTATCCAGTTCATAATAATTCTTAAAAGCCTTGAATAGAAGTAAATTTTAAAAAAATTAAAATTTTCTTTCTGAAGACTTTTCACATCTCACTAAAAATATATATTCAATTCTAACTCACTGGTGGGGAGTTTCAGGTTTTGGGGAAATTACTCTTGTGACTCATGCAAGTCTTATGACAGGTGGTCAGTTCTCCAAATTGTCAACACTGTTCACATTATGTTGTTTTTTTGTGTGTGTATGAGTGTTTTTTATGATTTGGTCTTTCTACAATGGGACACTGAATTTGAAATAAAACAATCAACATGTGATCAAAATGTAGACTTTCAACTTTCATTTAAGAGGTTTCACAAACATATCGCTTTTGCCATTTAGGAATTACAGCCATTTTAATTAAGGTACCTACATTTTAAGGGCTCAAAAGTATGTGGACAACTGACTGAAAAGAAGTTTGTTGGACAGGTGTGGTTCATGCCCTTTTTACTCCAAGACAAATGAAACAGATAAAAGAAAGATCAGGTATTGTGTTGGCATTTGACAGCTGTTTGACAGGAGCTACTGAAAGGAAGTCCAAGGAGATCTCAAGGTAACTAAAGGAGGTCATCATTGTGGTGAATAAAAAAAAACGTCAATTTGTCCAAATATTTTTGAGCCCTTGAAAATTTAGGTACTTTGCTTTAAAATGGCTATAAACCCTAAATGGTAAAAGCTATATTTTTGTATAATCTCTTAAATTAAAGATGAAAGTCTACAATTCTTATCAGTTTAATCTTATTTTTTTAAATCCATTGTTGCAGTGTATAAAAGCAAAGTTACAAAAACGACATATATTTGAACTGATTGTTCAAATATATTTTAAATACATTTGGCTCTAACTGTATAAATAGTTCATGTATGTAGTTTAACAAACCCAAGGTCCATTAACATGAGCAAATGCAAATATACTCTAAACATCAAACAAGCAAAATACTAATTAGAAATAAGAAAGTAAGTGCACTAAATCAAAAAATATTAATAAACTTATTTAAGAGAAACATACAGCTATATCTTTTTTCTAACAACTATCTTCAAATACATATTAATAAAACTGATCTTATTTTTAACACCTGAAACCCTGATTCTGACTAAATTCACTAACAGTGAAGCACAAAGGACACAGAGTTACTGTAGTTCTGTATCCAACCCCTCTTACTGGGGTTTCTTGTATAATATCATTCCAGCAGGCTGATGTTCTGAACCCAGTCCACACGTCTCATCCACTTCCCATCAGGACATCCTGATTTCCCAACAACTCATGTGGACCTGGTTAACCTGAGAGATATCTGAGCTGGTATAGAATAATTTACACATCTCAAGGTCATGATTTCCTAAGGTGGGTAACTTGAGGTTAACCCTGACCAGCATAGTTTCTGAAAGGTTGTGACATCTAATGTCACTACCTTCTGAGAGAGTGAAAGGTGACAGTGATGCCAGTGGTAACTGGAGCAGTCGGGGTTGTGTTCCTCTGGCTCCAACACATTCACAAGACACAACACAAGAGTTGAAAATAACATCTCAGTTCAGAAGAGAGGAGCGCAAGGAACAGCGAAGATACCTTATAAGAACTTTTTTGGAAGACCCAGTCTGTCTGTGGTTGATTACTGAATTATGATCGCCTGGATTTCTTTGGATTAGATTTTAATTCCCATGGAATGTTTCTAGAAATGTACCAATAATTTTTCTCCTTATGGCAACTTTTGTAAATGAACTTCATAATATCAGCTGGACTTTAAGCATGCAGGTGTTTTTAACCTAAATTTCACCCAAATTTACTGGAATTCCAGCTCCTTGCGTTGCTCTCAAGGATCTGACTTCACCACTGATTTTTTTTTCATCAACTGTACTCAAACAGGAAACTGACCATGGTGAAGGCTGAATAATGTTTAATGCATGCATAATTCGTAACAGCAGAGACATATACACTGTGACTCGACCTGGGATTTCACGTTTGTCGGTGCATTACAGCATACGCTACACGACAATCACGGTGGCACGATCAAAATCTACCTTAACAAAACCCACGTAGATGTGGACTGCTGCTGATATCTTTTCACTTTGGCACGTTCAGCTAAAATCATCTGCACAGGATCGGAGGGAAACATGTTTTAATTAGTTCAAGAGAGGCTTTTAAAAAGTTGCTCATTATAAGCTCTTACACTTGGGAGAAAGAGGAGCTCATTAAGAGGACCGTGAGTGCTGCACCTTTGTCTCAGCTGCAGTAGAGTTGCTAAGTAACTGCGATTGTACTGCAGTGGCAAGATTATAGTTGTACAATTTTTTCGAGACCAGCACGAAATTTCCACACCCATGCTTTTGCGTGACTGAACTATTATGTGAGGGATTTAGACACTCATCCACGTTGGTGTATGTATGTTATCCAGGTGGTCCCTCAGAGAGTGTGGCCATGCTCAACACGCTTTTGATTTGGAAACAGCTAAAGAAAAAAAAAAACAACAAAAATAGAGAGAAAACCATCAGTCTCCAGCCCATTCACTCAACCAGTCCTGACAAGCCCTCTTCTGCTCTTCGCTCTCTTCAATCCTCTGTTTCTTGCTTTGCATTTTCCTCTCCTCCTCTCTTCTCACTTTATCTTGTTCCTCTTCTTTAGCATTCCTCCGCTCCAACAGATCCTTCACAGTGGCTGCCAATGTCTGTAACGAGCGCTGTGGGAGCCATTTAGGATCCACCTCCGGGACAAAGGGGTCTCCGGCGGTGACGAGCAGGTGCTGGGGTTCCAGGGGAATGTGAAGGAGGTGGGCGTGCAGCATCATTCGGTACGGAGAGTCATCTGCTCCCAAGCTGTATGTGTAGTCCCCGACGATGGGGTGACTGATGGCGCTGCAGTGGACCCTTAGCTGGTGGGTTCGGCCTGAGGATAGAGGTACTGATGAATAGACATTTCACATGTGGGACAGCGTTTTTGCGAGATGCAAAAGTTATCGCAAATTTTGCATAACCTGCTGTACTTCTGGTTGGCACTCAGGTGAGGAAGGAGCCGAGTTTGAATGCTGAGTTTCCCAGTAGTAACAGCTCAGTATGCTTTTCATTTTCCCTACATGAAAGGAAACGAATGAGTGTGTTACCGGTGAGTGGCTGTAGTAGCACCTTGGTGACCGGATCCCCGTCATACAAGCCGTACTCCAACGCTGTCAGCTCAGTTTGACAAGGTTTGGGATTCTCACAACCTGTTTAGGAAAATAAAACAGGACACGCACAAAAAAAGAGAGAAAGGTTTGGTTATTTTTTTTTACATTTAACTACATGAGAGTT
Organism: Hirundichthys speculiger; assembly: GCA_018398805.1. NCBI lineage: Eukaryota > Metazoa > Chordata > Actinopteri > Beloniformes > Exocoetidae > Hirundichthys > Hirundichthys speculiger. The sequence continues at coordinate 431,748 of JAGFBZ010000912.1, forward strand.
TGAAATGGTTGTTGAAAATCAGTTATTGCTTTCCAACTTTCCCTCCTGTGTACATTTGTGACAAGCAAACCAAACCTGGTTCACGTACCTTCTGTTCCCTCAATGCACATCATATGTGTTTTCCCTTCAGTGGAGTTCTTCCCGATGGAGAAATCTAGAGTTTGTGTCTCTTCTTTGACCCACCCACGAACCTGGGAAACAAAACACACTTGTGGAAGTAATCTTAATCACATATTTGTGTGAACATACAAATTACAGAAAATACTAGTTATACTGAGGTATCTGAGGCAATCACAACTCCAAAAACTATAGTTAAAGATAATACATTTCTCTAATACTTTGCAAAATACACTTTCAAAATGTGAAAAAAGGAAATAGGACCAAGGCAAACATTTGGACATCCTGCACAGTCACTGCTTTTTTTTGTTTGTTTGTTTGTTTTACTGTACTTATTACTACTGTACTTAATGGAGATAAATGAATCTTCTACAAAGTAAATTATCCCTAAAGAGAGAAAGTTTGACCTGCAGTGCTGAAACCTTTTACAGCTATACATGATAATCTGGATGGTAATGTTTCTCTGCCTGTGCTCCGTACCAGAGACAGGTAGGCTTTGGTGACAGTCCGGTCCTTGAAGCAGCGATAAGCCCGGCCTGCAGCAGCCTTATTGAGGGCAACACAAAGAGCTCCACTGGTGGAGAAATCCAATTGATGACAGAACCTGGAGGAAGAACAACAAAGTGATGAGACTGAAGCTTGTCCATGGTCATGATATATGTGGAAATTCTAATTAATGCGATTTCTGACCTGAATCCATAGTAGGTGCTGGGGTCTGCCAGGTGAGGGAAGTGGTGCTGAAGCTGCGCCTGTACGGTCTGTTTCTCATACCACATTTTGCTGTCGATGCGGATGTCCCAGTGTTTGTCCACTACAATGTAGTCATCACTCTGGTACAGCACGCGGAGATCATCAAGGCTCGCAGGCTCTGTGGTCATCTTGTACAGCTATCCACTGAAAACTCATAAAACCCTACAAACGCAAGATGATTTAGGGCACACTTTTAACTGCTTTTGTTCATATACTGCAAAAACTCAAACTCTTACCAAGTATATTTTTCTAATTTCTAGTCAAAATATCTCATCACACTTAATATAAAACACAATCACCTAAAGAGTAACATTTCAGTGAGATATAGGAACTTGTTTTTAGACAGTGCATCTTGAATATCTTGTTAAGTGAAACAGTCTTGAAAACATCTTGTTTTGAGTCATATCTCAGATAAAACAAGTTTTTTTGACATGTCATAAGATTTTTAAGCTGCGGTGTTATTATACCATCTTGTTTCAAGAAATAAACTTAACTTGAATTCAGACATCAAATCTGCTTTATTTGAAAACTGCAGGTCAGCAACATGCCCAACTCATACAATGCATTATAACTCTTTACATATCTTAAGTACAGTGTTTTCTTACATTTACATCAAACCATGTCTTCTGTTTTGTTGCTCTGAGTTTTCCCAGCTAATTTCAAGATCTTGTAAGGCTTAAATATATTGTCTTATTTCAAGAAATCTTACTAAGCGAATTCTCACTTCCCTACTGAGTGGTAAAAGACTCTGGATCTTAAGTATAAGATAGTTTTAATATACAGAACAACAGGTAAAGATTCTTAATTTAAGTAACCATGATGTAACAACAGTTTGAATGTGTTTGATATTGAATTAATTTAACTAAATGCCAAAAGGATTGAGTGGTTTATTCGTCCAGCAATACGCCATGTTTAATAAAATGGTGATCTGCTGAATCTCTGTCTGATCTGTCCTGTGTGGTGTTTTAGAGCATTAAAGAGCTCAATGAACGTCTCTGCCTGAAACACGTACTTCAAATGGCACGAGAGAAAATGGCCTTTGCCTCATCGCTAGATTTGGGCTCTGGATGTCAGAACGAACACATTAGAAACAGCACATGAAATAAACCTGTGACAGATAAAACTAGTGACAAATAAACATGTCAAAGGTTTTGTCAGCATTACTTAAACTGAATGTTTCAGTTCGTCAGTAAAACTAGTCGCAGCTCGTCTTTTCTCGTTTTCTTCTCTTTTATACATTTTCTCCCCAGTAACACCACCTGTCTGTCGCTGCTTCAGAAGGAAACGTAACTGGTTGGTTTGATAGGACAACGAAACGTGAAAAATGATCATTCCCTGACTTCAGAACATGCGTTACGTTGGTTTTCTGGGTGCTAAATGCTAAAACAATGACACAAGTAATTTATTTTAAAAAATACTAATCTCACTGAGATTTAAAGAATAGAATTTCCCAGTATTGGACATTTTGAACGACCTGAATACCTTACCATAAAATAGAAAAATAAACAGTGGATGTATATTATTCCAAAAAGATTGTAAACAAAATCACGTGGCACAGACCCCAAATACGCAGGCGCAGTTTGTTCTTCGAGGGTTGTGGGAGGTAACTTTTGGCATTAGCGCCACCAACTGGTAGGAATATTAATGTTTAAAAATTACTCGTCTATCTATCAACAGGGGTTGGACAATGAAACTGAAACACCTGGTTTTAGAGCACAATCATTTATTAGTATGGTGTAGAGCCTCCTTTAGCGGCCAATACAGCGTCAGTTTGTGTTGGGAATGACATATACAAGTCCTGTTCAGTGGTCAGAGAGATTTGAAGCCATTTTTCCTGCAGGACAGTGGTCAGGTCACTACGTGATGCTGGTGGAGGAAGACGTTTCCTGACTCGCTCCTCCAAAACACCCCAAAGTGGCTCAATAATATTCAGATCTGGTGACTGCAGGCCAAAGGAGATGTTCAACTTCACTTTCATCTTCATCAAACCAATCTTTCACCAGTCTTGCTGGGTGTATTGGTGCATTGTCATCCTGATACACGGCACCGCCTTCAGGATACAATGTTTGAACCATTGGATGCACATGGTCCTCCAGAATGGTTCGGTAGTCTCTGGCAGTGACGCACACATCCAGCACAAGTATTTGGACCAAGGGAATGCCATGATATGGCAGCCCAAACCATCACTGATCCACCTTCATGCTGCACTCTGGGCATCAGTCTGGGTGGTCTGCTTCTTTGGGGTTTCTCCACACCGTAACTCTCCCTGATGTGGGGAAAACAGTAAAGCTGGACTCATCAGAGAATAATACATGTTTCACATTGTCCACAGCCCAAGATTTTCACTCCTTGCACCATTGAAACCAGTGTTTGGCACTGGCACGAGTGACCAAAGGTTTGTCTATAGCAGCCCAGCCGTGTATACTGACCCTGTGGAGCTCCTGACGGACAGTTCTGGTGGAAACAGGAGAGTTGAGGTGCACGTTTATTCTGTTGTGATTTGGGCAGCTGTAGTTTTATGTTATTTGGATACAATCCAGGTTAGCACCTGAACATCCCTTTCAGACAGCTTCCTCTTGGGTCCACCATTAATCCTGTTGGATGTGGTTCGTCCTTCTTGGTGGTATGCTGACGTTACCCTGGATACTGTGGCTCTTGATACATCACAAACGACTTGCTCTCTTGGTTACAGATGCACCAGCAAGATGTGCACCAACAATTTGTCCTCTTTTGAACTCTGATATGTCACCCATGATGTTGTGTCCATTGCAATATTTTAAGCAAAACTGTGCTCTTACCCTGATAACTGAACCTTTACACTCTGCTCTTACTGGTGCTACCAGTGTGAGCAACACTGGAAATGGGGATGTTTGGACAGATTTCATTTAAATTAATATAAAGTGATATTTATCCTAATCTCGGGTTAACATAAACAAAGCCAGCCAAGCTGAAATAGCTAACTGGTGGGTGTGTTCCAGTAGGTTTCTAAGCGCTGCTGATTCTGTCTCTTTGCAATATGGCAGGGTACCAGGAAGAAGAGGCTTTAAAAAACACTCCTCAAAAACCTATGGGTGACATCATGGATTATTTGTTTACTAATTCCAGGACTGGACACCCACACAAACACGTGTCATTTTGGCAATAAGCCTCATGCTAACATCAGAACCTCTACTAGGCGCAACATGGCAGAGGTGTCAAAGGAATCAAAGAGGACCAGGACAGAAGAAGCAACGGAAGAGAAAAAGTGAGAATGACTGAAAGGAACCAGACAAGAGTAAATTTGGACTGGCTATCAGTAACTGGCTTGCTGTGTTATGTCACTGTAGTTTCTTATTTTGATGCGCAAATAAAGTTCAATCTCTAATTTTGTCTTTGCTTCTTTCATTGATCGTTAGAGATTTCAACAGTGTGCTACTAACAAGCTTGTGTTCAACTGACACACGTGTTCTCTCTCAGTTCCTGTCAAGCTGTATTGGTCCTATCACACCAATCAAGACTGGCCTTTTGTCAGGTGATTTTACATTTTGTAAAGTAAATTTAGCCCATTAGTTTAGTTTGTTAGCATCTTGACTGTAGAACTGTCTACACGTTCTCTTAGTGTAGGATAGCCAGGTGTTTTCTTGGTTCATATTTAGGTGTGTTTGTCACGCCGGGCAAAAACCCGACAGTTCGAGATCCTCCCGGGTATAGACAACGCAGAGATACTTATGAAAGGTTTAACACTTTATTAAATTCATAAGGCCACAAGGACTACAGCAGATCTTAATAGGCACCACAGGGGAACTGGCTCTTCTCCCCCCAACACCTCCTGCACTGTACACAACCCCTCCCTTAAAACCACAACACGCCGCAAACTGGACATGCGATAAAAAAAGGAATGCACACCAAAGCAAATACACACAACATGCAGTACTAAAACCTGTTAAGAAAACCCACACTACAGGGAGAGGATGTCACTGCTGGTAAAAGTCTTTAGAGCTGCCACCCACCTGTGGCGGCCGAAATCCAGGCGGCAGCTTAAAACAATGACAAACCACAAAAAGGAAAAGAAAAAAAAAAAAAACAATACTGGTCGGGTCCACCTCCGACCAGTAAAAAAAAAAAAGTATATACGTGGAGTCCCTCATAGTGACGTGACGCCTGCAAGGGGTTCCCACAGCGACCAGGCATTGCTCCTCCAAGCTGCCTTTTACTCATGCCACCACAGCATTGCAGGGTCTCAGCCCTTATCCCCACAGGCGTCCCGTATCCACAGTCTCTGCTGTCCCTTGGTCAACCTCAATAGCTGCTGGAGGAAAGGTAGGAGCAGTCAGCTCAAACAGAGTAAGACAGCCCAAATGTCACACTTGGTCCTCAGGCCGACATACGTCCCTTCAGGGAATACTTAGCAGGCGTTGTACAGTCCCAGTGCCGATCCCTGCGCCCACCGCTGGCTCCTGTCTCCAAAAACTGTCTGCAAGATGTCCTCAGCATCTCCACTGCCACCAGTGCTGGTGCAGTCCCCCACCATTTCTGGCTGCTCACCGTTCCGGTCCTGCTCAGCCTCACTGCAGGGCACACTCACTTCCACTGGCTTCTCGCATTCTCCTGTATGTAGCTCCTTAAATGCTCCTGAGTGCCACTTCTCTGATTACCCTCAGCTGCAACCAGTCAGTCAATCAGTCCCTCTGGAGTCAGTTAATCAGCTCACTCAGTCCATGAGGCCCCACTGAACTTGCATGTTAATAGATAAAATCTAAATACAGTCCGCACAACCCAATACCAAATGTGACATGGTTGCTTTAGCACGGTGGGTTGGTGGTTGACACTGTTACCTCACAGCTAGAAGATGGGGCTTTTCTGTGTGGACTTTGCATGTTCTTCCTGTGCCTTTGTGTGTTTTCTCTGGATACTCTAGCTTCCTTCCACAGTCCAAAAATAGTGTGGGAAGATTACAATTGATGATTGGAAATTGACCCTGAGAGTGAGTGCCAGAGTGGTTGTTTTCCTACGGGAGGCCCTGCGATGGACTGGCACCATCTCCAGGGTGTCCCAAAGCTGACATGGGCTTCATCAGACCCCCAATCTTGAAAAGGAAGAAGTGTGTGTTAATAACAGGTATGTGGATGTGATGTGTGTTTATTCGTAGAAATTTTTTTTTTTTACATTGAATTTGTGAGAGTGCTGGACCACATTACAGCTGTAGGAGGCACCCAGAGGGCAGTGACTTTATTCTTCTTCAGTGTTACGAAGAATTTGCAGCACTTTTGGGCAACTTTATTTTATGTTTTATTTCATTCTCTTATATATTCAGGCGGGCAGCACGGTAGCTTGGTGGTCAGCACTGTTGCCTCACAGCAAGAAGGTTCCTGGTCTGAACCTCAGAAGGGGCCTTTCTGTGCGGAGTTTGCATGTTCTCCCTGTGCTTGTGTGGGTCTTCCTCCAGGTACTCCAGCTTCTTCCAACAGTCCACAGACATGCATGTCAGGTTAATTGGTGGTTCTAAATTGGTATTTGTGAGGTATAGGCTCCAGCCATTAGATCCCCGTGACCCTGTATAGGATTAAACAGGCGTAGATAATGGATGGATGGATATATTCAGGCTATATATATATATATATATATATATATATATATCTATATATATATATATATATATATATATATATATATATATATATATATAAAGCCCTAAAAGTTAAATTAAACACTAAATTAAAAACATGATTCCACAACTGTGAGCTGTAAAACTAAAAGGATGTATGTTTTTGTTCTTACTTCAGGAATAATTATACATTATACATTATACGTAATACGTATAATGAACAATATAATTCATAAAATGCAAGCAACTGTGACAGAAACCATTAAAGGTTTTATAAACCAGGAAAAGGATCTTAAAATGTTAAAAATGCTGTTCTAATTAAGACCACAACTACTGATATATTGTACACAATTTATTATTTATTTAAAAAAAAAACTGCCTTGTAATGGACATATTACATGAATACACATTAAATAGTGAGAATAAATTAACTGCAAAGTTTTGGAGGATAAGAAATGGTAACGACCACATCATTTCCACATTATGGGACGAGAAGACAAATGATTTGCGAGTGCACCAAAAGAGGACATGTGAGTTAAAGTTAAAACTTCATGAATCAGCAGTGAGCAAACAAACCAAACTTGGATGTCAATGACTTTCATGTCGTTAGTGACCCCGAAAGAAGTTCAATGCCAGGAAATCATCACCATCCATGCTGTTTGCACTCAGTCCAGATGGTTTTCAGTTTAAGCTCTTTGGACATGCCCTCATAATTTCTCCTCACCGTTCCATGATCTCCTCGTGTGGTTCAAGCCTCATATATATATATTTAGTGATGACTATCAGGAACACACAGTGCTGGAACACAGGTGGTAGTAAACAGGTAGTATACGAGCCCCTCCAGTCAGTAATCCCTGAACACTGCCAGGTATGCATGTATTTCAGAGCTGAGATGATTAAAAATTGTTGCATAAGCCACATTTAAAAATGGGATCGCCCTCTCTTTGAGGATCTGGTCCCAGATATTGTCTTTGCGTGCTTGGTGTTGGTTTTTTTTTTTTCGGGTTATTATTGCACAATATCCAACAGACGGTTTGTTGCGTAACATCTAATGGAGCTGGGTGGCAGATTGCAGTTCACCTGTGAGTGCATAGAGCTTTGGGCACATGCACACACAGAGGTGCACATGACACAATATACCTGCAGTGAAAATCACAAAGGGTTCATTCAGATGGAGATGAAGAGGAGGAGAGGAGAAGCTGGGAGATACTGCAGGAAGAGGCAGGTTTTCATAAATATTTACTCACAGTGAGAAGAATCATCTTCTTCCATAACTGGATATTCGTTCTCTGTCAATCTCAGCAAGGAACTGGAACTCTAACAAAGATTGTTTTTGACAAGGCTGGATTTAAATTTCCAGCTTTTTCTTTTTCCTTCTTCTTTTTTTTGTTTTTGGTCATTGAAAAGAAAAACACCCTTTTCCTTTTTGATTTATTCTTTTCCCTCCTTGGATCTTTAGATGCATTCAGAGACTTGGTGTTACCATAAACATCTCTGAGTTTCTTGCAGGTGTTTTTCTGGTTTTTTCTCACATATGTGATTTCAGGTGGATTCAAGCCGTATAAGTGGAGTACATTTCAGTAGACTCATCACAGAACAATCATCGGTTCCGCTAACAACATCAAGGATCCTGGATGCAGCTTTGCTGAATAAGGTGTGAAGACTCCTGTCCACCATGCGTAATACGTCATTTCTGCTGGCTCGTTGTGAGGAGCCCGTCACGGTATCGGACTGGGGCGTCCCTCTGCTGCTGGCGCTGCTGCTGCTGGCGCTCATCTACTCCTTCCTGTACCTGCCCGCCACGGCCCAGAGAGCCCTGCTGGAGCAGGCCCTCAGCAGCAACAACACCACTGCTGTGACTCACAAATGACGGACAAATGAACTGCAATCATGATGGAGGCCTGAACAGACGCCGTATCAGTGGGCAAACAGAGCAAGCTTCACCCACACACTGTACTCCTGTAAACACTGTCCATGGTCCGTCTGTCAGCAAGTTTTCCTCATTAACACCACTGTTTGTCATTTTACTTTTCTGGTTAGGAAATAGGCTAATTTACTATTTTCTAACTGGAAAGAGGCAGTGAAGAAAAGGGAGTTTTTAACTGTGAGGTTCTTCTTGTTGTGGGGCCAGAGATTCAGACATGAGGAGGGAGTGAGTGAATACTGCAATATTACTGCCCATTGATCCATTTTCAATACCTGCGTTATCCCATGATGTCATTGAGGGAATTTTTTTTCAGTCCAGTAGAAATTAGAATAATTAGAATCAGAAATTATAATTAGAATAAAGTACATCTAACCTAATCTAATCTAATCTAATCTAATCTAAATCATTAATCTTTGGGATTCCATTCTAATGCTTTCATAGTTCATAAATAATCTACTAGAATGTGTTTTAACATGCTTTAAGGCATTTAAATCATACTTGTCAAGTATCCCGTTTTGGCCGGGAAAGTCCCGTATTTTACTTTTTTCTCCCGCCATCCTCCCGTATTAGTATTTTTCCCGTAAATCTCCCGTATTTTAACCTGCATTATCAAAAAAATAACAATACCGCATCGGGCGGAATAAAAAAAAAAACTAACAAAAAAACCTTCCCAATCTGAGATCTGTCACTTGCCTCACGATAACTGCCACAGCAGTAGCTACTACAGGTACTGTAGGTGGTAGATGTCACGATAACTGCCACAGCAGCAGCTACTACTGGTGGTACACGATACTGCCACAGCAGCAGCTACTACAGGTACTGTAGGTGGTAGATGTCACGATAACTGCCACAGCAGCAGCTACTACAGGTACTGTAGGTGGTAGATGTCACGATAACTGCCACAGCAGCAGCTACTACAGGTACTGTAGGTGGTAGATGTCGCGATAACTGCCACAGCAGCAGCTACTACAGGTACTGTAGGTGGTAGATGTCGCGATAACTGCCACAGCAGCAGCTACTACAGGTACTGTAGGTGGTAGATGTCGCGATAACTGCCACAGCAGCAGCTACTACAGGTACTGTAGGTGGTAGATGTCGCGATAACTGCCGCAGCAGCAGCTACTACAGGTACTGTAGGTGGTAGATGTCGCGATAACTGCCACAGCAGCAGCTACTACAGGTACTGTAGGTGGTAGATGTCACGATAACTGCCACAGCAGCAGCTACTACAGGTACTGTAGGTGGTAGATGTCACGATAACTGCCACAGCAGCAGCTACTACAGGTACTGTAGGTGGTAGATGTCACGATAAACTGCCACAGCAGCAGCTACTACAGGTACTGTAGGTGGTAGATGTCGCGATAACTGCCACAGCAGCAGCTACTACAGGTACTGTAGGTGGTAGATGTCACGATAACTGCCACAGCAGCAGCTACTACAGGTACTGTAGGTGGTAGATGTCGCGATAACTGCCACAGCAGCAGCTACTACAGGTACTGTAGGTGGTAGATGTCGCGATAACTGCCACAGCAGCAGCTACTACAGGTACTGTAGGTGGTAGATGTCGCGATAACTGCCACAGCAGTAGCTACTACAGGTACTGTAGGTGGTAGATGTCGCGATAACTGCCACAGCAGCAGCTACTACAGGTACTGTAGGTGGTAGATGTCGCGATAACTGCCACAGCAGCAGCACTACTACAGGTACTGTAGGTGGTAGATGTCGCGATAACTGCCACAGCAGCAGCTACTACAGGTACGTAGGTGGTAGATGTCACGATAACTGCCACAGCAGCAGCTACTACAGGTACTGTAGGTGGTAGATGTCACGATAACTGCCACAGCAGCAGCTACTACAGGTACTGTAGGTGGTAGATGTCGCGATAACTGCCGCAGCAGCAGCTACTACAGGTACTGTAGGTGGTAGATGTCACGATAACTGCCACAGCAGTAGCTACTACAGGTACTGTAGGTGGTAGATGTTGCGATAACTGCCACAGCAGTAGCTACTACAGGTACTGTAGGTGGTAGATGTCACGATAACTGCCACAGCAGCAGCTACTACAGGTACTGTAGGTGGTAGATGTCGCGATAACTGCCACAGCAGCAGCTACTACAGGTACTGTAGGTGGTAGATGTCACGATAACTGCCACAGCAGCAGCTACTACAGGTACTGTAGGTGGTAGATGTCGCGATAACTGCCACAGCAGCAGCTACTACAGGTACTGTAGGTGGTAGATGTCGCGAGGTTAGTGTGTTACATCCGATGAGTGACAGCGCACGAAAAAAAGAAAGATTGTTAGTAGAGCTGGGCGATACTGAGAAATTTTGGTATCGATCCCATACAGGGCCAGTATCGTCGATGCCAATACCGATACTTTTTCATATTAAGCTCTATCTGTTATGAAATTGCTGACCTTTTTGTTAAAACCTACGATAGAATTTCAGCAAACTTTATAGGTGACAGCAAAATACTTTATTGTCACAATTAACATTTTTGTTTTGAAACAATGGAACAGTAATAAGCAAAGTTTTTCTAAACATTAGGAAATAAAACTTTTTTTAAGGAATAAAAGGAAAAAACCACAATACAAAATAGAATTGTTCTTCAGAAAAATTCTGAACTCCAAAACATTCAAAGTTTGAACGTTTTGGAGTTTAGAATTTTTTTTTTTTTGATTGACTGAATTATTAATGTTGTTCTTGAAATTGAATATAACTGGACTTTGATGGTTATGCAGTTATTTACATCATTAATACAGTTATTGAACTACATGGTTGTTGCTTATTCACTGAGTCATAGTCTCAGATTTTAAGAGAATACAGTTTATTAAATAGTACTATACCTTAATCCTAAATAACATGGAAACCTGACACATACCTTACCTTAAGTATGATACCATACTTCCTAAAAAGATTGAATCATTTAAATGTTTAACAATACAGTAAAATGTTAACTCTGTGTGATTTTTTTTCTATAATAGTTGTTCAATAAAAAGTTGTTTTATGAATAACCGTATTGTCTTCATCATATTTTTATTTTTCCAAAATGATATGTGAAACATAGGGGTTGTCTTTTAATCAGTCGTCCTATATCCGGGCCAATGCAGTGTACTTACTTGTGTAATTTTGTTTGCACTGTGTGCACTTCCCTGTTGTGGGATAAGGATCATCTTGATTTTATTTTATCTTAGATAACACCTCTGTTGTCCCTCTCTGTGATGTGTGTGTTTCAACGAGGGGGGAGAGAGCACTGAGTGGTCGGGTCCGGGGGGAGGGGCCAGGCTGAATACCTGAATGTTTGCCAACACGTGACAGTACAGTGAAAAGACCAGACGAGAAGGGAGGGGAGGAGGACACAGCGACAGCGTCTCACAGACTTCAATGAATTCACACTTTGCAGCAGTCAGTGCTTGTGGGAGAGAAGAAAAGCTTGAGGATTGATCTTTTTATACGAGTATCATTCGATATCAATACCAGCGTTGGTATCGATATTATCGATATTTAGATCGATCTGCCCACCTCTAATTGTTAGAAACAGAAAAGAACCAAACCAACCATAAACTGAATATCTCCAAATGACACACAACTGAAACATTTATAGTGGGTGATCAGTCCACAAACAGACACATGGAGGAAGACAAACCAACAAACTACAAAAGTTACAAGATAAAGTCAATTCATTACTCAAATAAAAGTAACCTTAATTAAGCAAATCAAAAGAAATCACAAAAGTAATGAAAACCCCTATACTATATAATTTAACTAAAACTCCCCCTCTCCAAACTCTAGAAGGAGAATGGTACAGTCCAGGGTCTCCAATCCATTATGTGAAGCAGGTGTGGTTCTCTGATGGACCTCCAGAATGCAGCAAACCACCCCAGGTACTGGCAAACTCAGAAAAAGAAAACAAATTCACAAAAAACCACTACAAAGCAATATTGACAGGACTAAATAAATGTGTGCACCCATTATAAATAATCCATATCAAAATGACCACGTGGTCAAATTATAAATTACGCATCTAAATAAAAATAAAGCAGGGCTTAAAGGAAAAACAATCCTGAGCCTGAACTTTATTACGAGGGTGCAGTGGGTCCAACGCATACATATTATTGGCAACATTTTGGCAATGTGCTTGGTAATATACAAGATGACCTACAATTTAAATATGTCAATTTTAGAAAGTAAAGGTTATCAAGTTATAAGTGAAAACATGTGAAACTGAGTAAACCAATTGATCTGATTCATTTAGCAACTGTTTCATTCAGTAAAGGGCAATTTGTACAAAAATAAACATGTAAATTGCAATTTTTCCAAAATTAAAAAATAAAAATGGCAAATTAAGTTATAGGAAATACATTCCATTGGGTCTTGACTCATCTCATCTTTAACATATTTGCAGAGGCAGTTATTAGATTATTAGATGGTATTACTCTGGATGGATCATCATTAAAAAAGCAAACCAAGGCATTCAGTATTTTTCCATGTTTTGGGTGGTTGCTTCATCAACATTCAGAGAAAACATCCATCCTTGGAGCTGATCAGACAGACGTTTCTTGAATCTGGAGCTATGTCATGAGTGTTCATATAACTCGCCCACTGAGTGGAAACAGAGACAGTTTTTTAAAGCGTTTTTATTAACTGCTACTTTTTTTTTTTTCCATCTACGAGCGGTTGAGCGATCGTTAATAAGTCGTGTTCCACAGTGAACGAGCACATGCGTATTTTTTAAGTCAGAAATACTATCGGTCTTCGTGGCCGCTACGTCCGCTGTGGCTGTTGCTCGGGTAAATGGCTTGTTGTGTGTCGGAGCCTGCGGACAGCTGCTTTATGCCCGGCGTCTCCTTCGTGACGGTGAAGAGCTTTTTTTTGCTGCTAGTTGCATAGACTGGCTTCTTGGAGCACAACACACAAAATCAGCTACCAGGCTTCCTTAGCTTCTGGCACCAGCTCCCAAATGGCTCTCCGTCCCGCCCTTTTTCTCTGTCCAGGCCCAGCGCCACTTCAATTTTGCCTCCATTCTTCTGATTGCGGGAGAAAAAAACACCGGCTTACCTCGCCTGCATTCAAGACCACTCAGAGATAACGTGTTTGTGTGTGTGGTTTTTTTTTCCTAAATCAGAGTCAAACGCCGAACATCCAGCACGGTGCCAGAATACTTTAAGCCCTGCAGATGTGAACATCTATGTGTTCTTAGACTTATGGATGCAGCTAAAAACTCCACTGATCTTCTCCGCTGTCCTCTCTGAATACAGTACTTGGGGGGCAAAAGGCTGAGAATGAATTCTGAATGGCTGTCATCTTGAAAATAGAGATTCATATCCCAGTTTTAAGCTTGGCATGGTCAAGAATATTTCAAGTGTAAGTTTTTGTTGAAAAAAAATCTGTTTTCTTTGTCCTTTATCTTTTAAAATCTGTATATAAGTAACCATACCACTCACTTACTCCAGTCAACTTTCTTCTGATTTATTTCACAGGAAACAGAGGAGTTCTGACTGGAGACGTGAGTCATGAAACAATCACACCAGCCTTCGGGGAGCACGTCTTTCAGAGCCTCTGGTATTGTGAGGACGGGGGGGGCGAGCTCATGCCACTCTGCTTCAGATGGCTTGGAGAATGGAACAAAGGGGGGAGTATCGGGGGGGATATATATATATATATACATATATATACTGTATATTATTTGCAATTGAGAATTGAGTTACCACCGCAGGGCGTGGTAAAGTTAGTTTCACATCCGACATTCGCTTGTTTCTTTTCTCTTTAAACTTTAATGGCGTCATGAAAACAGCACCAGTTTCATCCAGGTTGGTATCATTTTGTAGATATAAGTATGCCAGAAATTTCACAAGTGTCATCAACCCTCCAAGCTCAGTGAGTGATGCAAAAACTCGAAGGAACAGCGCTGAATGTCCTTCTGAGTACCTGCTGCTCCCGTGGGAGTTTAGGGACCATCAGCAAATTACTGCAGTCAAGCAGCAGCCCCGACAAAATACACTAAGCAGCTGATGAATTAAGCCCCCAAAATTACAGCAGCATTGGTGGACTTCCAGTTTTCAAACTAAAGGCTTAAATAAAAAGATAAAACATATCCCTGTGACCCTGTATAGGACAAAATGGGTATTGATGATAGATGGATGGATGGATAAACAGAACATAAAAAAAATACGATTAATGTGTGATTAATCACAAGTTAACTATAAAAATCTTTCAATTAATCGTGATTAAAAAATTTAATCGACTGACAGCTCTAGAGGCAAGGTATGACACATGATGTAAAAATACAAAACAACACAAAAAAAAACAAGTACAGGTGTAACAACGCTTAAAAATAATTACCACCACAGTCCACTTGTGAACCATGTGGTCAAGTCCAAGTTAATACTGGCATCTTCCTGCGATCTCATATGGTTATCCAGCTTGTGATTTAAATGGGCTACACCATAAGGAGGGCTCAGTGTCATGAAGACCCTTTGGATATCGGAGATCAAAGGTTTATGGCCTTCTACTGGTCGCGAAGATATAAAACAGGAAATTGGATAAAAACTCTGAAGTGGTACATGGGGGGGGGGGGGGGGGGGGGGGGGGGGGGGGATTTGAGTTTTGAGCACTCTCAGGGTGCTTTAGGAGGCATTCTGAGCACAGCATTGTGTATTTGGGAAGCATCAAAACATCAAGTTATCCATATTGCTACTTTGAATGCTACATAATCAGATTCAACATCATATTTAACAGCCAAAACAAATCGTGCCATTATCAAATAGAGCCACAGAGCTCTATTTGATTATCTGACCTGTTTAAAAACAGAAGTGACTGTCATGGAGGCCATGACGGATTTTGAGGGGAAATGTCCCAAATATCTCCTAGTTTCCTCCTCAGTAAACATTTAAATGAGATCGTGCCACAGCTAACATGTATGTCCATGACTATTCCCACATCCACCACAACTGCTGACCAGCAAGTAAAACAGTGATGCGTAATCGAGAGCTGTTTGTGCACGTCCACATGTGACCAGGTGGACGCACATTTATGCCATTTGGACGTGCTCTTTTACGCACCGACATGCGCCAACCAAAGGCTCAGTGCACATGCCCTGGTCTCAATCAACCAATCGCAATTGAGAATTCACGTCACGCCGACCACAGTCTCTTCTGGGTTCGATCATCGAATCATTTCTCGCTTGGCCGAGTCGGAGGTTTGTGGAGGGGAACCCCCCCCGAAAATATTAAACCGGATTTACACGTATCTCAAAATTGACCCCCAGGATGGAAAAAAAATTGACATCCCTGATGTCGGGCGGTGTAGGATAGCCTTCTTCGCCGGGCAACTCCGGACCTAATGCTTGTGTGTGGTTCAGAGCTACAGTGGTGAAGTTCCCCGCAACCATATCAAAAATAGGAGCTGTTGCTCCTATTTTTCCTAAGTTTTTAGATAATCACGCTGGAGGCAAAGGGGCAAGACAGTCTCACATTTGAAGTATCCCAAGGGGACACTGGATATATTCATCCTAGTGCATTTCCTCTCAAAACAGAAGGGTATTGGTTGTGGATTCTAAGCCACAGCTATTCGTGCATAACAGTCTGTCATATTCATAGAAGCTGCTGTAGTTTGCAGCTCGATACCAGGAGTTATGCTCATGTCCATCTGTGTGATTTATTAACGTGAGTATATTAGTCTCCCTTCAACCACACGTTCATCGTCTTTTCCAAGGGGACCAATGGTCAAACAAGTAAGGGTGACAAAACCCAAAATGGTTTTGTGCGTGGCTCCCTGAATCCTTTCCTGAGGCCCCTAAAGTGGTAAGGTTCAGTTGATTTCTTCACTGGTAAGAGACGTCCTGCCCTGTTGGCTAAGACCCCCTTTGTAGCTGGACGTCCGCCTTACCGTCGCTGGGCCTTCTACTCAGGTTGCAGTTTGCAGTGGTTGAGATGTATACAGCTGGGCCTTCACTGCTGTAGGGGTCGTCAGGAGCACACGATATGGACCTTCCCAACGAGGGCTCGACCACAACTTCCTTTTGATCACCTTGACATGCACCAGGTCTCCGACCTTCACCAGGCATTCCTGTAAGACAGAGGTAGACATTTTTGGCAGGAGATCTGCTTGCAGAGATTCTTTTGCTTGTAGAACCTTCCTCAAGTAATCACAGTGTATGTTTTTCATCAGACTGTTTGATTTTCTCAGGAAACATCGATAACCTGAAAGGTCGGCCAAGCACTAATTCAAATGGATTTGGACCCATCTTTGTCATTTTTATTTGAATGTATAATTTCTGGGGCTGGGCAAGTTAACGTGTTAACTCATTAATTTATTAATGCTGCTTTATTTTATCGCGCGTTAATGCATGTTGCTCACATGGCTTTTGTTTTGAAAAGTCTGTTACTGGCTGCTGCAAAGCCGGAAGAGAATTGGCAGGTAAACATGCAGAAAAGTTAAAACAAACATGGAGACATAGTGCGAATTACGGGGGGGTTTGGGGGGGTTTACAGTGTACTTTCCAGTTTGGGTAGCAACTTAGGTAGCAATATTAACAATTCTATCTGAAAAAAAGCTTCAAAACTCCTTTGTTCAAGATGATCACATTATTCCACCATTTATCATCAGATCTGCTCCATGCGTTCACTGTCGTGCTATTCTCTATCTGGTTAACTAAGTGCAGCTCCATCTAGTGGCACAGATGTGTAATGACAATAGAAAGTTCTCCCAGACGGTGAATTAGACAGAAACAAGATTATTTGTAACCACTGACAAGTTGAACTCCCCGTTAAGTTTCTGCTGTTACCTGAGAAATGACCTGTTTTAATGTTATGATTGTGGCCTCTAGATTGATAGGATTTTGTTGGTAGACTTTTTTCATTTTTTATAAAAAACAGGATGACATTAATGCCCTGGCAGTGGCAATAAGCTTTATTTTAGTTTACATTTTTTAAGATGAGATTTACACTAAATATGTGTTACTGGCAAGTGCTGATGTTAAAAGTGTTTGAACAACAAATGTTTTGGCAGAACATTTAAATAAAAGTGACCTTTACACTATTTTTGAATTCATTATTTGATTTTGCGTATACAATGAGATTAATCGTGATTAATCAGGAAAATCGTGCAATTAATCGTGATTAAAATTTTTAATTGTTGCCCAGCCCTAATAATTTCACTAGATCCAACTACACTGGTCATGGACGTCCAGTTTGTTCCATGGATTTTTTTCAACCTGTTTTTTATTGTTTTTACTGTTATTTTCATTGGTGCATTCTACAAGTCCAGCACTCTGCAGGTGGTATGCAGAGTGGTTCTTTAGTGTGTGGTTCAGTTGGCTGGCTACTCTGCCCATGATTTGGTTCACAAAATGCGAGCCATTATCACTGTATAATTTTTTCTGGAATCCCATAGTTTGGAAATATGAGTTTGGTTTGAATTAGCTTAAAGATTTCAGTGAACATTTAGCTGATTAAATATCAGGACAGAACTTTTGTTTTTAGGAATGTTATGTCCTTTATGACCTAAGGTGTAATTTAGTATTTACGACTGAGTTTGTGGCTTGCACAGATAAACACATTTTGTTTACAATCCCTACTCCTGAATCAAGACAATGTAAACATACATATATCTGGAACTGTGACATGTACAAGCTACAAACCCATCATCTGGAAAATACCCAGGAGGATGCAAGAGCCCTCCTCTTTGTGGTTATAAAGGGAGAGAAATTCAAGACTCAGTGTGCTCTTTCTTCGTTTCTCTGCGATGTTAAGAGAGTGTACCAACTTGGCTGAAAATATTTTGCATGGCATAATAAAGCTTGTTTTAATCTTTGTTTTTGTTTTTGTCATCTCTCCAGCGTGTCCTGGTCTGCCCCGTGGTCTTCAAACGAGGATCATTTAATTAGTGAAAAGCACAAACGTAAAAAGGCGAGAGTCAGACACACAGTTTGTCATGACATACCTGAAAAATGTCAGGTACTTTATGACAAACTGTCTGATAACAGAAGAAATTAAACAAGCTAAAACGATTAGTTTACTGCTGTTGAAATTTCTTTCTTTTTTGAACTTATTTCTATTCAATTTGAATTTTTTTTCTTAGTTATTTATTACATAGAAAAAAATAGATTTTTTTTGTTTTTGTTTGTTTGGACACAATATGTTTAAAAGTATAAAAACATTAAAGTTTACAGTTATAATTGCATAAATTGTCTATATTTCATTTAGGGCTGGGCAACGATTAAATTTTTTTAATCACGATTAATCGCATTGTATACAAAAAAATCAAATAATGTATTCAAAAATAGTGTAAAATGCACTTTTATGTTCTGCTGCCATATGAATTAACGTGCCATAACATTTTTTGTTCAAACACTTTTGACATCGGCACTTGTCAGTAACACATATTTAATGTAAATCTCATCTTAGAAAATGTACTAAATGTAAATGTACTAAATGTAACTAAAATAAGACTAAAAGGAACTTTTAATAAAATAAAGCTTATTACCACTTCCAGGGCATTAATGTCATCCTGTTTTTATTCAAATTCAAAAAAAAAATCAAGGGGGAAATTCAAGTTTCAGTACACCAGGAAAAATCTGGTGTACTAGGGGAGCTGCTAGTGTCCAGCGCTCCTTTTCATGCCAGGTCCCGTGGTCCGAGTGCTAACTCCAGGTAACAGCTGCTAGCAGCCATTAAAACAGTTAACAGCCGTTAGAACCAGTATATCTCCATAATGATGACAAGTGAGATATCTCCAGGTCAGAGCAGGAAACACCGATGAACCAGACCGTCTCCCCTGGGAAGACTGAGCTCCATTCAGTCCGGCGAGCGACGGAGCAGACCGTCCCAGAGCCCGGTTCATCATGCGGACCGGACCAGGCCGTTGTCGTCTCCCCCGGCGGTGCTGGGCCCCACCAGGTCACCAGACGGCCCCTGCCAGGTCACCAGATGGCCCCTGCCAGGTCAGCTGACCCATCCGGCGTGTAGACTGCTGGACGGGGGCAGCATGCCGCCGCTGCTACGTCGGGGGCTCCCGTCCCGGCTCAGTGACGCTGCAGCCCGGATCCAGTGGCAGTGGTTGCTGCGGGTAGCAGTTCAGGACTACTTAGCTTAGCTTTCCCGAACCGGCCTCCAGCGACAACGTCCATGTCCGCGGCGGCAGGTCTCCACCAGCCGCAAGAGGACCGATCCGCTCCCTGTAGACAGCATGTAGACATCCGACCGCAGATCACCACAAACCGGGCACAAACTGGAGCATCCAGCATCGCAGGGATAAGTCCCAGAGCAGCAGCGAGAAGCGTCCATGCCAGGCGTCGTCCGGGCAACGGAAAAAAAAAAATAAAAATTTAATAAATTTTCATTTTCAAATTCAATCAAAAAAAAAAATTTAAAAAAAAATTTAAAAGTATTATTTTATTACATTTTTTGTTTTTTAATCTAACACAAAAAATGAAAAAAGAAAGCCTGTTCTTTTATATTTCAATTTTAGACTTGGATCAAAAATATAAAATCAAAAAACGGGCCACAGAACTGAATTTGTTTTATAATCGAGGACGAGACTTCCTGCTGTCATTACACATCTGTGCCACTAGATGGAGCCGCACTGAAGTAACCAGCTAGAGAACAGCACGACAGTGAACACATGGAACAGGATCTGATGTAACATGGAGGGATGATGCGAAAGTTTTGTTGCAGTCCAGAATTTTCTTTTTTAAGTCATAATTGTTAATATTGCTACCTGAGTTGCTACCTGAACTGTAAAGTACACAGATTTTCACCTCTCTACATGTCTGTTTTAGCTTTTCCGCATGTTAACCTGCCAATTGTCTTCCGATTCCGCAGCCGCCAGTAACAGACTTTTCAAAACAAAAGCATGTGAGCAACATGCGTTAACGTGCAATAAAATAAATGTTGGCGTTAATAAATTGATGAGTTAACGCGATAATAACGCGTTAACTTGCCCAGCCACGGGGGAAAAAAAACACACCGCTAATGGCGCACCGGAAACCACAGTTATGATGATGATGATGAAGAGGAAGAGTATCAAAAGTGGAGCCTAAATTTTGATGAGCCTGTTGGTTATTGTGGAAACGATCTGACAAATTCTGAGCCCATTGATTCCATCCCTTTTCCAAATGATGAATTCTGGAGCTTCATCACCAATGAAACAGATATGGCCACCAGCTCTTTGAAAGGGAAATATTGAAACCATACTCCAGATTTCATGACTTTATAGTGTGATTGTCTCTTAAATGAAAGCTTTCATTGTGCATGGGGCTTGAGGAAAAATCTCAAATTGAGGACTACTGGGCAGGTTTGGGCAGGTGATGTCACAATAATCAAATTAGATGAAAAATCTACTTCCATTCTATTCCAAATTACTGAAGATATTTCTCATTTACAGTGTGCCTTTATCTCAAACCACCTTAAAGTTATAGCCTTTTGAAACCTTGATATCAAAACTGAACATTTTCCAATACGGCCGCCACCTTGTGACGTCATAATATGCAAGTTATATGAATAATTTCACTCCAATCACACTTTGAGTTATACTTAACAATTTTCCCGTTGAAAGTATACCTTTTATCTCAAACTGCTTTCAAGTTATAGCTTTTTCAAATCTTGATATCAAAAATGTATATTTTCTTGAAAAAACTCCGGCGCCTAAAGGGTTAATAGACCTTTCGGTAAGCGCCGATCCCCTCCTGCTCCTCCCTCGTTACTGTTGCTAGGTAGGGCACTCGAGCTGCTCCTGTGAAGGACAATACACACAATAAAACACACAAAACCACATATGCAATCGGATTGTTCATTATAAATCCCTATGTGAGGGGCCGGCCACCAATCAACACACTCACCCGCCGGCTTATCTAGCTTTAAAACTGTAAAGTTGCAGGCCTGAGCGAAGCTTGTGAGCGATGAGACCCAAAACTTAATGACCGCCTCACTCTCTGAGCCAATAAACAAAACGAAGCAGTACCTGGTTTAGTTGTTCAGTGCATTCAGACTCTGGTCCCAGGTCAGGTGAAGAGGGAAAGACCAAACAATGTCCTAAGATGGCGACGCAATCATCCTTCTGCTGGTCCAGAGTTTAACTCCAATGAGCAATGTCCGGGCAATCCAAATCCCATGGCAAAAAAATATATATATAATCCAAAGACATTCTTCAGGCAGTCTATTAACACTGCAGTTATGACTAGTCTTTACAACCAGACCGGAATGATGAAGAACCAGTCCCCCAGTAAGCTGAGCAAGCTAAACTAGGCTTTCCGGGTAGAATCCACTTATGCTAACGGCTCAGTGCTAAACCGCCTCAAAGTAAAAAAAAAAAAAAAAAAAAAAGAAGAAGAAAAAAAAAAAACATAATATATAATATATATATTAGGGCTGTCAATTCTCAAATAATTAATAGATTAATCGCATGACTGTCATAGTTAATCACGATTAATCGCAAATTAATCGCATATTTTATCTGTTCTAAATCTACCTATACAGATCTTTTTCAAGATGTATACTCTTATTAATACGAGTCCTGACTAAACCAGGAAATAACCATATTAGTCCAGTCCTGAGGTCTCTGGCTTCCTGTCACTCAGAGAATAGACTTTAAAACAGCTCTACTGTGTGTTCAAGTCTCTTCATGGCCCCAAAAGTCCATCTCTGACATGTTAGATCCATAGAACCAACCTGGACTCTGAGAACCTCAGGTAGTGGTCTCCTGCTGGTGTCCAGAGTCAGGACTAAACAAAGTGAAGCTGCATTTCAGTTTTATGCTCCTAAAATCTGGACCAGTCTTCCAGCAGATGTGAGACAGACCTGAACTCTGACAATGTTCAGATCCAGACTGAAAACAGTTCTGTTTAGATGTGAAGATGACTGGAAGGATTTTATCTGCACTCTTCAGTTTAAATTTAATTAATTAATTTTTCATTAATTCATTTTTATTTATTATTGATTATTTTTTATGCTTGTATGGAATGATTCTATTTGCCTTCTGTGATGCATCTAAAGCACTTTGAATTGAATGCAAATAAAGTTGCAAATAAAGTTGCTCCTAATATGAGAGTACACAAATGCTTCCTTATGCAAACAAATGCATGTTTATTTATTGCTACAATGCCAAACCATTATATATTATATATATACTCAATATTTTATCTATGTTCTTCATACAAAATATTTCCGTTGTTTGCTTCAAACGGGGGGGGCTCTCTGCATCAGCGCTCTCATTAGCCGACAAGTGACCGGACTCCGGTGGTAACTAATTCACATCGACAGCAAACACAAACAACATTTATCTTGTGGAGTTAGCCATCAGGCAAGGTTTTGAAGCTGAACTTCTCATTCAAAATAGTATCTTTTGTATCCATTTATTATCCAACTACTGCTAACGGAGTTTGTTTACGTCTGTCTGTCTGCGGCATGGACATCGACGCCGAGTGATGACTTCCTGTTTTGACAGGACTACGGAGACTACAGGCTACAACTTACGGCGGGCCCGAGGCTCATTAAACCTACTCTCCTCTCTACTATTGTACACGGCCAACGTGTCGTTAACAGACGCGATTAAAAAAAATTAGTTGCGTTAAAATTATTTTGCGTTAATCACGCGTTAACGCGTTAACTTTGACAGCCCTATATATATATAATATATAGATATATATATATATATATATAATATATATGAAATTGCAGGCTAAACTTCGACCTAAATTGTCCATAGATCACCCAAAACAATTAAAAAAACGACTATTGAGGACAGAAAAACCGAAAACAAAAAAAAAAAAATTAGCGTAAAATTATTTTGCGTTAATCCGCGTTACTTTGACAGCATATATATATTATATATATATATATATATATATATATATATATAAATGCAGGCTAAACTTCGACCTGAAATTGTCCATAGATCACCCAAAACACATTAAACAAGTTAACGACTATTGAGTGACACCCAACAACCCGACTCCAGAACAAGCGGGAGCTAATGGCTGGATGGATGTTAACGATCAGCTTCGTGCGTTTGCATGCGAGGGCGTTCCCGCGATGATTGTGTGCGCGCATGTGTGCGAGCGTTGCGCGCGGGGATCACGTGCTTCAATCCTTGACAACGTGATTCGAATCCTTTATGACACATGTGTCAATTACAAGGCCCGCGGGCCAAATGTGGCCCGCCACATCATTTTATGTGGCCCTCGAGCAATTGTGCATTATTGTCTTAAATTTTAAACTGATATTTTAAGACTTAAAATAAGCTTACGCTGCTTTAAAGCACATATTGACGATAAACTACATCTCCCATAAAGCATTTCATTTTTACCCACAACGATAACAGTATCCTGGGGCGCCGAAAAGGGGGGATAAAGGATACGGATTATAGGGGCCCATGATTGAGGGGGCCCAGAGAAGCCCCTAATGATTCAAAAATAGCACAATTTTCGCCGCTTGTTGGGGGGCCCGGTATATTCTTTTCATGGGGCCCAAAATCCCTAGCGGCACCCCTGACAGTATCTCACCATGAGCAAGAACTCAAGACAATTTTCAGAAATGATGGATTTGAGAAAAACCTCTACAAACTAGTCCCAACATGTCAAAGAAAAGAAAATTTGATGCACAAAGAAGACAGTTTCATCAACAACGGGAAAACGAATACAAGTTTGCATCTCAAGGTGAAAAAAACTGTATGTCTTTTGTGTTATGAGACGGTGTCAGTCGTGAGAGAGTTTAATCTATGTTGGAATTTTGACAGAAAACATGGAAATAAATACAGAATCCGTTATTTAACAATATAATAAGGTGTAGTTTAATATATTTAGATTTTCATTGCATTTTGTTACATTCATGCTGTCAGTCTGGCCCTTCAAGGGCAACAATGATGCTGATGTGGCCCTCAGTGAAAATGATTCTGACACCCCTGCTTTATGACATCACTGGAAGAAAACCATACATATATATATGCTTGAGGCAGAAAAAAAAAATCTCATTTTTCAAGAGACACTTAACAGTTTGAAGCATATAAACTTTCAGATCTACAGAAGAAAACCAAAAGAGAAGAAAATGAATCAACAAACAAGAATATTTTGTCTTATTACTGAGGAAGATTTAATTCCCATCGTAAAAATATATTTAGCCAGATTCACCCCGGCACAGTGGGCCATGATCGCAGTACCAGAATTGGACCAGGACATTCAAGACACCCTGGCTGAGATGATCGGTGAAATAATCCAGACTGTGACCTCGGATGTTCTGAGAGTCGTTCTCCCGATGGTTCAGCAACGTATTGCTGCTGCTTTACCGTTAGATCACGTCATACCTCATCTGGGAGACTCGCTGTCCAAAAGCTTGTCTTCAGCTCTGAATATTCCACAGGACGATCATGAGGTTGTTGAGGAGTTGACAGAAATGGTACAGGCAGAAATAGAAGACCAGGTCAACTCTAAACTGACTGCAGCTACGGAAACCAAAAACCTCCCATCTAAGGCTGTGACCGGTTTTGTCAAGAACATAAAGCGTCTTGGTGTCATGGTGAGTCATGCTGCTAGATGTCTTAGACAATGCTTAGTTAAAGCCAAAGTCAGTTGTTTTATTATGCCTTATTCGTCCGTCGACACGCCGCTGTTAGTTGATCGTGTTTCTTACATCCTCCTCAAAAGGCACAGGGAGCACTGTTCAAGTCACTCTGGTATGCAGATTTTCCCAAGTGTCCCCCCCGCTCTAGAAAAGAAGCAAAGATAGCAGCCACCAGAATTGTCAGTATCCTGGAAGAAAACCTGCCAGAAACCAGAAAAATCTCCCCCACAGCTCATTTTGACTACAGCTTAATTGTTGGCGAGTTTAAAAACTTTTTCCGCCAAGCCCCCAAGCCGTTAAAAAAGGAGTACTTTTTAGAATTTTCCAAAAATCAATTTGAAATGATGATTTCAGATTTGAGGGGTCTAATTTGAAACTAAAGGCCAAAAATTTTGCATCAAACATGATTTAATTTGTCCGAACCGTGACTACCTTTGTCCAGGATGTGTCCCTGAAAGTCACGAGCCGGACGCATCACGGCGCAAAAGCCCAGAGGTCCATTTGACAAAGAAGGAGATTCCTCCGCTTACTTTTGACACAGTTAAATCAGATGTTGAGAGCTTCTTCAAAACATTTAAAGTGTCAGGTAAATCTGGAGAGGATGTCAGCCTCGAGAGCATCACTTGCTCCAGTCAAGTCCAGATGCTTTTAAAAAAGCTGACTCTTAAACTTTACAGCCACTGCATGCCTGAGTACACATATGAGCCCCCCTCCTGTCTGATCAGGAAATGTCTAACAGACTTTGTTATCTGCGCTATCAGAAGAGTGCTGGATAAAGGTCACGTTGACTCTACTCCTATGGAGACCTACGCCATCATAGAGGATGCTGTGAGAGAGTTCTTGCAGCAAATTCTGGTGTGGTTGCTACAGCTACGTCAACCAGACATCAGCGTGTGCGTGAAGGTAGCTATGAAGGAGGTGGTTGACCTTATCAGAGAAGATGCAATTATTCCAATCACATCCTTCAGGGTCCGAAGGATGTCAGAGCCTGGATCACAAACCTCAAGATGATGTTGAGTGTCTCTGCAGACCAAACCGATGAAGGTGATAATGCTGATAGTGAATTCAAACATCCAAATACTGCAGATGAGGAATTTACTGATGGCATTGACACCTCAAAGGATGTCCCACTGCAAGGAGACATGCTTTCATCTTCCACCTGGTATAGTGAGAATCTGACAATTGAAGAAGACTCTAAAGCGGAATTGGCTGACGATGAATTCACCCCACTGCAAAGAAAGTATATTTTCCATCCCCAGACATACAGAGAGGTTGACATGTGAAGAAAATCTGAAGCCAAAATGTCAGATACCTCTTCTGAATCAGAAAATTTGTCTGAGGGACTCGTCAGCTCAAAGGATACCCAACTGTCCGAGGAAATTCCATCATCCTCCCCCAAATATATTAAGAATTCAGATCTTAAGGTGGAGGCGGCAGATATCTCATCATCACAAGCTCAGGGACTGGCTTCCAGCCTCGTCTTAGCTCTGATTCAAAACCTTGTATCCAAATGTAGAAAACAAAAGAGACCCCCCTTAAGCGAGAAATAAAAAGCACTTTAATCGTAGCTGTTATCGTTCTGCCTGAAATGGACATCGAGAGCCCTGAGCGCCTCTCAATGGAACAAAACATGAAGATTCTGGTAAAATTTTAGTTAGAGAAATTGAATCGCTAAGTTTGGCTCCGTAGAGAAAATCTGCAGGCTGCCAATTTCAGATGATTCGTGGTTCCCTGTTCTGAAATAAAACTCAGATCAAAAAAACGACCACAAAAGAACTTCTTTTGCTGTTTTTTCTCGTCAGTGAGTAAACGTTGTGAAGCACTAATGCCGTGCTTGTTTAGAAGAGGTTAACGTTCCATTTTCCCCTGCCCAGCTTCTTTCAGCAACTAAAACCTAATAATTAACTAATGAGAGATAGTTACCTAATGTAGTATTAATTAGTTTCCATGTTTGGGTTTTCTCCAAGTGCCTCTGTTTTTTTCCCAGTCAAAAAAAAAAAAAAGAAAAAAAGAAAAGAAGAACAAACATTCACCTCAGGCTACTTAACAACATTTAGTTGTATACCAAGTAAAGTAATGCAGCCTCAAGGGGGCATAAGTC